>CM045763.1:42263661-42649915 GCA_025200525.1 Camellia lanceoleosa | reverse complement strand
TATCACCAACAACATGGTCATGACAACGACCAATGTTTGAGGCTAGCGTAAACATGAGATTCAAGATCTCATTGACAAACAAGTGATCACCTCGAGAAAAAGCAATGTCATCAACAACCCGCTTCTACACATAGCCAAGTTCCACCTCCCAAAAGAATCAACTTCATCCGGTGAGGTGCGTGTCTTACGATCCTAGCATCTTTATCACTCCTTTTCTCCACCTACCTAAGCTTGGAGGTGTTCCTTCCCTGACTAATTGACTTGTGCATGTTAAACATCTCTAGAACCCAACATGAGCAATGGTGGTGGCCTTCGAAAACCCAGGCGGAGGAGACTTCAAAGAAGAGTGGGATTGTTGAGTCGAATTTGAAAGCGTCTGGGATTTTTTGATGGGAAAGCCTATAATCTGAGTGATTACATTTGTCAATGAGGCAGTTTGAGCCAAATGTAGAGTGCCAGAGAGGGCGATATGTAATCCGAGGGATGGATTTGAGCAAGGAATGATTTGTAGCGGTTGTGGAAGAGGACTTAGCTAACCTTGATTTCAACGACCAAGATCCAAGCGGCGTGGGTCAACCGGTTTGATCATGAGGAATCGGCAGAGGTTACCGGTGGGTGGATGATCAACGGATGTTGTGGAAGAGTTCCAGCAAAACAAGGCCTCGGCAGGAGACAAGAACATCAATTGTGGCGCTAGAAGATCATAATACATCACGAGAGAGTGCACTAAGAATTTTGCTCAAGACTTGGGTATCGTAATCTCAGAAACTTTGAACAACCAAGTATCGACTAGCTTGGGACAGAAAGATTTGAGGATTACGAAAGAATTAGGAGCTAAAGCCCATGTAGGAAACAAGTGCTAAGTGTACAATGACGAGATAATCTTTGCGAGCATGTGACGGAGAGAAATCCGCAAGTACGATGGAATGGAGCCGACGATGTATGCAGCAAGTTGCCGATGGAATGTGGTGGAAGACAATGATTTATGTCTTGCCCACATAGATAGGGCAGAGATTGGGGGAGCAATCAACTTTAAATGATGCTGGTACATTGGGTGAAGTTGACCATATGACTAAGGTGGACGGTATTTCAAGCCTCCACATCAAGATCAACCAGAGGCGCCCGGGAAAGATAAAGAGGCGTGAGAAGCTGCATGAAAAAGCAACTTGAAGATGAGAATTTGTGCTCAAACAACTTAAGAAGATACAAGCAGACATCTCCATCGAGACCGCTTATGGCATCCTGAAGTGCATCGACAAATTTGTCTTATCCGGCCATGGATAGGGCCAAACTCTCCATAGATACCACAGGAGCAACTTATTAGAGTCGGGTCTTTCGAGGAGAACTACCCCGATGTTGACTTTCTCTATAAGGAATCGCCACCTAAGGGTATGAACTATAACAAGCCACTACACATCTCCGTGGAGTGTAGAAATAAATGGATACCATAGTACTTGTCGACCTGAGGTCCGCAATCAATGTGTGCTTACGGCAAGAATCGCTATGTCGACAAAAATCGTGGACTTTGTGTCTTTGGTATTGATGGATCGAGCGTATGACAACACAAGCCGAAGTGATGGGAATAGTGAAAATTGCACCAAGGTTGGTAGGGGATAAAGATGGAGATAGACTTCCACGTCTTAGAAGTTCTGTAACTTTTAATATGCTTTTGGAGACGATCGCGTGGTTGCACCAAGTGAAGGCGGTTTCATCCACCTTGCATCAAATGGTGAAATACTCCTATGAGAAGGAGTAGCCATCGTTTTTGGAAGTCGTCGATCCATCCACGAAGTATCCACGCATGCCTTGGAAATTGAGCATGGTATCGAGGATGTGTTCATGTCCAGTTTCACCTTAGCCGAAGGCTCGGGTTGTACAAAAACATCATGGTATTAATGAAGGGTGTATGTTAGTGCGCAATCAATATACCTCATGAACAAGCTCCAACACATTCCCGGGATGGGATTGGGAAAGAGCGGCCGGAAGAGCATCACAGCATTGGCCAAAGTGCCATACAACCCTCATACCTTTGGCTTGGGTTATCTACCTACCGAAGAGGATTGGGTAAGGAAAGGAAAGAAATGGCTAGAGAGCCAGAGTAAAGCTGACAGGGAAAGCCTTTTGAGCTAATGCATAAGCCCATTGAGGTACCCTAAGCAGGCGCTTCATCCCAGGGAGGAGGACTCTTCCGTTTGTGGCTTCCCAGAGCTGCTGGATGAAGCGAGGAGAGCAGCAGAGTGTGCGGGGTTTGAGATCTTCTTTGACTTGTAATTATTCGGGATGGCGTTGCGAAAAGCGAGCGGACCAGCCGGTGAGTTTGGCGAGTAAGAAAGTGGGTTGAGGACAGCGATGTTGAAATGGGGTGTAGCGGCTTGTCTACTTTCAGATCCTCCGATCGTGTCGAGAGGTGCTTTGGGGATAACTTCTTGGTATCGTGATTTGGGATTGAAACAAGCTTGGCCTACCATCAACTATTTTTGGATGCATCCATCGCACCCTCTCCGTTTGGCGATCTGAGAAGGGATTTTATCAAGCAACTGGTCGGTGGTGGTCGAATCAGATTCCACCGAGTCTTGTGAGTCGTAATCGTGTTCCAGCTGACCGGTAGTCTGGTCGCAGTATTCTGAGGTGACAACCTGAATGCCACCGATCTGTCTAGGTCAGTCTTTTCTTTCTCTTTTGAGTCTGTAATGAGAAGAATCGATGGACGGATGGGTGATTAATGAGAATGACGTGTTGTGGCCTTGACACTTTTACTTTGCCCTTGATTTATTGCTTGAATCGGATTTTCAAAATTTTGATAAAAAGCAGCGGGGATCAAATTCCTCTCCGGTTTTACAACGTTTAATTGATCAACAATGAGGAGATTTATTAAACCTTTAGTTGATGAAATCACTCTAGTAAATGTTTAGTCTTGAGGAGTCCGTCGTGCAGTCGTCGGGTCCGGTTGTCTCGGAGGAACAGCGCTTACTACCGCTTTGTTAAAGATTTCAAAGATTTGGCGTGGTCCCGAAAACATGCTTTGAATCGATCAAGATTGTAAGACCGGATCCTCTTGACCCCGAGGCCGAACCTATCAAAAAGCGAACGCGAAGAATCATACTGATTGGGCCATCAAGATTAAGGAAGAGGTCACCAAGCCAAATCAACGCAGGTTCTGTTGGTATCGAATCACCAAACTTGGTTGGCTAACATCGCTGTCTTAGAAGAAAGATGCAGGATTTGGGTATCTGCGTGATTTCGAGGATTTGAATAGAGCTAGTCCGAAGACGACTTTGCCGCATATTGATGAGTTAGTGGACTTCGCACGGTAGGCATGCTTTGCTTTCGTTCATGGATGGCTTCTCTTGGCTATAACTTGAGATGGCACGAAGATCGGAAGAAGAAGCGCATCACCTGCTAAGAACATACTGCTTCAGAGTGATGCCGTTTGGGTTAAAACATGATTTTCAAGTCCAGGAAAGAGAGGCCACTACACGCCTTGCAAAAAGTTCTTTCAAAGGATCGAGGAGTTCATTGCGGTTGAATCCTCAAAAGTGTGTGTTGTTGTTGCCAGAGGAAAATTGGGTTTCGATCACACAAAGGGGCATCAATCGACTTCCAAAATCAAGGCCATCTTAGAAATGCCACCACGGACTTGAAAAAGGAGGTGCGAGGCTTTCGGGTAAGTCTAATTATAGGGCGGTTTATCTCAAAATTAACCTTGACTTGTGAACCACTTTTTGGCCTCTGAAGAAAGGAAAAATTCGATTAGGACTACCAATGCCAAACTACTTTTGAGCAAATCAAGGAATACTTACAGAACCCACGTGTTGTCACCGCTTGAGGGAGGCCAGATTGATATTGTACCTTTCGATGAGACTACAATAGAATTGCATGCTCGCGAAGAATCGGAAGACAAAAGTGAAGCACCATCTACTACGAGTAAGAAGATGTTAGAATATGAGACTAGTTACACGCCCGTTGGAAAAAGACTTGCTTAGCCTTGGTATGGGCTACCAGGAAGCTCGACACTCTCTGGGTTAGCTCACTCTGTAATGTTGGTTTCACGACTCGATCCCATCAAATATCTTTTAGAAACCGGCACTTACGAAGGTAGCTCGTTTAGTTCTTTGTTGCTTTACAATTGATCGAAATATGTGACCGCAAGTTAGTCAAGGAAGAGCAATAGCGAGTTCTTAGTCGATCATCCAGTGAAAGAGGGTGAAGGTTGAGTACTTATTCGAGATAAGGTCATTTGCACATCGACCACGAGTTTTGGCGATGACTTTGTGAGTGTCAAACCAATACGGTATGGGATAGGAGTGTTCGCGATAGCACTAGAGCAATTCCGTATCCCTCTAGCCTTCAAACTCTGGTTCAAAGTCTCGAACAACGAAGCGAATATGAGGCATGTATTGCTGATCTAGAAGCGACCACGGAACTAGGGCAAGGCAGTTGGACATCATCGAGGACTTCGAACCTTGTTATATCTCGAAGCAAAAGGAGGCTGAGAAAGTCAAGGAAGAAAAAAGATGATAATGTACCATCAGACCTTGGACTTGTTAATTCCTCGGTTTGAGAACCTAAACTTCGCTCATTTACTAAGAGAGAACAACAGGTTCGCAGATTCACTAGCAACTCTACCTCCCTTGATAGACATCTCTTTCGGAGTTCGGTTGCGCCCAGTCATGATTGACCAGAGAATTTGTGCTACCTACTGGTCGATTCTTTGCCATAGATGAGGTTCAAGACGAAAACCCCTGGTATTATGCTGTTTGATACTTCTT
Source organism: Camellia lanceoleosa (assembly GCA_025200525.1). Taxonomy (NCBI): domain Eukaryota; kingdom Viridiplantae; phylum Streptophyta; class Magnoliopsida; order Ericales; family Theaceae; genus Camellia; species Camellia lanceoleosa. The sequence continues at coordinate 42,645,146 of CM045763.1, read as the reverse complement.
GGAGAAAGAGGCGTATCTTCGAGGGGCGAATGCCAAGCATAAAAGGGCAAACAGAAGAATGGCTGTTCAGTTCATCATCTGCGGGGTAAGGCGTATAAGAGTCATCCAGGAATGCATAAAGCAGGTGTTGATGTCGAAGAATCAAGACGCTGATGGAGGCCATCCATGGAGAGGAATGTGGAGCACATATGAACGGGGTAATGTTGGCTCGGAAAATCCTCGAATGAGGTTACTATTGGTCCACCATGGAGGAGGATTGTATCGATTTTGTTAATGATGCCACAAATGTCGAGATCCATGCAAACCGCATGAACATCCCGCAGGAAGCTATACAACATGACTTCGCCATGGCCATTTTGGTTTGGGGAATCGATGTGATTAGAGCATTACTCAATGGGTCTAATGGGCATGAGTTCATCCCGTCGCGATAGATTATTTCACGAAGTGGAGTCGAGGCCAGTCTTATGCGGTGTTGAAGGCTTCATGTGGCAAAATTCATCAGAACAATATAAATCTGTCTCGGGGTCCCGAACGAGATCATCTCGGACAATGGTTCCCACTTCAAGAAGGAAGTGATTGACTTCTCGGAGAAATATAACATGGCTTTCCATAAGTCATCCACCTATCGGCCCAGACCAATGGAGCCGAGTTAAGGCCACCAACAAGAATATCAAACACATTTGCGAAGATGGTGGAAACTTACAGGGACTGGCCAGATAAATTGCCGTTTGCTCTTAGACTCTGAGGACTTCAATTAGAACTTCTCTTTGGGGTGACTCAGTATTCATTGGTTTATATGGGATGGAGAGCGTTCTACCTATCAAGATTGAGGTTCTATCTTTGCAATCTTGGTGAGTGTCAAATAGCGAGGCAGATTAGCGATAGAATTTGAGAACTCATGCTCTTTGATGAAAGAAGGCTGAAAGCATACCATATCCAAGGTTATCGGCCTTGAGCACTTAAGACTTTAAACAAGAAAGTTAAGTCGAGAATTTGAAAGAAGGAGATTTGGTGCTCAAAGACAACCGAGCTCCATCCACGACCCTAGGGGCATGTTAGGACCCAATTGATGGCCTTACATCATCAAGTCTATTTGGTTAGGAATTGGAAGTGTAGTTACGATAGACCTAGATGGCCTAGAGTTCTCCACAGATCAACATGCACAAGTTGAAGAAATATTACACGAGGAGGCTTCTTAGTAAAAACCCAAAGGGCGACCTAGGCAAAAGTTAGAGCACAAAAAAAAAAGTTGAAATTATAAAAACTGAGCTCGCAAGGTTGAAAACCTGCAAAGGGTGGCCTTGGAAAAAGTTAGAGCGCAAAAGGAGAGAGAAAATACTCGAGTGAACCTAAGCTTGAACTACGTAAGGCTTGATTCCCATGTTTGGGATACGTAGGCAACTTCATCCTGAAGTTCAGTCACAAAATTTTCCCTGATCAACTTTCTCCATTTGATCATCTCAGTCATCTTTATCTATTCAGCATTCTAGAGCTTCGGTTGTGATCTCCGGCATTATTAGGACTAGGGGCAACTTTAAGATTCTTGGAGTGCAATCTTTGGGCTATTCAAACTAGAAACTTTCGGTTATTTGGAATGGGTTTATGCATCTCATTGACAAATTTGATGTCGATTCGATCCATATCGAAAATGGTTTTGAAAAGTTTTAATAAAGTTGATTTTGTTCAAATTAATCTTTTTACAACTTAGACCATTTTTGGACCAAAGAGAAAATTTTCGGTACCCTGACCTTCAATTTCATTGATTTCAATCTGAGTTCTCCTCTCTTAATACAAATTGAAGTTGCTTTTATTACATTCATAAAGAAAACTTGAAATCTTGATAATGAGATAAATTCGGGCATAGTCGGGTGTTCCTGCCTCACCCAAAATTGTAAAAGCTTCCACTTTGAAAGTGGGCCCCACAATGCCTCTTCATTGAGCCAATCTAGGCATCCATCGAAGGTGCATCTGAAAGTAGGAGCAAGAGCGAAGTTCTCTTGTTCTCAAAGGTGGCATCTCAAGACATTGCGTGCCTCATAGGAAAGGTAGCGGTGCTCAATCCTCTTCCAGGACAAGTCCGATCATGTCCGAATTGGCCCGGATTGAAATGGAAAATAGAATACACAGGTGTCATGCCAATCAATTTGGATCGGTGACGACTCATACTATAGCTCATCGAGCGGTGGATTGAGCCAAGGACACCGCCAAGCAATGCGGTCTGAGACAAATTGCACATCCAGTGTACCACCATCCTTAAATGCAGGGCATCGACAAAAGCGTTAGAAAAAAGTGGTATGAGTTGAGTATCTTTGGCGAGTCCTGATCTTCAATTATCCATCAACCACACAGGGAGGGATAAAAAAATGAGAGAATAAAGAATAGAGATGTCTGATGAGAGAAAAGCGAGAAAAGGGTTTTGAAAGAAAAAAGCAGGCAGAAATTTGAGTGATACGAGCAATACATATGTGAGATGGGATAGAAAACATTACCTATAATAGTAGTGGACTCCCTGCAAGCCTAACCATCTCCCAACGATAAAAAGCATCTAAACCCATCAACGTCTCGGCCAATGTCATGGCAATGCAGCTTTTGCCCTCCTTCAGGCCCTTGGCCACCTCAATCAGACGAGTGCTAAACCCGCCGGAGCCCTGGGCAAGCAAGAAATGAGATAGCAAGCATAGGCAAAGTGTGTGACGCCGATAGCCCTGTCAATTGTGGTCGCCGCGGTTACCAGCATTAGAAAACTAACAAACCAAGCTTGGGATGTCCAGCTCCCCGTCGCGAACCAATGATCGAGCATCATACGAGGCGAGGCCACACATTTGTCCTAAGGTTTGGGCATAGCTGAAACAGAATTGTGGCAAGATTTCTTTGTTACACTCGGATTCCATCAAAGCTTGAAAATCCTCAAAGGTGGGGCACATCTCTTGCCCGCCAAAGCTAAAGACATGCGTCACCGAATTCCAAAATCTTGTCGTGGCATGGAGAAATGCAAAACGCAGTGGAGTGCGACTCAGTGTGAATAGTGTACTTATGCCAAAACTCTAGAAATTGAGCTTTTCCGAGCCATCTAAGTTGACAATCCAATTTGTGAGGTTTTGAGCAAGGAGTGCTTCCATTTGGTGCAAATTTGGTGAAACGAAGAATCCAATTGGAACTCATATGGAAGATAAGGTAGTGAGTGGAGACGGATGTCGTCATTTGAATCGCCATCGATGGTAAGCGGTGCACAATTGATGGCGACATGGATCCATTTCTGGCCGGCAATGCTTCCCTCTTGCCCATTGGCTCCCTCACTGAAGACCCAGCTGTCTGTCGTAGTGGAGTCCTGTTCTTTGTGTCTTTCAAGGTCTTGTTTTGTCCTGTTGAACTCTGTCGTGTCTTGTTTAAGATGTATTAGTTTCCTTTTCTGTGTCAAGTTATAATTACCTTCCTTTCATTTATCGAGTTGTTGCAATTTGCTTATCGAGTTGTAAACTTGCTAGGCTCTGTTTTGTTTATCGAGTTATTTTGTTATTAGCCAGTCTACTACTGATTAGTGCAATTTAAGCGTTTGGTTTTTGAAACAAAACTTCGATTTCTTTTACATTGTTGTGTAAAGTAATGCGATGCGATGTGATGCATAGAATGTACAAACGAAACACGTTTTCAACAAAAGGGGTTTTCATTAAAATCAAAGTTTCTTTTTACAAAAGAGTTTGGTTTTAAACTAAATCTGCTTAATGATGCGATTATTGCAAAACTACTAGTAAAAGGAAAATAAAACAAAAGAAGATCGACATCTGAAGTAGCAAAATATGCGGTTGATCTTGATGGCCTCAAAGTGGGAATCTGTCCTAGTCCTCTTCACGGGCGAAGGTCCAGGATCTCTACCATCGGCGTCGACTCACGAATCGACTGAGACTCATCGCCTCCTCGTCAAACTCATCATCATCCGGGGCAGACCCCCGTGAACTAGTCCTCGATCACCGCTCTCTATCTTTGCTCGAGGAGTCTTTGAAAGACCGCCACTCTATTTGCAACGCTTGTGGGTGCTGGTGGCAAGAAAGAATCAAAGAAGGACAATCCACCAAAAATGCATTAGTAATCGGAATATATCAAATCTGAGGGAAAAAAAGAAATCTTGTGAATAGTGAATGATTTGAAATTGTGAATAGTGAATGATTTGCGGTGAATATATACAAGTGAGTGGTGTATGGGAACAATGTATCGATCGGTCACGGTGTGCGAGCTATACAAATGATGATGTGTTAAGAAAGGACTTCATGGCGAAGTGCGGTTTGAAAAGAACTTCTAGGAATACTATAGATCTTGAGTAGGTCCATGCTCGTCTGCGATATCCCTATCATTGAGCCGTCATCGCCCGGTGACAGTGTACTTTCGGTGAAAACCTAAAAAATGATTGAAATCATTAGTACTCTGCAAAACATCGAGTGAAATCAAATGACTATACAAAAGATGACAGTGTAGTACATACCGGAGTCGAGCCGTAACCTCCAATAAGCTCGTGACCAGCTGGAAGAGGAGCAAAGGGAACCTAATAAATCTCTCCAGCTCGCCCTCGAAGTGTCATAGTAGCAAGCGACCGCCATCAGGACCCCATCTCCATGGGACCTCTCTTCTCACGAGATCTGGTCGCTCGCCTCTCTCTCCTAGTAGGTGGAGCCTCGCTCCCTCTCCTCGCGGACACCGGTCAAAAGCGGCATCGATGTCTCTGAATGAAGGTCGCGTAGTCGCCCTCGACCTGAAGTAATTTGTCTCGGCCCACCATAGCTGGATCACTGGTCGGCGGATAGCTGTGTGTCTCTCATTGACGGTGGCGCCATCGGTACAAATGGGGCAACCCCAAGTCTCTTGCCTGGCGCTCACTCAGAAACCACGCCCGATAGATCGGCCCCTCAAAGAGGATGCGGTACTGGGACATAATGTGGGCAGCACGATACTGATCCCGGAGCCCTGACGGAATCACCTCCCATAGTCGCCATGTAATCTGAGAAAGAGGACCAACAAGATGATCAGTCGTTAAATAACTAAGGCAGGTGCATTGGGTTAACTGAAATAATCTTATTGCAAACTTACCTCACGCGCCACGACGATGTCAAAATATTGCCGGAAGAACATGAAGCTCTCCCGGGTCCTACGATAGAGCGAACCATCATATACATTAGAGAATGGGACCGTCACTGCAGTCTCCTCCATCGGATCTGGAGCAAGCGCCAGGAAGCATGCATATACCCAAAGCTGTTGGACAGATGTGATCAGTCTGGTATGAGCAGAATGTTGAGCAGAGCGAATCGATCTGAAGACATGCCAGATGGTCGAAAGGCCAATATTAGATCCTTGTGCGCGTAGTGCATGGTTTGTAGTGTCATGACATGTATGGTGTCTGAAAATGTAAAAGCGGATAGCATATAGTGCAGAATAAATCTGAGAGTGCAAATGTCGAGCATGGCGTACAAATGCTAAGCAAAGCAATGAAAAGGGGAACTAGGTTGTGTACCTCCCAAGCTTGCAGTAGCCTCCAATCACTCTCGCGCATTGTCGAGAAGTGGAGCTCATGTATCCATAAAGAGTGGTGAGGTGTTTTGCACCCAGTTGGCAGGAGTGGACAGCGGAAATACCACCGAGTGCTTAAGTACAAACCTCCATATTCCTGTTTGAAAACAATGTGGTACCAAAAGAAGCGAAGAAGCCCTGGCGTCTTGCTCCACTCCTCATCGATCTTAGGATCCTCATGAAGCGCTCCTCGAACCAAGAATATCTAACCATACCCGCTCGAGCAAAGGTGGGCGTGCTCCAAGCAATGCATCCCATGACCACCCCTCCCCATATCGGGATCTAGAATCGGATCACCTCACGCCCAGACCCGATGATCATAGCAAAATCAAAAGGGGTCATGGATATCTCCCCATTGTAGAAAAATGGAAGAATTGGTGGTGTCCCCATCTCTCCCTAAAGCCCCTGAGTGGGCGACTTCAGAAACCGTGTCGAAATTCATGACAAAATGTATCGGCAGGTCTCATTGACAATCAAGCGGACCCGTAGAAGCACATCATACAGTCGCGGCGGTCGTATGGCCCGTAGCCTCAAAGGAGAAGATCCTCTGTTGAAAATCTGAGTTCAATCCGGATCAGCCTGATTCAAACCAAATTAGTGGTGTATTGAAAATGATTCAAGTCAAATAAGTAGTGTGTTGAAAATCTGAGGCTCAAATCGATCGGCCAGAGTTCAAACCAAATTAGTGGTGTATTGAAAATACAGTTGAAGTCAAATGAGTAGTGTATTGAAAATACAGGTTCAAATCAGATCAGCATAGTTCAGATCAGATCAGTGATGTATTGAAAATACAATTGCGTCCAGAATAGTAATGTGTCAAAGATGCGATTAAATTGAGTAATGCGCATGAGATCACGGTTATGTGCGATATATCTGAGGTAGTGATGTGTAAGGTACATTCAAGGCGGTCGATAATGTATGAAATCTGATCGGATCAAAGCATCGATGCTGTCCAGTTAAACAGTAAAGAAATACAAGTATTCGAGAGTAATACTACAGAAAAGTAGAGATGGTACCTCCACGGCAATGGCCGACAGATGAGACATCGGCTCTCTCAACAAGAGGTCATCTGGTACGTCCTCAGCAAAATCGATAAAGGTATGGATGCCTCCCGCCACTGGAATGATGTGAATCTCTAGATGGTACACCGCGGGGTCAAAGGGACGTACGTCCAATGGTAACGGCTGAGGCTCAACCTCTGGCTCAGCCGCAAACTCTGCCACTAACTCTACTGGAGGGAGTGTGAGGAAGCCCTCGTCATGAGGCACATCGTCAGCCATCTGAGATAAATACAAAAATGAGCAAAATGTCGAAGTATTGAATAAAATCAAACCCTAAGAGAGAGAAAGTTCAAGAAAAGTTGAAAAACCTAGGAAAGTAAACTAACCTCGAGAGAAGATCGGGGAAAATGGTCATGAGCGGAAATGATGAAAGAAGCCTCGGATGCAATTTCTAATGGATTACATCGAAGAAAACCAAGAATCCTTAGTGATGCAAGGTTGTATAGGGTGTTGGGAAACGCGTAAAATGCGTGAATCTAGAGAGAAGGCACACCTAGAAAGGAAGAAAAATGATTTCTATGGAAGGGTTTGTGAAGAAATGAGTTGGTTCTGAGCCAATTTAAAGACCCAAGGCTTGAAAGCCCCTTTTTCCCGAATCTGCCACCGATGGCTGGCATGTGCCCATCGATGGCCGGCAGTGTGTTGTAGATGGCCGGCGATTGATCGGATGGCTTGACGATGGCGGCGGTTGCCCCGAGGACCGTGACCTTCTCCGGTCTCCTGGCCTATTTTATCTTGACATCTGTTCTCGGGCCCCAACAATCCCGAGGAATGCTCAAAACTTGATTCGAAACGCCTCTGTGAGAGCTCGGGAATCACGTTCTCAATATACGATGGTTTACACCCATCAATGCACACGAGGTGTATCCTTTTGACGCATCCCAAACCCTCAGGAGGCAAGGAGATCGCTTTAAGATGTATCTTTTAAACATCTTTCTCCTTTTGTTGATAACAATTAGCATTCGTCTATTACGATAAACACCCATCTAGTTCACATATATTGTTTTGGCTTATGCATTGGCATGCATTTCCCTATCTCTATGATGCAATGTCATGCATTATTCTCTATCATGCATTGTCATGCATCCACTTTTGCGCGCGTCGTCATGCGCACCTTACATACATTGGCATGTATTTCCTAATCTCTATCACATTTATGCCTTTGTTCCTTTTCCTGGTGGTTACATATTGTGCATGTTTCGGCATGTACTTTAATGACATGTGTTCATGCCTTTGTTCATTTTCCAGGTGGTTACACATTGTGCATGTTTCAGCATGTACTTTAATGACATGTGTTCATACCTTTGTTCATTTTCAGTGGTTACATTGTGCATGTTTAAGCATGTACTTTAATGACATGTGTTCATACCTTTGTTCATTTTCGGTGGTTACATTGTGCATGTTTGACATGTGCTTTAATGACATGTGTTCATACCTTTGTTCAATTCCTACTTCACGCATTGTACGTTGTCACGTGTGCTTTACTTATGTGTTCAAATTCCGTCTTACACATTGCTTGCGTCAATCACGCCTGCTTTAATGACATGTGTTCATACCTTTGCCTACTTCACACATTGTGCACATTGTCACGTGTGCTTTACTTACATGTGTTCAAGTCCCGCTTTACACACTGCATGCATTTCTACTTTTGCTTTACTTACATGTGTTTATACGCACTTCATATGCATTGTCACGCACTTTTCAATTGCGTTGTTATGCATATTGCTAACGATATTGTACCTGTTAAGTTTATCTCTTTTTCAGGCACAATATTGTATGTACGGTTCATTTGAAGTTGGCATGACCAGATGAGCCGCATGGGTATTGCATGCACTCCGCGTGAAACGTGGTAAGAATTGCATAATTGTCTTATATTCTTTCCATCGGAATATGTAGGACTGTTTTTCACTTGCTTAAAACTGTTGCATGATTTGCTTCATTACAGCGTCCTTAGCATGAGTATAAGTTATGCTCTTGCATCTTGCATATCATTTGCATTTTGCCCCCAGCCTTCGGGCGCATCTCTACATGCCTATACTGATTGATTGTCTGAGTCTTCGACCATGCCAAAAATGGGTCGTCTCTGGGCTTTGACACTCACTCCCGTCACTTTGTGACTATTGAGTTCTATGAAAGAGGGGCAACTGTAGACACCGCATTTTTGACCGTCCTCTAGACTTGGTTGTGCTTGCAGGTACACCCAACAACTAGTTCGATTGCTCACTGAGTACTTCGCCGCGTGAAACATCAGATTCGAGCTTCACAACCTTATATCCTACGCCTTTTTTTGGACCTTGACTAGGTCTTGTCAGAATGGACCCTGTGGTGCACTGCCGCCCATGGACTTGTTCTGCCGGCCATTGATGAGGCCTGCCGGCCATCAATGAGCTTAAACCATTCTTGATGGCCAACACCACCCCTATCTCAGTTGGTTTTCCTCCAGATCTTTTGAGCCAGCTAGATTTTCATTTGCTCCCCTCCATACACGTGTATGGAGGGATGAAGCTCTTGCAAAGCTTCTTGAAGAAGCTTTGGCTTTTCATCATTCTATATAAAGAGGATGCCATCCTCTTTGACAGAGTTCTGAGTTTTGAAGAGCAACAACTTCCTTTTTGTCTATATTGTTTGTGTTTAATGCTTTGAAGTTAGATTTCCTTGCATTTTTACACTACAACACATAGAGATACACCACCACCATTGAACCGAGCTTCTTGGGAGGTCTTTTTGAGGTCTGAAAGCAAGCTTCCACCTGAAATTCTTTGGTTTGAAGAGGGTCTTCAAGGGTGAGCATTACCCTATTTTGCACTTTCTTGCACCTTGCTTTAGCCCTCTTTGAATATTGATTTAGGCATTGCTTATTCTTTGGAAAAAGTCTTTTTTTTAAGTGCTCTTTAAGTTTAGTTAAGGTCATTTCTTTGTTTGGGGTGTGTAGCCCCTTGCATGCTTTGTTTGGCTTTGTTTTAAGGCATATCTTGAGGCCTCGAGCTAGCCTTGGTTTGGCCTTCCTACCCTGAAATCGTGGGAATTGATAGTAGAGGTGTGGTTTTGAGGTCCTAAATCGAGAGGGTAGTCCCTTCTCTTTGTGTTCCTCTTTACTTGCATTTTGCCTTCCAAAGGACCATCCTCTATGCATTTTGAGGGTTGGTCGGGCCTTTGTGACTTCTAGGACTGCCTTGGCCTGTCCAAAATTGGTTTAGTCATCTTCTTGCATCTAGCATGTGTGGTGTAACTCCATTTATAGCTCATCAAAGTAGCATGTGTGCATAGTCTTTGTTGAGTCCATTTTAATCTATTTTTGGTGATGTTTACCATGCCATGAATCTATTTTGGGTTGGTTTTATCATTCCATACTTGCATGATGCACTTGTAATGTAAATCCCTAAACTAACTTCATATGCTCCATGCCATGCCATGTCATTTTAGCTTGTTTGGTTTACATTCAGCATGTATTTGGTCATCATTTGGCATGTTATGATCCTATTCATAGTTGGTTTCGTCGTCCTTTGCATTCTCCATACAGGTGTAGAACTAATTCTGTTTACTAGCGCTTTGTGCATGAGATATTGACTCATCGTACTCGCATATTTTGGCTTTGCTCAAACTTGATTTTATGCTTATTTTGAAGTATTCTAGAATTTGTTTTGGGCTGCCATGGCCATATCACTCATGCTTTGTATAGCTATAGTGTAAATGCTTAGGCTAGTTTTGGGTTTTGAGGCATCTATCATGTCATACATGTGATGTTTGCATACCTTGCCCTCATTCCACATGCTATTTTAGTCCATGAAATGTTGTTGTTCACTTGCATTTGACATGCCTTGAATGCTTTGTATAGCTTGTGCTTTATGCTTCAAGAATGGATTTTTGTGCATGCCACTTAGCCTAAGCCTTTGGCTCATCATTTCAGTACATTTTGGGTCATAATATACCATGATGTAACTCTGTTTTTGGTTGTCCAAGTCATGCCACGATTGGTTCTCATAGGTGCAGTGCATTGCCTCTTTTGTTGCCTTGCATGTCCTATGTTTTAGCATTGTATGCTAGCTTGCTTTGGCTTACTTCCATGCATGTTTTAGTCTCATATCAGTATGTACTAGGACTGTTTTGGGTTGCCCTTGCTATATCCTTCATGCTTCGTATAGCTGTAGTGTAATTGGCCTTGCAAGCTTCGTGTTTCAGTGATTCGCGCATGCTATCCTTGAGCTATTTAAATGATTTGGCATCATTTATCATCTCATTTTAGTGCATGTAGTGTTGTTACACTTGCACATTTGTCACTTCTTAGGCACTTTTGAGAGTTGCCCTTTTAGGCCCCTTTGATGAACCTTTCGCATTTTGCATGCTTGAGTGTGTTGTGTGGCTTAATTCATCGCTTTGGCTACTAATTTGGACCTAGTTGAAAGCCGTCCATCTTTGGTGTAAGCCCATCTTACCATGTTGTCGCATGCTTGTTTCATTTCGTATGTTGTCGCATACTTGTTTAGCTTTGCATACCTTGCATGCTCACATGTTCATGTTGCATTTTGTCATGTTGTCCAAGGTCGTCACCGCACATCGTGCTTATATGCTTGTTGCATGCTTGGGTTAGTTGCATGTTTGCACACTTAGGTCACACTGCATGTTTGCCATGCTTATGTGTTGCATTGCTTGGATTAAGCATTAATCCGAGCACGAGGAACAAGGGACGTTTCATATTTCAAGTGATGAAACGTGTCTCAATTCTTGGTCGCCGAAGCTCTTGATGATTCATGATAGAGTTCTAGGCTTTACTTACTTTATTTGTGCATTCATTTTCATATTGATTTGCACAAGTTGGATCTTTGGCCATCATGCATCGGGATGCGTGATTGATGGTAAATGGATCCGACTAGGCCTCTCCTTGATGTCTTGAGGTGATTTGGAGTGCCATAGTGCGTACATGTCCTGGGAAACCCTCCATTTTCTCTATTTTGTGCCGTTGCGGTTTGGTGTCCTGACACACGATTGATGTAGGCGTCCCGAACGCGGAGGGTGAACTCCGTTCCGTCCGTGCTCGGGTTCACTACGATTCGGACTCAATTTGTGTCGGTTCATCTGAACCAAAGAGTCCAAATCCGCAAATCGTTTTGAAGAAAAGCAGTTTTTGAAAAGTAGTGCCAAACATGGCTTGCTTTGCGGATTACAAATCGCCACCTAAATGTTTTAAAATGGGAAATTTAGGAAACAACGACTCGGTGCGAAGATAACGTGTCGTCATCACCAAAGTGGTCTTGGCTCGGGGCTTGGGTACAATCGGGAAGGTCATTTATGAGCACCCCCTTCGCCCGGTCAGAAGACCGACCTCCTCAAGTGATATCCGTTTTGAAAACATTACATGCTCTTATTCCAATTATTAGCCTAGAATTACTATGTTATGCGCGTAGCAAACAAGTATAGACTAGATTGCCTAATTTGGAAACACGCATTGCATATCCGTTTGTTTTGAAAATGTTTCGGAATTTGCTACTCGCAAGTAGGCTAAAATACGGATTTCAATGAGTTTTCCCAACTCAAGCAATCCAACCTCCACCCACAGGCATTCAAACAGTTTATCTCATATAAGCACTTAGCCGCATGGTAATCATACTGTCATGTTAACATTCACACGCATGCGATATGCTAAAGCGTAAATACTTACATCGTACTTCGTGCCAAAACAAGAAACTAGTTAGTAAACATGCATGACCTAGTTCATGTTAAGTGGCTAATGCAACACATACAACATGTAATTAGGATAGGCTCGGCTAACCCTAAAAATGGCATGTGAAGTGCAATCATTCGATGCACGTATTCAAGTTGGAAATTGAAATATAATGCGGTTTGTATGATATACCGAGCCCAGTGCATGTTAACAAATGCATGGATGCACGCATGCATAGCATAAGGTATGCTAAAATAAACGTGCCCTAATACTAACCATTAAGCGAGTAAGTAAAAGGGAGAAAGAAATGGGGGTTGGAAGACATACACACCACTCACGCACACTTATTACAATTATGCCCTCGCACGGAGGGACCAAAAGAATAATACAAATAATTAACTATGCAAGCTAATTAAATATTACAAATTAATTAATCTAAGGAAAACAGTAAACCGCCTCGGGAGAGAAGAGCCAATTTCGGTTAAGACACGAATCGCCTTTGCCATACCTAACTTTGCCTCTGTTTTCCTGCTTTGTTCCTCTGAAATACTTGAAAGTCTCAAGGATGCCTCTCTACGGACCTTTGGAGAATCCCATTTGGAGGAAATGACCACCGGCACTAGGATGTAGCCATCGGCACAAAATATATCCACGGCCATCAATTAAGCGCGGGTCGGCACTAATCTGTCGTGACCTGAATTCTGCAGAACACGCAACTCACTTGCGTGAGAGGCAAAACTTGCATGGCAGCTCAATTCAAGCAATGTATGCACCAAACACATTCCTTATCATGTTTGTGACTCAAAGGAAGATGTGTCTCGATTCTCGGGCCACCAATCACACATTTCCATGCATGATGGCCAAAGAGTCAAGTGCGCATTTTAATATCAAATGTAATGCACACCAAACATACAAGGGACCCAACCTCAATCATGGTTGATCAAGAGGCAAGGCAATGCACAACAATGTACATGCAACCTAAACATGCAAGCAAACATACAAACATGCAATGCAACTACATGGCACACACAATGCCAACAACATAACATGCACAACGCATTGAAACATGGCATACACAATGCATAATGGACTTACACCAACATGAGTGGACCTCAGCCGCACTCACATGAGAGGCCATCGGGTAAAAGTGAAGTGTCTCGAAATGCGTGCACACGGGCACGCAAACCGAGGCAATGGCATACGGAATGCAATGATGCTAAAATGACATAAACAATACAATATGGGTTTACACTAACATGAGAGAGCCTCAGCCACACTCACATAAGGCGAGATGAAAAAGCGAGATGCCTCGAAATCGTGCTGCAGACACGCATAAACCCGAGGCAATGGCATATCTGATGCAATGAGACTAAAAAGGCATCTGAGAATGCAAAATGGACTTACACTAACATGGGTGAGCCTCAGCCACACTCACATAAGAGTAGAGATGAAAGCGAGATGCCTCGAAATCGTGCACCAGACGCATAACCGAACAATGGCATCTGTGATGAAATGGCATGGAAATATGATATGCAAACATGCAAATGAATTTCAGCACTGAAATGTGGGGCAAAACAGTCCCGAAACATGGCCAAAGTGTACCCGATGCATGGAATGATCCCGAAACATGAATTTTGGCACCCAAAATGGCCTATAGCTACACCAAACATGCATAATTGATACATGACATGAAAATGAAGAAGCAAGGCAGCCCCATAACTCACATTTTTACAGTACAAAACATGGGCAAACAGCAATCACAAATGGGGCTAACATGGCATACAAAAATGGCTCCACAAGGGAGGCTATGAAGTAAGTGATACATGCAAAGGCCGAATGGAAAAATTCCCTTCTACAACACTGAAGAAGGACCAAAAATATGCACATTTACAGTAGATGAAAACCCTCAAATCAGTAGGAAAACATGCTAAAAATGCCATGCAAGAAATAGGCCACAAGAGGGGTATGATGGTAGGTAGAACATGGAGGCCCCCAACAGGGTTGATCCCTTCTACAATATTTTATAGGGACACAAAATAAGCTTACTCACAGTTCATGACATGCTCCAAAACTATTTACATATAGACCAAACAAATCATGCAAATTTACGGTAAATAGGAGAGATTATGAAGTAAGTGCAAGATAGGGGCCCAAACAAGGTTGAGCCCTTCTTCCATGTTGAAGAGGGGCTCAAAATAAACCACTTACAGTTTAAATTATGCTCGAAAACAGATCACTCATAGGCTAGAAATTTCATGCAAAAATGTGACATATAAGATGATATTGAAGCAAGTACAAGATGGTGCTCTCAAATAGGGATGACCCCTTCAAGAAACATGAAGAATAGCTCAAAATAGTGACCCTTCCAGTTTGGGTCGGAGCCTAAAACAGTGAGAAAATGGGCTTAAGAAATGAGGCAAGAAAATGCTACAAAAGGAAATGGCAACTTACCCTTGAAGACCACTTCTTTTCTACCTCTTGGCTTGAGGAATGTTGCTTCTAAGCCTCTGAAAAGCTCCCCTTGCTGCTGGAAATGGAGTGGTGGTGGTGGTGCTTGGTGGTGATGAAGAAATGGCTAAGATTTGAGAGGTTTTGAACTTGGAAGTGTAGAGAGAGAGGATGTTTTAGAGTGAGAAGCTCCCAAGATTTTCCTTTTGTTCTAACCCTAAGCCATATGAGATATAAGACCCTATATATGTCAAAATAAGAGCTTTTTCGAAATATCCCAATTGAAAATATCGCCACGGTGTATTGATAAATATCATCAAAAATCGAGTTACGGGCACTTTTGGCCGGCAATCTTTTGTGCCCGGTCGGCTAAATAAATACCGATGGGTGGCTAATGAGGTCAAAAGTGCCGGTGGAAGTCTAGATTGAAGCCGGAAGTTAGCTTTCAATGGCGCAAAGCCTTGCATTAAAATTCCTCTGTGGAAAAAGTTATGCCCTTTTGGTGAAGCGCGCAGATTCGATCCATAGGGTGATCCCTATTTCAACCAACCATATCTTCCCCACGGGACTTGGATTTGAGAGATTCTTGAGTGAAAAATGAAGGCAGGAAGTCTTCTTTTCAATGATGGTGGCCTCATAGCTCAACTCCAAGTGTATAGACAGATGAGCTTGTTTTAGCGATGACCGCTTCGTCTTTCTCCTACACAGTTCATCTTGAACTTCTCCCAAACTAGTTTTCTCCCTCTTCTCCTCTTTTCTTCAACTTCAAACCCCTAAGTAAGATGTTTTGAAAGATTTTTCAAAGATTTCATCTCTCTTTCATTCTTCTCCTTTTGTCCTTGCTCGGTTTATCAAAAAGCGCAACATTTAGAAATCTGCGTCGGAACATCGTGGGAATTTAATTTCAAAAATGTTTTTGAAAGAGAGGGTTTTAAGGTATAAAACCATCAAAATAATTTTGGTCCACAATGGGGTATGAAGTTGAGATTTGCCTCTCTCCTTGCCAAAGCGAACACATGCCTTGCGCGCCTTTCTCCAACAAGTAAACCATCGGTAGTGCCCAAGTCTTAAGGCGGTCAAAATGGGGTGTCTCATTTGGACACTTGATGGCCGATTAATGCCACCCTTATGGTAATAGACCATCTTTGGTGGCAGATCTCCTTTCTTTGGCCGACAGGCCCTTTGGTGACTTCTGATGTTTTGGTAAGGTCCAACAACAAGCACTGGAAGAAACCCTGCAAACAGAGCCTCTAAAGAGCAACCGGAAGGCCTTCCAAAGCAAGGAACCGAAGTAAGCATGCATGCCTCCCTTCTTCAAACAGAGCTGGAATAGCACCATTTACTGCTTTCCATACTTGCTTGTTGTCATTCATTAATTAGTTAATTGATTCGTTAATTAAGTTGTGTAATAATTAGTTATAGCTAGTTATTCAATTTGGTTCTATAATAATTAATTAGCTTGTGAGTTAGTTAATTAGGTGGCTTGTATTATTTATTCGGTCCCTCTGAGTGAGGGCAAATTTGTAATAAGTGTGGGTGCGTGCGTGCATGTCTTCTAACCCCATTTCTTTCTCCCTTTTATTTAACCGCTTATAATGGTTAGATTTATGGCATATTTCAATTAGCATACCTTATGCTATGCATGCGTGCATTCATTCATCTGTATTGCATGAGCAGGCTCGTAGCATCATACTAACTACATCGTATTTCAAATCTAACTTGAACACGTGTTATCATTTGCATTTCACATGCCGTCCTAGGATTAGCGAGCCTATTCTAGTTGCATTTTGTATCTTGATACATTAGGCACTTAACATGGACTTGGATCATGCATGATTGCTAATGAGTTCTCTATTTTGGTAGCGAGTACGATGTAAGTATTTATGCTTTAGCATCTCGCATGAGTGTGAATGTTAACATGACATGCTTACCATGTGGCTATATGCTTATGTGATAACCGCTCAATGCTGTGGGCTTAAGATTGGATTACTTGAATTGGGATAATTCATTGAAATCCGCATTTTAGCCTACTTGCGAGTAGCAAATTTTAAAACATTTCCAAACAAACGGATACGCAATGCTTTGTTCCAAAATGAGGCGATCTATTCTATACTTGTTTTCTTTGGCGCTACATAGTAATTCTAGCTAATTAATCGGAACAAGAACGCATATGTTTTCAAAAACGAGATATCATGGTTAGTAGAGGCCGATCTTTGATTGGGCGAGTGGGGGTGTTCACGAAGTGACCTTCCCCAATCGTACCCAAGTTCTCGAGCCGAAGCAACTTTGGTGATGACGGACACGTGGCCTTAGGTAACGAGTCAGGGTTTCCTAAATTTCTCAAAATAAAATATTTAGGTGGCGACTCTGTATCTGGCAAAGCAGTCCATGTTTGGCACTTCTTTTCTAAAAATCTGTTTTCTCAAAAAATGATTTGCTGGATTTGGACTCTTTGGTTCAAGATTTAGAACTGTGACAAATCGAGTCTGAACTGTGGCACGCAATTCGAGGCCCGAGGGAGCATCCACACTTGTGCACTACATTTCCAGCGCGCATTTTGCGATCGCATCGCCTTTGTGCATTACATTTATCACCGCGCCTTATCTTGCACATCGCTTTTTGTGCATTGCATTTCAATCATATTGTCTTCGCGATCACATTGCTTTTGTGCAATTTATCAATCGCGTTGTCTTCACGATCGTGACCGCTTTTGTGCACTTTATTAATCGCTATTGCCTTGGCGATCACACTGTTTTGTGCAATTTATCACTTGAGCTGTCTTGCGCATTGCACTGTTTTGTGCAATTTATTAATCGCGCTGTCTTGCGCATCACACTATTTTGTGCAATTTATCAATCGCGCTGTCTTGCACATCGCATTGTTTTGTGCAATTTATCACTCGCGCTGTCTTGCGCATTGCACTGTTTTGTGCATTGCATTTCGTTCGCGCTATTTTGTGTATTACATCTCCATCGCGCTGTTTTGCGCATCGCGCTATTTTGCATGCACTTTACTTGCATTGTGCATGCATTTTATCGCGCTATCTTGCGCACCTTACCTGCACTTGTTAGTGCATTGCATTTCATTCATGCTATTTTGGCATGATTGCAATCGCTTTTGTGCACTTTACTTGCATTGTGCATGCATTTGTTTGTGCTTTCTTCCGCACCTTACCTGCACTCGTTGGTGCATCGCATTGTTATGCATCACACTTAGGTTGCATTGTCTTGCACCCTTCCACTTGCGTTGTCACGCATTTTTAAATTGCATTGATTATGCTTGTTTCTAACGATGTTGTACATGTTAAGTCTCTTTCTTTTACAGGCACGATATTGTATGTACGGTTCATTTGAGGCTAGCGCAACCAGACGAACCGGACATGTATTGTATCTTCTCCGTGTGAGACGTAGCGAGAATCGAATAATTCTCTTACATTCTAACTACATGAGATGTAGTTTGATTTTCCTTCTTGCTTAAAACTGTTTCATTTATTTGAATATTTGCTTCATGCCTTTTTTTTTGCATGATTCTTCGCATAAAATGTAGTTTGGTTTGTATGGCATTCTTGCTTAAAACTGTTGCATTTATTATGTATATTTGCTTCATTACAGCTTGCTTTGCATAATCATGAGTTATGTTCCGCTTTGTGCATATCGTTTTGCATTTTGCGCCTGCCTGCAGGCGCATCTCTTGTTTATCTCGCATGTTTGTCTAAGTCTTCAGCCTTGTCAAAAATGGGTCGTCTCTGGGCTTTGACATTCACTCACGTCACTTATGACTTTCGAAGTTCACAAAGAGGGCAATCAGAGACATCCCATTTTTGACCAACCTCAAGACTCAGACGTCATCGATTGAGCGCTCAGTGATGGTGCATGTTGCGCCCATTCTGAAGTTTTGGAGTCTTGGCTGCGAGTCTTGCCTCCAAGCCTCGGGCCCGTTTTGTGCTTTGTCTTGATTTGCGAACCAGGTTCTGTTTACTCTTCCCGAAGGGAGGGAGAGGTCTGGTAGACCATCTTTCAGTGGCCGTAGGCTACTTTTCGTGGTCGTAGGCCACTATTCCCGTTTGGAGACCAGTTTTTGATTTTCGGAGCCGTCGACCGTGCGCTTCGGTTCGGGACCGCTTAACTTTCTCCGCTTTTCGCTTTTGGCACACACCTTGTTTCCTCTCTAGAGGGACATCAGGGTCCGAGACCACCTTTGTGGTCGTGACGCCACTTTCGATGCTTAATAATGCTGAGGCACCCAGGCTGCTTTTGACCTCGAACCTCGTTTTTGCATCAAGCAGGGTTCATTTTTGGCATGGACCCTATTTTCATTGTTTGGAAGGTGGTACAAGGGTGGAAGACCACCTTTTCTCCTTGGAAACCACCTTTCTCTTCACCGACCGATTTTCTTGATAAGAGGCTGGTCTCCTTTGTTTTTGAGCCACATTTACTGGTCTCCCACCATACCACTTGCTTTCATTTCATGTGGAGACCACCCTAGGAGGCTGTCGACGAACTTTTTTTTTATTGAACCTTTTGACCCTAGTCGGCCGACAAGGGAAAGTGGTTGGCCGACCACTTGAACTGGTCGGCCAGCTCTCACCTTTTTCTGTTTCAGTGAGTTGATTCCAACTGTGCCAGCTGGGAGGCACAGACTGCATCCTCCATACACGTGTATGGGGGATGTTTGCCCTTGGTTTGAAGCTTCTTGGAGAAGCTTTAGCCCCTTGGCTCTATAAAGGAAGGCCTTCCCTTCCTTGTAGAGGGTTCAAAAAATTTGCTAAAGCATACACACATATCTCCCTCTTGTCTCTATATTTGGTGTTCAAAAGTGCTTGGTTATTGGCCTTTTGCGTACAACTCCATAGCCTAACCCTTCCACCATTGCTTGGAGCATCTTGGAGGCCATTTTCAGAGGATAAGGGACTAGTTTTTGGGTCCAAAGGTTATTGGTTCTTGCTGTGCTACAATGGTAACCATTTTCTCCTATTTTGAGCATCAATTTGATCCTTATCTTAGCTATACTTGCAAGCATATTTGAGCTTTGGTGTAAAATGAAAAAAGTCTTATTTTGAGGTCCTTAACATGCTTGTTTAAGATCATTTTTCTATTGGGGGTCTTCTACCTCCTTGCATGCTTCATTTTGCCTTATTTTGAGCCATGCATGAAGGCCTTTATTTTGAGCTTTGTTTGGCCTTTTAGCCATTAAAATCCAGTCAATTTTTTAGTGGCTAACATGTTGTTTTGAGGACCAAAATCAAAGAGGGGTGACCCTCTCTCTCCTTGTTTTGTTTTCTAGCATATTTGGCCTAACAAATGAGCCCTTATTTGCATGCTTCCAAGCCATGTTTCAGGCTATTTTTGGTGAGTTTTAGGACCTACATAGGCTCTTTCTAGAGCTTGTTTTGCCGTATTGGATGTCCATCTTGCATGTGTAGAATAACCCTCTTCATGGCCTTTCAAAGGAGCATGTCATTCTTGCATGCATTGACCATGTTTCAATGAGTTTTTGGGCTTTATTTGGAATGTCATATGTCTGAATTTTGCTGGTTTAGTGACCTTTTGGCGTAAACCCTCTTCACTAGCTTGTATTGCATGTTGTTTTGGCCCTTGATTCTAGCACTTTTTGGCCATACCTTAAACTGATTTTGTGCATGTTTTGGACTGCCCTAGCTCTGTTTTTATGCCTCATGGTCGAATGATGCTTGCTATGCATGGTCGTAGTGCAAAACCCTTACTTAGCTTTGAGTTTTGAAGCCTATTGCATGCTTATACTGAGGTGTTTTCATGTTTTGGGGTCATTGAGCATGTCATTTCAGAGCCTATACTTGTGCCATATTCCCATGTTTTCCACTCTTTAAATGCGTTTGAGAGTTGTGCTTGTATGCCTCGTTTTTGGACCATTGCATGAGCTTCATTTCCATACCTTTCGAGCCATCATTTTAGTCCATATTTGCCACTGATTTGGCCTGCATAGGGACTGTTTGGGGTTGGTTTGGGCATTTGAGCATTGCTTTGCATACCTCTAGTGTAATGTGCTTCACTAGTTTCGGTATTTGGGCCATCTAGCATGCATTGTGTGAGGTGTTTGCATAATTCGGGACCATCTTATATGTCATTTCAGAGTTGGAAAATGTGTGATTGTATGTCATATTTCATCCTTGCCATGTTTTGGTAGAGTTGCATTTTATGCCTTAGGATTGGTCCCTTGCATTTGTGCATGTTTGCATGTGTTTTGTTCTCTCATCTTCATCATGTTTGGCCACTGATTTGAGTGTGGCTGAGGACCCATTAATTTTAGTTTAAGTCTATCTTGCATTGTGTATGCCATATAGTCCATATTGTTGCATGATTCGTCATTGCATTGTGTATGCCTTGATTATCTCATTAATAGTCTCCATGTGTGCATTGCGTATGCCATATAGTTTTCATATGCATTGAGTATGCCATTGATTATTTCATAGCATTGCGTATGCTAGTCGCACCTTTGCATGTCATTTCTTGCATGTTTGCATGTCTTAGTGGCATTGCATTTAGGTTGCATGTTAGAGTTGCATTCATGCATGCCATATGTATTACATTGTGTTTGGAGTAGGGTTTAATCCAAACACGGGAAACGAGGGACATTTCGTACTCAAAGTGACGAATCGTGCTTCAATTCCCGGTCGCCGACATTCCGGATTACATATCATGGAGTTTAGGCCTCGTTGTGTTTATATGCATTCATTTTACATTGAGTCGTGCAACCCGACTCATCGGCCATCATGCATCGAGATGCGTGATTTGTGGCACGAGGATCAAGGACTACACTCCCTAGAGCTTGCACAATGATAGGGAGAGTGGTCATGCACACATATGTTGAAAATACTTTGCCATGTCCCTTTCTTGCTCTCTGTTGCAGCAAACCAAAAACCAGCAGCAAAAACTAGTCAGCAGCCTTCTAGAGCTTTGTACAGTGTTCTGGGACCAATTGCAAACAGAGGCAAATCGGGGCATCGCGATGGAATTTCCCGACAAGGCGACTCGAGCATGCATGCATTCCCTATCATTCAAGGCAGAGCTGAGGCAGTCCATTTCATATAGCTTGCATGCTAATTTATTTGCTTTCTTAGTTAATTTGTTAATTAATTAAGGTTGTGTAATAATTAGTTTAATTAGCTTAGATTAGCTAGTTGGTTGTGTATTATTTATTCGGACCCTCCGTCGAGAAGGCGAATTTTGTAATAAGTGTGCGTGTGTGTGTGAATGTCTTCCAACCCCACGTCTTTCTCCCTTTTACTTACCTGCTTTCAATGGTTAGTTTTAGGTCATGTTTCAATTAGCATACTTATGATAGCATGTTTGCATACATTCATTCGTATTGCACGCACCGGGCTCGGCGCATCATATTAATTGCATTGTATTTCAATTCCAAAGTTGAATACATGTTATCTGCAGCATTTCATATGCCATCTTAGAATAGCTGAGCCTATCTTAGTTGCATTTTGCATGTGTTGCATTAGCCATCTAAATATGAACTAGGATCATGCATTGATTACTAACTAGTTTCTGTTTTGGCTCGGAGTACTCGGTGAGTGTTTATACTTTAACATCCTTGCATGCGTGTGGAGTGATCGCCATGATAGCATGCTTACCATGAGGCTATTTGCTTATGTGATATAATTCCCGCCTCAATGCTTGGGTGAAGGTTGGTTTACTTGATTTGGAATAATTCATTGAAATGTGTGTTTTACGCCCACTTGAGAGTGGCAAAATCATATTTTCTAACCCCACGCGAGGGTGCCAAATCCACATCTTAGCCTACTAGCAAGTAGCACCATCAAACCATTTTCAAATAAACAAACATGAAATGTTTTGTTCCAACTCAGGCGATCCAGTCTGTACTTGTATGATGTGCGCATCACATAGTAATTCTAGGCTAATAACCGGAATAAGAACACATATGTTTTCAAAACTCGATATCATGCTTAGTAGTGGCCGATCTTTGATCGGGTGAGCGGGGGTGCTCATAGATGACCTTCCCTAATCGTTCCTAAGTTCCCGAGCCGAGGCAACTTTGGTCATGACGGATAGGTGGCCTTAGGCACAAGTCAGGGTTTCCTAAATTCTCCCAAAATAAAATATTTAGGTGGCGACTCTTTATCTGGCAAAGCAGTCCATGTTTGGCACTTCTTTCTAAAAATCTGTTTTCCAAAACGATTTGCCAGATTTGGACTCTTTGGTGATTTATCAGTCTTGCATTGCACTTTGTGAGATCAGATTAAGAACCGTGACATTTGAGTCCGAACTGTAGTAAGCCCAAACGAAACAAATCGGGATTTCCCTCCCGGGGCGTTCGGGGACGTCTACAACTGCTGACCAGTTATTGACATTGGAGACCACCTGCCGATCACTTTTTGTGGTGAAAACCAAAAAAAGTGGTTGGCCAGCCACTTTATCTGGTCGGCCGACCAGTTTCTGCTGCTGGTTTATGGTTTGCTGCAACAGAGAGCAAGAAAGGGGCATGGCAAAGTATTTGTAACACATGTGTGCATAACCATTCTCCCTACCATTACATAAGCTCAAGGGAGTAGAGTTCTCCCTCGCCACCAATCACGATCTCGATGCATGATGGCCGAGAAGCCAAATTGCATAACTCAATGTGAAATGAATGCACACACAAACACATAAAGCCCAAAACTCTATCATGTATAGTCAAGAGTGTCGGGGACCGAGAATTGAGGCACGTTTCATCACTTCAAGTATGAAACGTCCCTTGTTTCCCGTGTTTGGACTAACTCCTATTCCAAACACAATGCAACACATAACATGGCATGCACAATGCTACATAACATGGGATATACAAAAATGCAATGCAACACAAGCATGCAAATATGCAATGCAACATGAACAACCTAACAAGGCTGATGGCATGCACAATGCTAATGCATACATGCTCAATGCAAGGCAATACAAGCATGCAACAATATAAACAACAACTAGCATACACAATGCAAATGGACATGGCATACACAATGCTCGATGCACTTAAACCAAAGTGGACTGACCTCAGTCATGCCCAAATCAGTGGCCATAACGCCAAGACTAAGGCACCAAAAGGCAAGACACACATGCACACATATTGGTCCACAAGCTAGGCAACAAGAACACAACCCTTAGGGGCACTCAAGGGTGATAAAAGTGGAGCATAGCAAGTCTATACGCTCAAATTACATGAAAAGTGAAGCCATATCATGCAAATAGCTCAAATAAAGCATGCCAAGAGACTTGAAATACAAAGCTAGTCAAGGGCTTTACACTACAATCATACCAAGCAATGCTCAAATGACCTAAAGCACTCAAAACAAACCTAATGCAGGTCAATATGGTAACAAAAACAAGCTAGGCTCACAACAAAGATGGCAAGAAAGATAGGCTCCTAATTAGCCCATAAACAAGACATGAGGGCATAACTCTTAAACGCAATGAAAGAGTGATAAACATGAGAGCATGGAGAAGTTTATGGTCTAAAATTACTTACCAAATGATACCATGCCATGCAAAAGGCTCAAATATGACATGTTAGGGGTCCCATAGTGCAAGGCTAGCAAAGCCAAATGCACTATAGTTATGCAAAACCAAACATGCATGACCAAAACCAATTAAATCAGACCTCAAGCATGTTAAATCAAAGCCAAAAATGTGCTGGAATGGAGTCAAAACATGCTATAATAATAGGCTACAACATCAAGCATGTAAGGCTAGTAAGCAAGATTTGCACTACAAGTACATGAAGCATGCAAGAAGCTACCAAACCAGCCAAAAACAGATCATGACATGTCAAATGATGACCAAAAATCCACTGAAATGGAGCCAATACATGCTAGAAAGACATGCTACTTTGATGAGCCACAAAAGGGATTACACTACACATACAAGAAGCATGCAAAAAAGTGACCAAACCAGCCATGGAAAGACTTAAGGCAGCTAAAATTCACAAAAAAGTGCCTGAACTAGGCCTCAAAAGTATAGAGATGCATGCTCCTTTGATAGGCCAATAACTCAAGCAAACAAAGCAAAAGGAGAGGGGGGGTCACCCCCTCTGATTTGAGGCCTTAAAACCACATGCCTGCCACTGAAAATCCACTAGATTTTAGTGGCTAAAAGGCCAAACAAAGACTAACCCAAAGGCCTTAAGGCATGGCACAAAACAAGGCCTAAGAGGGGGTAGAATACCCCCAACACCAACAAGGCCTCAAAACACACATGTTAAGGACTTAAAAACAAAGCTTTTTTTAGTTGAAAGTTAATCCAAAATAAGCATGCAAATATGGCTAAGAGTATAATCAAAATAGAGCTTA
Source organism: Camellia lanceoleosa (assembly GCA_025200525.1). NCBI lineage: Eukaryota > Viridiplantae > Streptophyta > Magnoliopsida > Ericales > Theaceae > Camellia > Camellia lanceoleosa. The sequence continues at coordinate 42,620,098 of CM045763.1, read as the reverse complement.
AAAAGGGAAAATGAGGGTTACCCTTTAATCAAGAAACCAAAGAGGTTTCTCGAGCCAAAACCAACTTTTGAGCTCCCACAAGACCCTCCAAAGAACTCAAAGAACAAGGTAAAAGTGTTTGGCTAGGAGATTGTAGTGCAAAAGTGAAGGAACAACTCACTTCAAGGCATAAATATAGAGAGAGAGGGGAATATAGAGAGGGAGATATATGTATATGCCCTAAGCCAACTTCAGAACCTGAGACTAGAGAGAGAGCCTTTCTTCTTATAGAAAAACAAGCACCAAGCTTGTTGAAGAAGTTTGAAGCTAGATGCAATCCCTCCATACACGTGCATGGAGGATGTAATTGCACTCCACCGCACACTGCACCCACAACACCAGAGAATATGTAGAAGGTGCCACCAATTAAAGTGGTCGGCTACTTTTTATCGGTCACCGACCACTTTTAGGAGAAAGTGGTCGGCCACCACTTTTTTCTGTCGGCCTACCATTTTTTCTAGTTTTTCAGACAAAAGTGGTCTCGGAAAGAAAAGTGATCGCCAATGGCTGGAAAGGCCAAACGTCATCGAATAGATGTCCAAATTGAAGCCCTAGAAGTTAGCTTTCCAATGGCACCAACCTTGCATCAAAATTTCAACTGCAAAAGTTATGCCTGTTTTGGTGAAGCTGCAGCTTTCAACCTGACACGCCAGATTTCAACCAACCATATCTCCCCGTCCGGACTTGGCTTTTAGGAGATTCTTGAGTGCATAATGAAGCCTCGAAGTAAGCTTTCCAATGGTGGTGGCCTCATAGCTTAACTCCAAGTGCATAGACAAATAGGCTTGATTTAGCGATGATCGCCGACTCTCTTAATCTGCTCATGCCCATTTTCTCCCCAACCGTATTTCTTCCCCTTCTCCTATTTTCTCAACTTTAAACCCCTAAGCAAGGTGTTTTGAAATTTTTTCAAAGATTTCAACTCTCTTTCATTCATTTCCACTTTGTCCTCGCTCGTTTATCGAAAAACGCGACATTTAACAAAATGTGAGCGCTTAACATCGAGGAACTTTATTTTCAAAACATTTTGAAATAGAGGGTTTCAAGGTCTAAAATCTTTTGATCAAGATTGTTTTGGTCCAAAAGGAGTATGAAGTTGAGATTTGACTCTTTCCTTGCTTAAAAATCTAACCTTTCCTGCACACCTTTCTTCACCAAGTAAACCATCAATAGTGCCCAAGTCTTAAGGGCGGTCAAAAATGGGGTGTCTACAACCTAACTCAGCGAGCAAATAAAGTGAACCGAGCCCACAGTCCAAAATTACCTCCGCCAAATCGGACCTGGGCCTCGACCGAGTGCACCACCACCAGATTAGCCCAATCTAGCTCGGCCCAATTTGCCCAGCCATTACCATGGCCCAAAGCCAGATTATGAAATCTCCCTCTCAACCCCCACCACCAACAGCATCCACAAGAAGCAAAACCATCATCAGATCTAAACTCAATGACACTGTATTTGTGGTCGTCCATTGTGACTATTGTCGCTTCATCGCACTGTCACCACTGTCTCCTTCCTCCTCCAACTCCTCCACACCACATTATGGCCTTCGATTTAGTGGTGTGTAAAACGCTTAAGGGCAACCACCATTCTTGATCCCTTCTTATTTATCGCTTGCTTTCCTCACTGCTTCTGCAAGTTCAATTGATCTAACCACCACTACCACCTATCATCCCTTACAAAAAAATCCACAGGACTTCCAAAAAATCAACCCATTTTATCTTTGATACAAGATTTTTGTTTTGATTCCATATATGATATAAACTAATAAGCTCTGTACTATAATTGGATCTACAACAAATCAACCCCAACAAAAAATCAACAGTAGTGTTGGTGGTTCTGTACTATCAGTGGTCTGCAACAACAACTTTAATCTCTTAATTGGAGCCACAATGGTGCATTACATTGATATGAGTGTTATAGAGAAAGAAATACCATGATTGTTGTGATGAGGATTACAGTGGTTGATTGGAGTTGAGGATTGGTGGTGCTTTGTGTTTGTAGTTGTAAAGGTGCTGCCATCAGGGTTGATGGGGGGTTGGTTGGAACTTGGTAGTGAGAAGGGCAAATGAGACAGATAAAAGAGGGTAATTGGTACAGGTCAATATAGTAATTTTATAGTGTTAGTACGGGATATTGTGGTCATTATGTATTTTTCATCACTTCTGTTTGAAGACCAACACTAACAAAGAGTGCAATATAATTTTCAAAATATAGAAAAAGATTTTGTATTAAACCTAAATCTTAGGAATGTCACTGGATAATATGTCATTGTAATTTATCCAATTACTTGATTCAAAATAACTTTAGACTCAAAATAAACTTTTCATTCAAAATAAACTTTCCGTCCAAAGAGTGACCTAATTAATATCATCCGTGTCTCACTCAATCTCTATCTCCACCGATGCCTCTCTCTTCCCTCTTGCTAAAAGGCTAGCTACTTTACCCTCAGTCTTCCCCGCTGGCTGCTACTGCTACTGCTACATATGAAGAGCGCTGAGCCCTCTGCAAATTGCTAGCCTTTTAACCAGCCGTAGCCTCCACAGCCCATTACCACCAAATTGCGTCGCCGGCCTTTCGCCTCCTAGCGTCACCGCCTTCCGTCGCCGACTCCCTGCCTTCCGTCGCCGTCTTCCATCTCAGGTATACTCGGTCTCTCTCAGATCAATCTCTCTCTGTCTCTCTCAGATCAATCTCTCTGTCTCTCAAATCTCCTTGGTCTCTTTGTTTTTTTGTCTGGGAAGGTTACACAATTTTTGCCACAACTAATTGATTGTTTGAAATAAGCTAATAGAAATTAGTGTGAGAGATCTGAGATATGGAATTTGTAACAAATCAGTGTTATATATGGAGCTGTTGGAGCTTGTGGTGTCACCCTCCAATATGATTGCTGTTTATCCTAGAGAAGGATTTAGGGCCATCTGTATAATCAAACTTTCCTTGTAGGTTTCATAGAGCCAAAATCTGTTGGAGCCTCTGAATCGTATGCTATTATTGGGATATATACACACATTCTGTTGCTTAAATCAATATGGATAAGTTGGTTAATCTTTGGAGATTGAAGATGACTAGTATAGAGAAAAAGCACGCTAATATGTTCAAAGAACTTGTTTGTTCTGGGTGGTGGTGATAAAATTGAGCATATGGTGTTTGCGTAAATGCCACAGAAACAAAGATTTACATTATATAGTCAGCAACCATTTTCCTAACCTTGAATTTTTTGTGCATGACACTTCTCAATGGATCTTCAGAAAGAAAACAATTTGCATATTTAGTTTAGGCCTAACCTTGTGAGTGTTTATGAGACTATCAGAATTTGTAGCATTTGCCATATAAAATACCAAGTAAAATTGCTGAATGCAGGTTCTTCAGGTTTGGAATTTGAATTAAAAGGACCAAATATCCATCATCTACATATTAAAAAAATTATCTGCAAGGTAATACTAAAATGGTTCAATTTCCAGCACATAACATAAATTTAGATAAAAAAATACAGCAAAGGTGTAAAATACAATTGAACTGTTGCTTCTAGTGATCATAACTAGAAACATGTTCAATTTCCATCTGCTGCCACCATACTAGTACAATAAACTCTTCTCCCCTGCTAATAGTGATTAGATTAGAAACCAACTAAGACTTAACTACATTATGATTAGTCCTCATGTTACATCTGGGAAACTATGTAAGTTGCTGTGATAGTTATATGTACACATATACTCTCATTAGTTGGTTATACTCTCATTAGCTATGATAGTTATATCAAATCTGATATTTTTTAATCTAACAAAGCCACATGCATATAAACACTACTATAATGTTTCAATTTGCAATTCTAATAATTGAAAAATGTAGTAATATATAAATCCTTGCTGGTAGTGTTAAATCCTTGCTTGCAATTTTTAAAATATGTTTTATGTTCAACCTATTAGCTTCTTGGTTGCTGACATATAGCAAATAGTAATCTAGAACTCAATACCGACCAATTGCTAGGTACTCATTAGTTGGTTTTGGGTTTTCTATTGTTTGTTGCCAGTCTCCATTGGGTGACTCTGAGTTTAGTGTGTGATGTCTTCCTTGAGATGTTTAAATAGCATGTGTCCGAATAGGTGTTAGCTAATGCATCTGAGAAGTAGCCTTGTTGTGTCTCGCTTTTGGAGTGTGTGAATGGAGCGGAATAAGAGAATTTTTGGGATTATAGATTCATGGACCTTTCCATGCCTACTTTCAGGTGTTCCTTTCTGAAGCTCTCCAAATCTTTTAATCTTCTTGAGCCTTGAAAGGCCATTGTCCTTTGTTTGCATTAATCCTTGGATTTCTTGTTCTGTTGTGGAAGTCTTTTATTCATCATAACTAAAAGAAGAGAAACAAAACGTCAATAGAATCCGTTGGAGTGTGGAGACTTTGAGCACAAAAATGTTATTGATTCTCAATATCACCAAGAATTTCATGTATCAGTTTAGCACAATATATAAGGAAAATCTCAATTATGGAATTTTTATCAATTATGGAATTTTTATTTCAAGTAAAATGTCATCTCTCTTGGATATGCTTTGGGTCGTGGGCAGCCACTTATTAATGGTTGAATTTGTACCAAAAATAATAATAATAATAATAATTTATTTGTTGAACATGCATATTTTGTAAAACATGTTAACGAAATATTATTGCAAATTTACATTAGTAAAATATCAGCAATTAGTATTTTTTGTTTTAAAAATTGGTTAAGTTAGTTTGAATGATTATTTAAAATAAAAAGTGTGGTTGGAGAACACAATAGCTAAAGTAATTAGATAAAATAAAGAGGATACTATTTTTGTACTTTGGCTAGCGAAAAATGAAGAGCATGGTTGGAGTTGCTCAACCCTAATCTCTATCTTTGATCCATTTGAGAAACCCGAACCCTTGGAATCGTAATTTTGATGGAGAAGATGAAGACGAAAGACAAACAAACCCTAACACGATTCAGATGAAGCCCAAACCCTTAAACCACACACAAACCCTAACACAAAGCTTCAGATTGCTCAAATCGTCTGAATTCCATTGCGCATCTTGAAATTCAAGTATTTATTTTTCTGAAATCCTCTTTCTCATGATGGATAATTGCTTAAAATTTGCTTCAGATTGTTTGATATTGCTTGAAATCTATTTGAAATTGCTTGATTATTTTTGTTGTTGTTTTTAGTCTGTTTGTTTTTTTTTTTTGGTAAATTTTGTACAAAAATATTATTTTTGTTTGGAGGATTTGTTGATGGGAAAGGGATGGGGAAGGGAAGGAAGGAAAGCAGATGGGGATGATGATCTGGCAGATTTGTCATTGCCAAAGCTTGTGCTGCTTTTGTCAACTCTTTCCAAAACTTGGCAATGGCAGCTCCTTTGGCAGCCCACTGTGGATGCTCTAACAAAAAAAAAAAAAAAAAAGGAATAAAGAATAAAGAAAAAAACAATTAAAGGATAGATAGAGCAAAATATATTGAACTTGAAGTGTTACTAGGAATGTGTGGTAGGACACCTAACTTTGGTTTTGGAAGGTATTGCTTTTAAGTGCTGAAAAATTTGGGGAGAGTTTTTCTAAGAACCGGAACAAATGGGTCAACATGTTGAACTGGGAGGAACAGGCCTTAGAGCCGTCTGGTTTTGTTGAATACTGCAACTGTCCTTTTTTAGCCGGTCTTTCGAGGCAAAATATAATGAATTGATACTTAAAATGAAAAATTGGTAAACCTGAGTCTGATCAGCTAGTTTGGGCTTAGAATTGTCTTGCCTCTCGCTCTATCAGTACTCACACATTGCTGGTGCTGTTGGTATGCCTATTTTTCTTCTTATTATATAGTTGTTCCGAACCCAAGAGTTTAATGTTTAATGCCCAAACCCAATGGCCAACATAGGTCAATGTTTTCTACCTAGCACAATAATTCCTTTTAAAAAAAGGCGAGATTTTCAAGAAAAGGTCAGGTGAGATTTTGGCTTTTTGGAGAAATTGTAGAGCCCTGCTCACTGTGCATCATTAATCCAGCAAATCTCTCTCCCTTCTCCGTTAGATTATAACATAACTCTTATTAGATATGTTCATGTGCTTGTTTGTCATATTGAAACTAGTTGATTTTTACAAATGATTTACTGTTATTGATTGAATGCATGTTGTTTTTATTTCATTTGTTTACTTTAATTGCTTTGGAAAAGGAGGAAATTACACAAGAAAGGCAAGTAGAGTAAAAAGGATAAGAATATCTTAGAATTTTCAGTGTGTTTTTATTTTATTTTTCAGGGTATTGTGAGTTGGGAAATCAAGCTAATCTGATTTATTTTTTGGTTCTACATGTGTAGGCTTCGAACCTTGGGTCCAACTTTTCAATGGCTGACTTGAGCGAACCCCAAAATCAGCCTGAACCAGGTCTGCTGCTATATTTAGCATGCATTCTTTTTTTTATTAGCTTTCGACTTTCAACTAGTATTTACTTGTCTTGTGTATTTTACAGTCTGCAATTTCTTCAGAAAACCATCAAAAAACAAAAACATTAGGAAGCGAACATTTGACGAAAATGAAGATGAAGCTGAAGATTCAAAAACTGAGAGTTCACTGATACATAATAAGAAAAAGCCCCCACAGCCTGACAATAAGCTTCACTTCTCTACTGGACCCTCCAAATGCTCAATGCCCTCTGAGTCAAATGTAGAGTCTACCACGCCAATCTTTCAGTTTGAGTCTTCGAAAGAAATTCAAGTTCAAAATGATAGCAGGGCAACTGCAACTCTGGAAACTGAGACTGAGTTCGGAAAAGATGCTCGAGCAATCAGAGAGAGAGAGTTCTAAAGCAAGCTGAGACTGCTTTGAAGGGGAAAAGCAAGAACCCTGGGGATGAAAAGCTGTATAAAGGTATTCATGGTTATACTGATTACAAAGCTGGGTTCCGAAGAGAGCAAACAGTTTCTGCGGAGAAAGCTGGTGGGTCACACGGGCCTCTTAGGGCTTCTGCTCACATTAGAGTGTCGGCAAGGTTTGACTACCAGCCAGATATTTGTAAGGATTATAAAGAGACTGGTTACTGTGGGTATGGAGATTCTTGTAAGTTTATGCATGACCGGGGGGATTATAAGTCGGGATGGCAGATGGAGGAGTGGGATGAAGCTGAAAAGGCAAGAAAGAGAAATTTGGCTATGGGAGGGGATGACATGGATGAGGGGACTGCGGACCATAGCGATGAAGATGATGAAGATGCATTGCCGTTTGCTTGTTTTATATGTAGGCAGCCTTTTGTAGATCCTGTAGTAACTCGGTGCAAGCACTACTTCTGTGAGCATTGTGCATTGAAGGTAAGCTTTTTTGTTTATTTTTATTTTTTATAAATTTTTTAGTGGTCATGATTGAATTCCTGTTTATTTACTATTGGCTTTCTTATCTAGTGTTCATATGCTTGTACTGGATTTCATGCTTCTAAGCTAGATAGAATTGTTCCTAGGAGATAAAGAAATCAAATAAAGTAAGAAAATAATGGAACACATAAACTGGGTTTTGTGAGAAGGGTGGAAGCCTCTTTAACGATCTCAAATGTAGAGAAATATACATGAAGATGACTTCCTAAAAAAAATCCTCGTGTTAATATACTTGTAGTATTACCATTCCAGATGAACTCATAAAAAAATAAAACATTCATAGTTTACTTAAATATTTCTAATTGTGTTAACATACTTGTAGTTTATGAAATAAATGAGAAAAAGAAAACTATCGGAAACAAATTCTGATGCTCAAGAAATATTTTTACAAATTGATTATTTGCTCTAAGCCCTTTAACAAATTATAGTCTCATCATGAAGTGTTTTCTCATCAAGGATACGAAATGAATTTGGTTGCCTCCATGTTCACCGCAATCAACATACAAATTGATGTTTAGGAGCAAAATTTGGATGTGTTATGTCACGAGCATACTCATTGTACTAAATTTGTTGATTTTCAGAATTTTTATATATATATTTTTTTTTTGGATAAATAATCAATTTTTATAAAGAAGCATCAAGAAGATGCAAAGAATACAAAAAGGAAGCCAAAAAGGCTACAGAAACAAACGAACTAACAAATTAAATCTTCCACAAACTCAACAAAAGCCAAAACATCCGGATCAACCGATCTAGTCACCCAACCATACAAAATCGTAAGAAGCCGCCGTTCTAACCAAAGGACTGAATGAGACATCCCCTGAAAAACGCGCCTATTTCGCTCCAACCAAACCAACCATAGAATGCAATGAGAAGCAAGCATCTACGCCTTCCGATGTCTCCTACCAACATGACCTCCTACCCAACTATGCAGGACTGCTTGAACTGACGCCGGCTGCACCCAAACCAAACCAAACCAAAAGTCGCAACAACTGACGTCCAAAGCCGAGAAGATACCGGACAATGAATGAGCAAATGATCCACCGACTCTGCAGCAGCACAATACAAGCAACACCAATTAACCAATATGTGGCCACAACGAATCAAATTATCCAAAGTCAAAACACGACCCAACATAGCCATCCACACAAAGAAGGCCACCTTAGATGGCGTACCCGAAACCCAGACACACTTCCAAGGAAAAGCCACCTCCTCCACATGAGCAAGCACACGATAATAAGAAGAAACGGAAAAAGACCCCTTAGCCCCAGGACATTTCCAAACAAAAGAGTCCTGTCCGTCCTCTCCCACTCGAAGCTCATATAAAAAAGCCAACAACTCCACCAATTGACCTTGCTCCCAATCCTGAACAGTACGGCGTAGGCCCACATTCCAGAAAGTTGAAACCCCCTGGCCAGACCACACAGCACCTACCAAAACCTCAGCATCGACGGCAATTCCAAAAACCAAAGGGAACCGTTCTTCTAAAGAGAGATTGCCACACCACCTATCGCGCCAAAACCGAACCCTATCCCCTACCCCAACCTTGAGCTGCACCCACTTCCAAAACTCTTCCCACCCCAACCAAATCCCCTTCCATAGGCCAACACCATGAGAATGCCCTACCCGCCCCGAACACCACCCGCCATGCCCCACACGAAACTTTGCTACCACAACCCTTCGCCAGAACCGGTCAGGCTCTGCCACAAACCGCCACAACCATTTCCCCAACAGGGCTAAATTGAACAAGACCAACCTTCGAATCCCCAAACCCCCTCTGCACCTTGGGACAACAAATCCGATCCCATGCCACCAAGTGATAATGGGAACCCTCCCCATTAGAACCCCACAAGAAATCCCTTCAAGAATCGCTTCTATCCGGCCATCGATCGGATCACATGGACGGACAAAAATATGTGGGATGGAAGAGAGAACACTCTTAATCAACAGAAGTCTCCTCCTTTTGATAAATCAAGGCGTTTATCTCGCCAACCGCCACAGACACGGTCCACGACCCTATCCCACACACCTATAGCTTTAAAAGACGCCCCCAAAGGTAACCCCAAATATGTAACTGGCAAATTTGCCACCTTACACCCGAGAACAGCTGCCAACACCGAAATCGACGCTACCTCCTCCACTGGAATCAGTTTTGACTTTGCTAAGTTCACCCGAAGACCTGAGACAGCCTCAAAACACAATAACACACATCTCAAATACCCAATTTGATCCACATCCGCATCGCAGAAAATAAGGGCATCATCAGCATAGAACAAATGGGAAACCGATAAAATTGCAGGAGCCTTACCCACCGCAAAACCTTGCAACCGTCCTCCCTGCACCGCTCTAGATAACAACCGCCCCAACACTTCCATCACCAGAATGAATAATAAAGGAGATAAAGGATCTCCTTGCCGGAGTCCCCTAAAAGTAGGAAAGAAACCCGCTGGAGACCCATTCACAAGAACTGACATCCGCACCGTGGAAATACAGAATTGGATCCAACGCCTCCACCGAACCCCAAAACTGAGTCTGTCCAACATATATAATAAAAACTTCCAATTAACATTATCATAAGCCTTCTCAATATCAAGTTTGCAAATAAGCCCTGCCTGCCCTTGGCGGATTCGAGAATCCACACATTCATTTGCTACTAAGACCGCATCTAGAATTTGCCGCCCACCCACAAAAGCATTCTGAGACTCAGAAACGACCCCTTCCAACACACCTCGTAACCTATTAGCCAGCACTTTCGCCAAAAGCTTATACATACTACCCAACAGACTGATAGGACGAAAGTCCCGAATATCCTCCGCCCCACCCTTCTTTGGGGTCAAAGCAATGAAAGTGGCATTAAGACTACGCTCAAACTCACCAGTTTGATGAAACTGCTCAAACATTGTCATCACGTCGGCCTTCACCACCTCCCAACAATGCTGAAAAAATGCCAATGTAAAACCATCTGGACGGCACCTTATCCCTGTGCATATCAAGGCAGAGCCTCAAACACCTCATCTTCCAGAACAGTTTCCAAAGCCTTACATTTATCCGCAGGTTCCAAATAACAACGAAGAAACACCATCCAAAGCTTGGCCTCCAAACCTCCCTCAACCCCAAAAAGGTGCTCATAGTAACCCACAATACCCCTAACCGCATCCGGAGAAGACAACTCCACACCATCTACACGCAGACGACTTATCGATTCACCTCCGATGGGCATTCGCCATTCGTGAAAAACTTTGTATTACGATCCCCATCCTTAACCACGTGCATCTAGATTTTTGCCGAAAGCTAATCTCCTCCATACGCGCAATGTGGCCAAACTCCTTATGACATGATCACGATGACGTAAGATCCGCCGCAGACAAAATCCCATCAGATTCTAGGACGTCCAATTCCTGCAACACAGCGAGGACATCGGCCTTTTGAACCTCCAATCGACCAAACACTTCCCTATTCCACCTCTTCAAATCAGACTTAAGAAGTTTCAATTTCATGCTGCATAAAAACTAGGCAAGCCAGAGAGCACGAACTATCCCACCAAATTTCTTTACTCGCCGAGAAAATCGCCGACGATAACCACATGTTCTCAAATCGAAACGGTGTGGGCCCTCCGGATACCCCCATTATCCAATAAAATCGCCAATGATTTGAAATCGACAACGCGTGTTTGGGTCACATGTGAAAATGCTCCTCCCAATCCTCGTGACCAAAAATCTATCAAGCCGAGACAAAGACTCCACCTCCGCACCATGTGAATGCACCTCAGACGGAAGATCCACTAACTCCACATCATCAATGAATGACGAGAACATCCGCATAGAAGCTGTAACTGAGGTTGCCCCCCTCTTCTCCTCCAAACGCCGCACCACATTAAAGTCACCACCGACACACCATGGAACCCCCCACCGAAAGGCAACGTAGTGAAGCTCCTCCCAAAAACCAATCCGGTCTCCTCCATGAACTGGCCCATAAACACCTGTGAAGGCCCAGCAAAAGTCATCCTCAATACAACGGAAAAGGCAAGAAATGGAAAAAGCCACCACCTTCTCCTCCTACTTTACTATCACCCTCCTATCCCAACAAAGAACTCCCCACCCACCCTCAAGGTGTAAAAACGCCCAATCCACAAACCGACCACCCCACAACTCCGAACCATCTCTACCCCCAAACTCTCCATCTTGGTTTCTCAGAACAAACCACATCCAAGACGCTGCTAGCTTTTTAACAAAGATTTCACCATCACCCGCTTTCCTCGCTATTCAAACGCACATTCCAAGACAACATTTTTAACCGCATTGTAACATCAATGGAGTACCACGACCCTTCCTAGCAGCCCGACCATTCTCAACTTCACTCTAGTCATAATTGATAGAACACTCCAATCGACGTAATTCCCGAACACTTTTCTCATTGAGGTTCAAAGGCGTCACCGCTTGGCAGTTCGGGGCACTCTCCCTCCAGGAACCCTCAATGGCGGAAAATAAAGCAAAAGCCTCATGCTTGTGACCTTTAAAAGACACCCCCAAAAAATGACTAACCTCATTAATGCGAGAAAGAACCCACCTCGATACCTCCTCGGAGCTCGGAATGACATCCTCATGAAAGTCCACTAGCGGACTATTAATGCCGTCCTCAACCACGTCACCCACCTCTACCTCAGCATCCACCACTACGGGATGGACCACCAATGCCAGCTGATCTACCCGTGAGGACCAACTACCGTCAACGGCATCTTCCTCAATCTCGCACCCTTCCCCGCAACACAGCTGCTGCAAACAGTGTTCGTCCGCCACAAGTGCAGGAAAAAACGTCGGAGAAACCCCAACACTAGACCCAAGCGAGTATGAACAATCTCCGAAATCCTCCACAGCTGCCTTCGCCTGAGGTCGTCCAGATTCCGGGGACACTGCCATGACAGTATGGGTCCGATGAAGCTCCAAACCATCACAAGGGGAAACACAAACCCTACCGAGTTCGGATGCGTCGGAGAAGCCCCAACAGTAGACCCAATCAAAAGTGAGAAGCCTCCGAAATCCTCCACAGCAATCTTCCCCTGAGGTTGCCCAGATTCTGGCGACGGTTCCATGGCAGAAAGGGTACGACGAAGCTCCAAACCATCTCGTAGGGATGCACAAACCCGACTGAGGTCCGGGTTGGATTGACCCGAGTTGGGTAGGGCTGGATCTTTCACCACTAGGCCTAAACCACAACCGGGGTCGTTGAAAAGAACATGTCCACAAGCTTGGCCTACTTGTGGAAGGTGATGGACCGGAGCCCACCTCTTTTGGCCCAAAGAAACAAAGATCATCTTGGGCCTCGAACGCCCACTGCTGATCCGGGAGAACGCCTAAAGAGCCCACTACAGAGCCAATATTGGAATTAGGAGCAACCCAACCTCGACATTCCTTGAATTCTATGGGTCGTGCAAATCTTTGCTCAGATTCGCTGACCCCACGAACTTCGCGAAACTCCGACACGTCGCCGCAGATCTCGCCCTTTCAATCCCAACCAACCACCTCCTCGCCATGACAGACCATAGGCACAACTCAAGGGTCAACCTCCACCCAAATTGGTAAGGAAAAAGACCACGTTCCCCACCGGAGCAAGATAGTCGACGGCAACTTCGCCAAACCCGTCACACACAGACGAAGAGAGCCCAGATCCGCCGATGACTCGTCCGCCTCCACGAGGCCACCACACTGGTCGCCAATCACACGGTAAACCTCCTCCCCACGAAGATGCAGCGGCAAGCCCATCACACGAATCCATACTCGTGATCCTGGCGGTGATTCCGACCCCGAAGCACAGAGGACCAAGGGTGTCCACCATTCCAATAGCAAATCACAACCATCAAGAGTCCACCGCCGACGAATACGCTTCGCCCTTCGAAAGAGAAGAAAAACGTAAAGCTCGATCACCCCGAGGACGCACTTCCACCGCCTGACGCCGCCACCATCGACCGACCCAAAGGTGACATAGCTGCAAAACTGAAGCCTTTACCACCCACTCCTCGACGTCCCACCAATGCCGTATCCAGTTGCTTAAACCACTCACTTTCCCTGGCTGTGTACCACCTGACCCACTGCTGCCAAAGAAATTTGGGTATGTCGACTTGTTTTGTGCACATCGTGGGAAGCTCATATCTATCACGATTGAATTTTATGTTTTTTTTTTTTCTACCAAACATGAAAGACCACTACCCATGTTTAGGACCATTTGTCCAAACAGAACAAATTTTATTGTAGATTTCAGAATTTAAAAATTTTCAGTTCAGTCTCAGGCACTCAAAGATTCTTTATCCAAACATACATATTTGATGTTCCTAATCTTTTATATGGAGGATAGGAGTATGCTTTATTGCTAAAAATTGGATGTCTGTTTGTCTTTTAAGTAAAAGTAAATTATTTAATCACATGTATAAAAATAGTGCATGAAATGAAAAATATTAGACAAGAGGGAGGAATGTTTTCCTTGTGTTTCTCAATTTTTATCTGTCCCCATAGTTGTCAAATCGGGATTCGTATCGTGAATCGAAATGGCCTTGTACCGAATCGCGAATCGAATCGAATCGTGAATCGTAAAGATTCGGTCACTTTTTCTAAATTACTTAAAAACATATATCTACACATTTAGATGTTAAATATATCTTATGAATATAAAATATTTAGACTTGAATCAACAAAAATGTTATTTTGAATGATAATTACGTAATTTAATAGGTAAGAAGTTAACAAAGGTTCCTATGTAAAATCACCATCTTTCCTTTTCTTTTTCTTTTTTTAGATACTTTTTATCAACCATTCTTAATAAAGATAATAACCAAATAGACAAACTATTAATTTCTAAAGTAACAATAGTTAACGATATTGATATTTGGACAATAAGCATATATACTTTTCTAAGTAAGAGTGAGCAAATAATAAGAAAGAATTATTTAGGATATTTTATTTTAAAGTCTAAAACATTTTAAAAGGTATAACTGACCTCACACATGTATATTCAATTTAATAAAATAGTAATAGATAATTCATAGTGTAACTTTAATCTTAAATATCTTTAGAAGATATATTACAATTTTTTGAAAGGGAAAAAAATGAGAAGAAAGGTTAAAAATATGCTAGGTCTGATTGAATCTGATTGGATCTTATAAAAAACTCCATGATCACTAAAATACCAACAAATTATACATATATGTAGGTTATTTTGGTATTAAATGCTATTAGAAGTTGTATTATGTCATTTTCACTAAAAAGATGGAAAAAATGAGTCGAAAATATATCGAACACAATAATTTCAAAAATTGCATGAATCGTAAAAAGTGAATCGAATCGTGAATCGATTGTAAATCGTGCGATTCACTTCTAAAATATATTCACTCATAGATTCGTATCGATTTTGCAAAAATTGCGTATCGAATCGTGAATCGAATCGCGAATCATAAGATTCTGATAACAGAGTCTGTCCCTAAAAAGGAAACATGTAACTGTACCTTAGTCTTTGCTGACAATTTGAAGTGAAAGATAATAGAAGATAAATTGATGAGACGATAAAGTTTTCCCATTTCAAGTTTACATAGCATTTAAAATGAGCTCTTAACATTGCCTTTATAGGATAATATGTAAAATTTAAAGAAATGAGAGTTTAATACCTTTTTTTTTTTCTTCCTGGAAATGATTTTTTTTTCGTATACAAATTAGGATTTCATCAAGGAAAATGTTTTAGACCCTCAACTTTGATTTGTTACACACCCAATGATATAGGGCCCAACTCTCTTGCCCCACATCATTGTGGGTCTGAAAGTGTGGGTCTCTAGCATTGCTCTTTGATCAAATGCATTGGTACAAATTAAGATTTGATCATTTTTAGTGTTATGCCATGTTGCATGTTATTCTTCAAATTATAAGCTTTTTGACTCTCTTCTTTTGTTTCACAGCATCATGCCAAGAACAAAAAATGTTTTGTATGCAACAAGCCTACCAACGGCATATTCAACACTGCTCACGAAATAAAGAAAAAGATGGCTGCTGAGGGAAAATAATGCGTGTGTAAAGAAGTATTTGGTTACTGCTTTGGTTTGTGATACAACTTTTTGATATATGTTTTTGTATAAATTCAGGCATGTGAGTTGATTCTTAATGTTTTTGTCTTGTCGTTGTAGATTTGGAAGTTATGCTACTGTTCTTTTCTGTATTAACAAATGTTTTGCCTCTGATCGTCAAAACAATTTTTAGTTTCCTTCTGTCAATGCAGCCTATATGATTATCACATGACAATTGTAAGGGTATAGTTGTAATTTTGTTGGTAGGTATAGTCGTAAATTCCACCAAAATGACAGAATGTCATTTTTGCAATTGTTGATTTGATGTGTGTTAAGTTTTAAAGTAAAAGATTCTAATTGCGTTTAGTTACCTATATGAATAGAAAGTATATACATAATTTTTGTACAAAATGAAGATGTTGAATTATGGTGCATGTCGTTGAATAGAAAATCTTTCCTTTTCCTTCTCTCTTTTCCTACTAACCAAACAGAGGAAGGTCCATCTCCCCACCTTCCTCCCCACCTCCGTTCCTACCTCTTCCATTTCCTTCTCTCGTCTGTATTGTGTTTGGATCTTAGATTATGGAAATTCAATACTTTGCTACTCTCTTCATATATGCACCATGGAATTGGAACTACCCGGACTTTGAACTAGTTTGGACAGGCCTCGGCTCGAGTCCTTTGATGGGCCTATGGGTTATAATAATCTTTGTTGGAAGTAAGTAGTGCACCTAACCATTCTCTGCTGGGCCAACAAAAGAAAAGGACAAATATATTTCTATATATATATATATATATATTAGGGTAAATTACAAATATACTTTTTGAGATTTGCTTAAAATACAGATTACTTTTTGTGGTTTGAAAAATTATAAATACCCTATTGTTAAAAAATTTAGGATAAATTATACTGACATCCCCTGAGGTTTATGTTTATTACAATTTGTCTCTTCACTATTTGAAAATTACATTTCCTCCCTGAGGTTTAAAGTTTCATTAAAGATTCTCCCATCAGCAATTTAATTTTTTTTAAATATCAAATTTTGCCCTCATTGGGTAAATTACGTTGACACCTCTCACATTTTAAAAATTACAATCTCCTCCCTAAGGTTTAAAGTAGCATTACCAATTGCCCCCTCGGTTAGTATTAGTTGGAAAAAAAAATTCATTGAAAAAAAAAAAATTTGTTAGTAAATTTTTTAAATTTTTATTTAAAAACCAACGTAAGCTCATTTTTTGAATTTACTTTTTTTCCTTAAATTTACAAATTGAGATAACCATTTATAAATTAAAAAAATTATCAAACAAGTTTTTATGGCAGTTTTTTAAATTTTTGTAAATATAAATTGAAAATTGAAAACGGAAGGGTTACCAAACAGACTTCAAATGGTAAAAGTATCGTAAAATTAACAAATAATTAAATAAGTTTCCAACATAAAAAATGACTTATCAAAAGATTCTTAGGCTATGTATGGTTTGATTTTTAGAATTTTTTTTAAAAAATTAAAAATTAATTTGGTTAAGAAATAAAAAATAAAAAAAATAATTATCATTTTTATATAATTTTTATCTTTCGAGTGGTTAAAAATAATATTTTACAAATTAAATTGAAATAGCCAAACGTATATATATAACTTGCCCTAAAATTAAAATAATAATTATTTTTTACCCTTAAGTGATAATTATTTTTTGTTTTTTATTTCTTAACCAAATTAATTTTTAATTTTTTTAAAAAAATTCTAAAAGTCATACCATACATAGCCTAAGAATATTTTGATAAGTCATTTCTTACGTTGGTAACTTATTTAATTATTTGTTAATTTTACGACATTTTTATTATCTGAGACATATTTGGTAACCATTTCGTTTTCTGTTTTCAATTTATATTTACAAAATTTTTAAAAATTATCATAAAAACTTATTTGATAATTTTTTTGATTTATAAATGGTTGTCTCAGTTTGTAAATTTAAGAGAAAAAACACAAATTCAAAAAATGAGTTTACATTGGTTTTTAAACAAAAATTTAAAAATTTTACTAACAAAAATTTTATTTCAATTATTTTTTTTCCAATTAATTTTTTTTTTCAATGAATTTTTTTTCCAACTAATACTAACCAAGGGGATAATTGATAATACTACTTTAAACCTTAGAGAGAGGCTTGTAATTTCTAAAATGTGAGGGGTGTCAATGTAATTTACTCAATGAGGGCAAAATTGATATTTAAAAAAAATTAAATTGCTGAGGGGGGAATATGTAATGAAACTTTAAACCTTAGGGGGAAGATGTAATTTTTAAAAGGTGAGGGGGGAACTGTAATAAACATAAACCTCAGGGGATTTTAGTGTAATTTACCCAAAAAATTATTTAACAGAATTAACTAAAAAAATAAAATTCATAATTGTTCTCCTATATAATACTAAAATTACCTAAATCATTAATTGAAACATATTTTTAACATCATTAAAAACTGTTAATTGACTTGATGATTTATTAATAAAATAGGCGATTTGTTATGAAATTAGAAGCCTCAGGAATGAAATGTTGTGGGGAAATGGTTTGGAAATACTCTTCAGATCCTGGGAGACGCTAGTGATCCTCAGCTAGTCACCTGAAAAGATACAAACACTCCGGTCGGGGGTGCCGGAATTAGCACTCCGACGGACAAGTCAGTTCAGACACTCTAGATAGCATGTTAACTAAGTTAAGCGAAATGATTCTTACATACCTTTCTCAATCCATTGTTCCTGTATTTATACTTGCTTTCTGGGCCTCGGGGCTAGAGCCTACTTTTATCCCATTCCCCTTTTATTTACTCAGAGTTACTGATCTCTGGCTATTCGGCCTTCCTAACGTATTCGGCATCCTAGTCACGTAGAATGGAGTCGAATAATACCTGATTTCTGGGATACTCACCTTCCGACTCTTCTATTTATTCGGCTCCCACAATTGCCCCCCAAGCACTTTACCAACGACAACTGGCTGGAGTGCTTGGTTCCGAATTTCGAAAAGTCAGAGCCAAAATTCGGCAGTTGGCCTCGTCCTCATGCGGATGTCTAAGCGCACCCTTTTCGGTTGTCGTGTCGACTTCCCGCCCCTTCGTACGTGTCTATTTATTGCGATTTAAAATTTTGACGTCCTTTTGAGTATGTGTTTTATGACACTCGTCGTTGGATTGCCTTTTGAATCGTCCCTGTAACTCTATTCTTCGATATCCTCTTCATTCTTTGTAAGTTCTCTCATTTCTTGCTTCAAAGACTCTCTCTAGTTTATTCCTTCCTTGGCATGTTCTTATAAACTGTAGGGTATGGCGAAACATTTAAAAGACCTTCTCTCGTCAGATCGAATTGCTGGCTTTAGACGCCATTTCTCCATTTCTGATGATGTCCATCTGTCGTTTGTGGTAGACGGCACTCTTGATATGGAAAGGGAGGACGAATCCACGATTGTCTTTCCTCTTTTGTCAATCGTAGAGGGTGGAGTCGGTTTTCCCCTTCACCCGTTTCTTAAGGTCAGGTTTCGCCATTGGGGTTTAATCCTTCCCAATCCAATGTGAATTTCTTTAGAATTATAATGGGGGTTGTAGCCAACCGTCAGCCTTAGAATTAACCTTGGTATTCCAGCCCATCCCAAGCATTGTTATGCCTTGGCTAAGTCTTCGTCGACGCAAGCATTTCCTTAGGGCCAAGGATATCGACCATCAGCTAATTACTATACTTTCCAGTTCTGGGAAACGAGTTGATGATGTTATGGTCGTTGTCCAGGGTAACTGGGAATTTGGCGAAGGGGAGGATCATGTCAACCCTATTCCTAGACGGAGGGGCGAACTAGGTGGCCGATTGCCTTCTCGCTTTTATTATTTGTTCATTTTTGTTGTAAAGCCTCTTCTTTGAAATATTACGGCTTGGCTTGTGCAGGGAACGATTTGAAGAAAGTCCTGTCTTCAACTGACAACGCCGTTCTTTTGGATATCAAAGTCGCGCTCAAGTATTGAAGTCTTTAGAAACAGGGGAGGGCGGCCCACGTTCTGCTTTGTTACGAACCGACATATACGACCTTCTCGGTGGCGGAAAATATCCCGGTTCCGAAGGGTGAAGATTCTCTTATCACTCTTATTTTGTCCGACTTAAAAAACTTGAGGCAGGTTGGTTTTGAAGGGTCTGATTCGGAGCGGGATGTAGCTAATGTTACCGAATCAGATCAGTCCGAAACTGAGTCTGACGAGGTATTGAATTCGGCTGATCCTCCATCCACTTCGGGCCGAGGGGATCTTTCACTTGACAGCTTAGAGGATCTTCCTGCCACAGGCCCCGCAGACATGGCCGGGTTAAGCCTGACAAAACTTGCCAGGAAGGCGAATGCGGAAAGGTTAGCCGCTCGGCGAAGAGCGGAGGCCCTTCCGTCTGAAGTACCACCCGCCACCGAATCTCAACTCTCCCTGCCTGTTAGTGAATCAGAGTCCATCCGCGTTGAGGAGGAGACGGCAAAAAATCAAAGTGCCGAATCTACTTTGATTGTGTAGGCCAGCCAAGAAGTTGAGGAAAAGGCAGAGAAACACCCTGCCGAGTTTGAGGCCAGTTCAGAAGAACAAGGCGGCAAACGTCCTCGATTAGGGGGATCAGATGTGATCGTTCCTTTTGTCATTCAGCTGATGATAAAAAAACATGCCGGTTTCTTCTGATGCTTCGGCGCTTAAAGATCCGTGGTCGATTCACTTTTGGCTACGTCCGTGTCGTTGCCGTCTGACAGAGAGGCTTTCCAGGTGGAACCAGATCTGAATACGACAGCACTAGCCGCCCAATCGGCACTTTTGGTACATATTCGGACTTTGCTTCACTTAATCCAACTACTGTTGGAGTTATGATTTTAAATTCTTGTTTTGCAGACCGTCCAATGGATAGCTGATATGGGCCGTCGCCATCACAACGCCATCAAACATTGATCGTTTACAAAGAAAGTTGAGGCCGAGGAGAAGGGCCGAGGTCAAGTTTTGAGGCGAACAAGGAAGCCTTAAGGGCCGAGGCCGATGTGGAGATGGCTCGAGCCGATCAATTGAGATTGGATGCCGAGAAGAAAGCGTACGCGTGCGAAGATGCGCTCAAATTGGCCTGTATCGGTCTCCAAACTGGAGGTTGAGTTGGCTGAAATGAAGGCGGCGAAGGAAACTGCCGACTCGGAGGCTTCCAAAGTATTCGAGGCCGGGAAAAATGCTGGACTCGCCGAGTATTTGGACCAAGTCCCTAAGTTTGAAAATCGGGGATTCAAACATGGCTGGCACAATGCCCTTGTTGCTGCAAAAGTTTCATTGACTATGCCAATACCATGTGAGCAGGTGGATGTTGAGCCATTGGAGTCTGATTCCGATGATGGATCTGGGCGACTGACATAGTTTTTAGGATGTCGAATGTATTTTTACAGTTTTTAATTTGGTATTTTTCATGTGTTGCTACAGTCATAGTTTGTTGCTAGGCATTTTCATGGGGCTTGTAGCTTTTTGTTTAGTAATTTGCATATATAAAATTTCATGAGTTGTGCTCAACTTGTTAAGGAAAATGTTGTTGATGAATGATACTGATATTGTTTTCGGTTATGGTTAGATCGGCTGCTTAGCTTAGGTATTTGGCCGACCAGATTAGTAAATCTGCCCTTGCCTTAGCCATGGCGCGAGCTTGAGAAGCCGAATGGGTCTAACTCGTGGGCTGGCTGAGGTACAGATTGATCGGCGCTTGCGCTTGAAAACATGGCCGATCGGCTACTTAGCTTAGGTATTTGGCCGACTAGATTAGTAACCGCCTTGTTTTAACCAAGGCGCGAGCTTGATGAGCCGAATGGGTCTAACTCGTGGGCTGGCTGAGGCAGAGATTGATCGGCGCTTGCGCTTGAAAACATGGCCGATGGAATTGGTATTACATTGTTCTTTATATCACTGTTGGCATAGTTGATGTCGTAACCCTGTTCAAGTTGCTAATCCAAAGATCTGGTTCTGTCACACCCCAAACCCGCCCCTAAAAGTTTGGGCATGACCTATTCGAAAATGGACACTAAACCTGTTTCATATATATATCATACGGGGCCTGAACGGAAGCATTTAAGAAGATAAAATACATAGAATAACATCCATTGAGCTAATACTAACATGCCAGGATCACATACACGTACTCAGCCCCTTTCTTGAAAGCATATAATTAAACATCATAAACATACATTTTCACTTAAATAGACAGCTTAACTAAACATTTAATAAAACTTTTGAAATGCATGGGCTTGGTCTGGTGCTGGACACACCGAGGTTGACAAATGAAAGGCGAGCATCAAGGGTTAAGATCGACCTCCAAGGTGGTCACCTCTGTAAACATATAACACCAAGTAAGCTGTGCTCGGTGAGTGATAGTACATAAACAAAACAATACTTCATTGGAACCATAATATATCAATGCGTATGAAATTGCAAAGTTAACATAGTTAGTCCGATCAGATAGTTCATCACGACCTTAGGCCCAGTCTTGAAATATAATACCATGAAACATAATATCTTGAAGTATAATGGCTTTAAGCCCTTAAATATCATAACATTAAACTTTCAAACATGTTGGCATAAAGCCCTTGAAACTTGTGGCACGAGGCCCTTAAAACATACGGCACGAGGCCCTTGAATCATATGGCACGAGGCCCTTGAAACATATGGCACTAAGGCCCTTGATACATATTGGCACTAAGGCCCTTAGATGAATTCAAGAGGTAACTCGACGGATCCTAGAGGTGTCTCACAATGTAGCACTTAGTTCCGTGCCTTACTGCACTTGATTCTAGAGGTAGCTCACATTTGTAGCACTTAGTTCCGTACAGCACTTTGTTTCATATCATATGATCGTGGTGTTGTTCTTCTCATCATCTCGTACATTTACATTAGCCATAATAACATGGTTGCATAACATTTACATAGTATATGTAAACTTGTACTATACTTAAGCTTGTAACATGCTTGAACTCGTAATAGACATGAACTTGTAACATGCGTATACTTGAAGACTTGTAGACTTGTAATATACATGAACTTGTATATACTTAGAACCATACTTGAAATAGAACATACTTGTCAAAGATAGAATACTTCACATCCTTATGAAGATCACATAATAATGTTAAACATTTACATGTATGTCATAGGTTCTTAACGCCTCGGGTCCATAAATAACACCATAGAATAATCTTAATTTTTGACATATACTTGGCTTAAAGATGAACATGATTCCATAACATGATTCCATTTATGCACTAAAACGACATAGTTTACTTATAGATAATAGAGAATTATTATTCGTTATTAACAGGACAGAGTCATTGCAAAGTCATACCGATGTAGGCCAATCTTCCAATGTTCACATTGTGATTCGATCATCATAAATGTTCATGTAACATGTTCGTGTAACACTTACAAGAAATAAAGTGTTAGTGATAACAATTATCAATGATAAATAAAATATATTCTTCGTACTATTACTCACAGTGTTTAGATGCTCGATCCACCCCCGTAACTGACCCTTAAGAATCAACAAAGGGCGAGCTTGAGGAGAAACCTTCGCAAACCCAAATTCCAATCGGTTAAAAACATCACTCTTCTCTTATTCTCCATCCTTGATGCCAACATCATGGTAGATTCTTGCTCAAACTAGAAGAGATCAAGGTTTTGGGGCTAGGGTTTCGGAGGGTTTCACCTTAGGAGAAGAGGAAAGAAGAGAGGGAAAGAAAAATATGGAAAAAGATCTCAAAATCCCGTTTTTAGGCTGCTGTCCTAATCCCTGCTCGAGCGGAGGAATTCCTGCTCGAGCGGACTGCTTTCAGCACAGATTCGAAACTTTGAACAGGTATAACTCTTCCATCCGACTGCTTTTAGGTCGTTCTTGTGTCCAAATTGAAGCCCCGGAAATAAGCTTTCCAATGGTTCTAACCTCACATCCAAATTCAAAGTGTGGAAAAAGAAAAGGGCGAAAGAGTGACGGCTGATCGTAGATTACCTAACCGATTTATATTCTTTGGTCCAATCTTACTTTACCATCACACCACCACCTCAATCGATACTCCAAAATAAATAGAAACATTCTCAATTCCAATAGATATAGCTGAATTAAAGCACATTAGCTCCTAATTAAATAAGGATGACTTTTGGGGTCATTACATTCTCCCTACCTTAAGAAGTTTGGTCCTCCAAACTTGGTTCAACTGGTGATAAGTCTAGTTCCGTTCTGGACATATAACATTTCTCAATCATTTCATAAACTATCAACTGTAATTCAAACTTGGTAAGGTCACAAGGAACTCCCATTATCATAATTCCTCAAAACTTCTGGGTTCTTTATCCAGATAGACTTATCGCTCAAACCAATACTGGCTTATCTCAAAGTCAACATTATTTATCATAGAGTTATTATATTCTTGGGCCATGGGCCATAGTTAGTAAACTGTTCCTAGCATGGACAAAAACATTTCCAAGAATATTTAATACGTAAGTTCTTCAAACCTTTCTTAAGTACATACACTACGCCAGCGGAGATATTACTTAGAAACTCAACAGCCTTTCAAAAATATCGACGGTGGAAAAATTCCCAAGAACATTAAACTTATTTAAACTTTGCCGTAACCATTTCCGATTCAACTTATACCGGATAAGATAGGATAACTTGAAGTTCGACATAGAGCCTTTATCAAGCATGCCACAATAAATTATCAAATGAAGATTTCATTCATGCATAGCTAAACATCTCTTTTGAGAAAACTTGTCATATCGTGAACGTCGGACTTCGTACATTTTAGGAATTTATCCGGACACTTTATCATATCATCAATCGTCAAGTTCATAGCATTTTTATCATTTCGTAAAATACTTATCATATTAAATATTGTAATCCAAAGTATGGATTTCATAAAACATGGTATAGTAAAATCTTTTTCGATGTCCTTTACTTATACTTGATCATAATCCACCCGTACAAAACCGCCGGTGGTACCATCCGCATAAGACCGTCAATGGCAAGAAATATCTTATAACATACTTAAACCACGGATATTATTACCCCGGAAAGGGCCATTATTACTTTTACATACATGGGTCCTCACTCCTTAATTTATAATGTAACATATCGTAAAATAAAACATTGCTTGTCATATCATGCCATTGCCGGCGCTTAACAAAATAGAATAAGTCTCGATATCGTAACATGATTCAACCGATATACAACACACGCCTTCCCTATATTACTAAACGTTCATAGAATTCTTCCTAACAAGATGTGATTACGAATTATAAGACTTGTATTTATTACTATACCGTAGCAATTTTGACATTCAAACTCTTAATCATGCGTCCATGCTCGTTATCAATCATCAACTATTCCTTCATGTTTTCTAACTCAACAGTGTATACTTCAAGAGTCAAGTTCACACCCTACATACTTGTAATCTCATCAACATAACTTAATTAAGTCTTAGAGATGTCTAAAATATAATGTAGATGCTTAAAACATACTTTAAAACAATTTCAAATTTCGAAAAATAGGTCCTCCGAGCGGCAAAACCCCGCCGAGCGGATCGTGAATCTGGGTAAAGATATCGATGCATGAAATCCCGCCGAAAGGGCAAAACCGCCGAGCGGACTTTGAAAATCTGGGTGAGAGAAAAAAAGAAAAAAGAAAAAAACCATTTCTCTGTCAAACCGTGGGTCTCCATTTGTAAAATCAACTTCCAAAATGATCAAATTCAAGATCCAAAACACTTGTATTAAACTTCAAAACTAAACTCACATGAGCACGTAAACGATTAAGTAGAGAGCCATAACCATGCATATAAAAACTTCCTTTCTTAAAATCCATGGAGGTTTCCCTTAAATGTGGAAATCATGCTAGAAAACCATGATTTAAAACATGAATTCATAGTATGACGCCATATATGCTCATAGATGTTCCATATATCATATAGTATCATCAACCATCCATAATTTCCCTTTCATTCTACTTACTTACCACAAGATTATGCATGAATCAACTTTACTTCAAGGAATTAGAGAAGATCCTTACCTCGTAAGCCTTTAAGTTCAGATTTTAGCTTACAGGTTTCTATAAACGAATTACACTCGCTAAGAAAGGTCATTATATGCCTAACTTCTTTTTTTTACAATCACATTTTATCAAACTACTCAAACGCAGTGCTTCCTCAAAATCACAAATCTACATATTATCATGGTAAAAAGGATTTAACTCTAGCTCAAAGTTGGAGTATCACATATAGTATTCCTTTGTTTTTAGAAATATCTCCTGCTTAGAGTGTAATCATTTCACCAATTCACTTAATCCAGAGATCCACATACACAGTTGGTACCAATGACCATAAAGGTCCATATCTTGCGCGCAAGTAACCATGGTATTATTACCCCCAGGCAAGGGCCATAGACCACGGTATTATCACCCCCGGGCAAGGGCCATAGGCCACGGTATTGTTACCCCCGGGCGAGGGCCTTATGCCACGGTATTATCACCCCCGGGCGAGGGCCATACACCACGGTATTATATCCCCCGGGCGAGGGCCTTATGCCACGGTATTATCACCCCCGGGCGAGGGCCATACACCACGGTATTATATCCCCCGGGCGAGGGCCTTATACTAAAAATGCCTTAAATACTTTTCGTATCTTTACAAATTATATCTTTCATAACTTTACACATTGTATCTTTCATTGAGCAGCCATAGGCCTCATGACTTTCACATAGGCTTTAAGCCCAATTCACATATGTATGGACTCAAGAGGTGGCTCCCACCAAAGTGTAGCACTTTGTTCCATACCAGAAATCATATCGTTATATATCATATCATAAGCAGAACGAATAAATAGGACAGAATAACTTCAGGTTCACAAAAATACCTTGTCACCCAATAGTGTACACAAGTCTCTTCATAAGTCATTCCAAGTTAAAATATTCGTCTTACGTATATCGGAATAGTAGTAATACTTATTGATGGAAGACACATGCATCATTGTTCTTCTTGTTCACTATAAACCAACAGGTAATTTAGATAATGTAACATTAATAGTATTCATTAACGAAGAAACAAAGCACATGACTATAGCACTATCCATAGTTCTAGCCATCTGCCCAA
Source organism: Camellia lanceoleosa (assembly GCA_025200525.1). Classification (NCBI taxonomy): domain Eukaryota; kingdom Viridiplantae; phylum Streptophyta; class Magnoliopsida; order Ericales; family Theaceae; genus Camellia; species Camellia lanceoleosa. Next base: position 42,593,503 of record CM045763.1, on the reverse strand, counting down.
ACTGAGGTATGTCAAATCCTTCACTGCTTACATAAGTCTCAATCCACACATACGTTAGCATAATTGCCCATAAGAACAGAATATTAATAACAATGATTATTAACGATAAATAATGTACAATTATAGTACTACTACTCACAGATGTCTAACAACCGACAACTTCCTATAAGTCGTCTTAACGACCAGGTCGAACCCTCACCACGCTGCGCAACTTTATTAATTAAATCTCATCTTCAGATCTTACCATGTTTTGCATAGCAATCAATCACAATATATACAAGAAATGTATAACAGACATGAATAATCACCATTGCGGTTAGCACATATACCCTTATCGTTGCTATCAATTCATTTCATATGCACTAAGGATGTCATGCATGATGCCTAAGTCTTTTCTCGACATCCTAAAGCTCAATGGAGTCGTGTGTGAGATAGCAACTCGTGCTCTGATACCACTTGTCACACCCCAAACCCGCCCCTAAAAGTTTGGGCATGACCTATTCGAAAATGGACACTAAACCTGTTTCATATATATATCATACGGGGCCTGAACGGAAGCATTTAAGAAGATAAAATACATAGAATAACATCCATTGAGCTAATACTAACATGCTAGGATCACATACACGTACTCAGCCCCTTTACTGAGCATATAATTAAACATCATAAACATACATTTTCACTTAAATAGACAGTTAACTAAACATTTAATAAAACTTTACTGAAATGCATGGGCTTGGTCTGGGTGCCTGGACACACTGAGGTTGACAAATGAAAGGCGAGCATCAAGGGTTAAGACTGACCTCCAAGGTGGTCACCTACAGAACAGACATAACACCAAGTAAGCCAGGCTCAGTGAGTGATAGTACATAAACAAAACAATACTTCATTGGAACCATAATATATCAATGCGTATGAAATTGCAAAGTTAACATAGTTAGTCGATTCAGATAAGTTCATCACGACCTTAGGCCCAGTCTTGAAATATAATACCATGAAACATAATATCTTGAAGTATAATGGCTTTAAGCCCTTAAATATCATAACATTAAACTTTCAAACATGTTGGCATAAAGCCCTTGAAACTTGTGGCACGAGGCCCTTAAAACATACGGCACGAGGCCCTTGAATCATATGGCACGAGGCCCTTGAAACATATGGCACTAAGGCCCTTGATACATATTGGCACTAAGGCCCTTAGATGAATTCAAGAGGTAACTCGCACGGATCCTAGAGGTGTCTCACAATGTAGCACTTAGTTCCGTGCCTTACTTCGCACGGATTCTAGAGGTAGCTCACACTGTAGCACTTAGTTCCGTACAGCACTTTGTTTCATATCATATGATCGTGGTGTTGTTCTTCTCATCATCTCGTACATTTACATTAGCCATAATAACATGGTTGCATAACATTTACATAGTATATGTAAACTTGTACTATACTTAAGCTTGTAACATGCTTGAACTCGTAATAGACATGAACTTGTAACATGCGTATACTTGAAGACTTGTAGACTTGTAATATACATGAACTTGTATATACTTAGAACCATACTTGAAATAGAACATACTTGTCAAAGATAGAATACTTCACATCCTTATGAAGATCACATAATAATGTTAAACATTTACATGTATGTCATAGGTTCTTAACGCCTCGGGTCCATAAATAACACCATAGAATAATCTTAATTTTTGACATATACTTGGCTTAAAGATGAACATGATTCCATAACATGATTCCATTTATGCACTAAAACGACATAGTTTACTTATAGATAATAGAGAATTATTATTCGTTATTAACAGGACAGAGTCATTGCAAAGTCATACCGATGTAGGCCAATCTTCCAATGTTCACATTGACGGTCAGTCATCATAAATGTTCATGTAACATGTTCGTGTAACACTTACAAGAAATAAAGTGTTAGTGATAACAATTATCAATGATAAATAAAATATATTCTTCGTACTATTACTCACAGTGTTTAGATGCTCGATCCACCCCCGTAACTGACCCTTAAGAATCAACAAAGGGCGAGCTTGAGGAGAAACCTTCGCAAACCCAAATTCCAATCGGTTAAAAACATCACTCTTCTCTTATTCTCCATCCTTGATGCCAACATCATGGTAGATTCTTGCTCAAACTAGAGGAGATCAAGGTTTTGGGGCTAGGGTTTCGGAGGGTTTCGACCTTAGGAGAAGAGGAAAGAAGAGAGGGGAAAGAAAAATATGGAAAAAGATCTCAAAATCCCGTTTTTTAGGCTGCTGTCCCGTAATCCCCGCTCGAGCGGAGGAATTCCCGCTCGAGCGGACCTGTTTCAGCACAGATTCCGAAACTTTGAACAGGTATAACTCTTCCATCCGGACTCCGTTTTAGGTCGTTCTTGTGTCCAAATTGAAGCCCCGGAAATAAGCTTTCCAATGGTTCTAACCTCACATCCAAATTCAAAGTGTGGTTAAAGAAAAGGGCGAAAGAGTGACGGCTGATCGTAGATTACCTAACCGATTTATATTCTTTGGTCCAATCTTACTTTACCATCACACCACCACCTCAATCGATACTCCAAAATAAATAGAAACATTCTCAATTCCAATAGATATAGCTGAATTAAAGCACATTAGCTCCTAATTAAATAAGGATGACTTTTGGGGTCATTACAGGTTCCACCGTTGAGAATTCTGGTAATTATATCCCTATTTTGATGTTTATATGTCTGTTGCACAACATTCACCTACAATGTTTTCATTCCTGCATATATGTTTAGTAGATGCCCACCAAGTGTTTGCCAATATGTCTCAATGAACAAAAAAGTTTGACAACCTGCTTTGGGTAATTGGCTCCTCCACCTGTTCTTAGATTTCCAAGGACTCCAACATCAAATACAACAAATGAAAAGAAATTAATAAAACTATAAATAGGCTTCATTTGGATGTGCTAATTTCAAATTGAAAGATTTGAAGAGAAACTTTGTGAAATTATATCAATACTAGATATTTAGAGTAACAGTTTTAAAGTGATAGTCTTTGTTAAGTTTACTAGGTTTAATTACAAACCAATTTCAAAAACAACAATCCAAATAGAACGTTGTGATTTTATAGCAAACCAATATGTGTGCATATACATTAACCCATCAAAAGCAAACTAAAAACCCATCATGCCATGAATATATATATATATATAGTGAGAAATTCAATGTTTGTGAGCATTCACCCATTTTCAATGCAAGTTTTCAATGTTTGTAATTTCCATTGAGAATATATATATATTAAGTCTTCAATTTAAGTGCTTGGTTTTGATAAACTTCTTCTAGAATTGGTGGTTTGTAAGCTCTTTTTTCATTTTGTGCTTTGTTAAATTGCATTGAAAATGGGTGAATGCTCACAAACTTTGAATTTCTCACTATATATATTCTCGATGGAATTGGTATTACACTGTTCTTTATATCACTGTTGGCATAGTTGATGTCGTAACCCTGTTCAAGTTGCTAATCCAAAGTTCTGGTTCCACCGTTGCGAATTCTGGTAATTATATCCCTATTTTGATGTTTATATGTCTGTTGCACAACATTCACCTACAATGTTTTCATTCCTGCATATATGTTTAGTAGATGCCCACCAACTGTTTGTCAATATGTCTCAATGAACAAAAAGTTTGACAACCTGCTTTGGGTAATTGGCTCCCCCACCTGTTCTCAGATTTCCAAGGACTCCAATATCAAATACAACAAATGAAAGAAATTAATAAAACTATAAATAGGCTTCATTTGGATGTGCTAGTTTGAAATTGAAAGATTTGAAGAGAAACTTTGTTAAATTATATCAATACTAGATATTTAGAGTAAGCTTTTAAAGTGGTAGTCTTTGTTAAGTTTACTAGGTTTAATTACAAACCAATTTCAAAAACAACAATCCAGATAGAACATTGTGATTTTGTAGCAAACCAACATGTGTGCATATACATTAACCCATCAAAAGCAAACTAAAAGCCCATCATGCCATGAATATATATATATATATAGTGAGAAATTCAATGTTTGTGAGCATTCACCCATTTTCAATGCAAGTTTTCAATGTTTGTAATTTCCATCGAGAATATATATATTAAGTTTTCAATTTAAGTGCTTGGTTTTGATAAACTTCTCATAGAATTGGCGGTTTGTAAGCTCTTTTTTCATTTTGTGCTTTGTTAAATTGCATTGAAAATAGGTGAATGCTCACAAACATTGAATTTCTCACTATATATATATATTCTCGATGGAATTGGTATTACACTGTTCTTTACATCACTATTGGCATAGTTATTGTCATAACCCTGTTCAAGTTGCTAATCCAAAGTTCTGGTTCCACCGTTACAAATTCTCGTAATTATATCCCTATTTTGATGTTTATATGTCTCATTACACAACATTTACCTACAATGTTTTCATTCCTGCATATATGTTTAGTAGATGCCCACCAAGTGTTTGTTAATATGTCTCAATGAACAAAAAGTTTGACAACCCGCTTTGGGTAATTGGCTCTTCACTTGTTCTCGATTTCCAAGGACTCCAACATCAAATACAACAAATGAAAAGAAATTAATAAAACTATAAATAGGCTTCATTTGGATGTGCTAATTTGAAATTGAAAGATTTGAAGAGAAACTTTGTGAAATTATATCAATACTAGATATTTAGAGTAACAGTTTTAAAGTGATAGTCTTTGTTAAGTTTACTAGGTTTAATTACAAACCAATTTCAAAAACAACAATCCAAATAGAACGTTGTGATTTTATAGCAAACCAACATGTGTGCATATACATTAACCCATCAAAAGCAAACTAAAAACCCATCATGCCATGAATATAAAGATCAAATTTAACAAAGCACAAAATGAAAAAACGAGCTTACAAACCACCAATTCTAGAAGAAGTTTATCAAAACCAAGCACTTAAATATCATCATAAATTCATAATAGACATCCAAAGACACCCAAAAGGGTGACCACATAATAAGAGCTATAGACTATGCAACACAACTATAAAATTATATGGTTAATTTGAGTTCACATGAAAAAGAATCGAGAACATGCAACTTAGAAAAAAAAAAAAAAAATTATGAACATAAAACTTAATGAAAGTACAAGAGTAAGAGTAATCATACATGGCTTCCTAAAGTTTTGAGTATTTTTTTTTTTTTTTCTCCTTATTTCTTTTCCAAACCTGCTTGCTTTCACAATTTTCTCGGATTTGAAAAATGCTTTTATTTGGTCATTGTTGGTTTTAAGGACCTTTCTTGATCTAAAATTTCTTAATATGTAGACCAAAAATTAGAGGGCTTCTCTAAATGATTCTTTATTTTCGTTGAGTTACTTTTGGGTTTTCCTTCAACTTGATTGGTTTGTTGATTGGTTGGTTAGGTCAAGTGGTTCTTGGATTGGACCATGCAATCATCGCCATGAATGAGGATATGGCGGTGTTCATGTTGGCTCTCGCTTGTTTGGAACAAAGATTATTTGTTGTGATTACAGAGTTTCTTAAATGATTAATTGTGAACTTTTATTCTTTTATAGTTGGTTTGAAGGTTGATATAATTTTGTAATTTAATTGCTTGGAACCCTCGTATGGTTTAGTCAAAGTTTTCCCATTTTGATGATTTCTTTCTTGTTTTTTGGTATGAATTATAATTCTATGTTCTTAAACTGGTTTGGCAATTGAAATGCTTCAATCCCATTATTGATTGTTTGGTGTTTATTGACATTGGATAAGGTACTCTTCTATATATTTATTTTGTTATACAAAGAAATTAACTTATTTAGGTTCTTCACATTCATAACATTAACTCTATTTTTACGAATTGTTGCATTTCAAAATTCTGATTAATGAAAGAAGGAAACTCTATGATGAAACAAAGATTGGGCCGATTGACAAGATTTGGCGATTATTCTCATTCTTGGGAATCCTTTGATTTTTGACAAGGGACTACTTGCCATAGGAAATGTAAGTAAACGCTTTCTCTCATCATAATGTTATTGCTCAATTTCTTCCATTATGAAGCGTTTTCCGTGTGTGTACAAGGAATTTCATGGTTTGTTTGCCCTATGTTTCCTCCATGCAGTGTGTGTACTTGTAGACACCCCATTTTTGACCGACCTTAAGACTCAGATGTCACCGATTGAGCACTCGGTGATATTGCATATTGTGCTCGTTCAGAAGTTTCAGAGTCTCGGCTGCGAGCCTTGCCTCCGGACTTCTGGGCTCTTTCGTGTCTTGCCTCGGTTTGCGAACCAGGCTCTGCTTTCTCTGTTTTCTCTTCCCGAAGGGAGGGAGAGGTCTCGTAGATCATCTCTCAATGGCCGTAGGCTACGTTTCGTGGTCGTAGGCCATTTTTCCCGTTTTGAGCCCGGTTTCCGATTTTTCGGAGCCGACGACCGTGTGCCTCGGTTCGGGACTGCTTAACCACCTCCGTTTGCTCCGGTTTTTGGTATACACCCCACCACCATCCATTCCAACAACTTGGAGCTATTTTTTCAGAGCTTAGGAGCACCTTTTCTCGGACCAAGAGCTGCTGGTCCATTGGTCTTCAAGGGTAAGCTTCTTTTCCCTCTTTTTTGTTCCTATCTTGCTCTATATCTAAGCCTTACTTGCAAGCATTTTTTGGGCTCCGACCCAAACTGTAAATAGTCATATTTTGAGCTCCTTTTCATGTTTGATTAAGGACCTTTTACTGTTTGAGATTTTCTACTATCAATTGCCTCTTTAACTCTCTTTTAGGCCTATTTTTGCATGTTATTTTAGGCCTACTTGTGTCTATTTTCGTGGCTTGTAATAAACTACAAAGTGTCTTATTTTGAGCCGCTCTTGAACTTTGTTGAAGGGCTCTCTTCGGTTTGAAATCTCCTACTATCACTTGCCCCTTTATCTCCCTTTTAGGCCAATTTTTTGGGGAAAATTTGAATTTCATTTCCCCCCCATTTTTCCCCTCTTTTCCACCTCTTGTGCCTATATATCCAGAAGCTCCAGCTGCATTTTAGAGGGTTAGAATTTTTGGTTTAAGCCTCTTGCATTCAATCTCTCTCTCTCTCTCTATATTCCAACCATCAAAACCCTAAGTTTCATACACCATTTCTTCACCAACTCATAGCACCACACTTCCACACTCCATCCCAGCCACTTGAAGCTGATTTTTAGAGCTTAGGAGCACTAAATTCGGTCCAAAAAGCTGCTGGTTCAATTGCTCTACAAGGGTATGTCTTCTTCTCCTCTTTTTGGCCCTATTTTTGCATACAATCTAAGCCATACTTGCTTGCATATTTGGGCTCCGACCCTCACAGAAAATAGCATTATTTTGACCCCCTCTTCATGTTTGATTTAGGGTCTTTTTCTGTTTGAGACTTCCTTTTCACACTTGCTTCTTTACCTCTCTTGTATGCCTCTTTCTTGCATAGTATTTTAGGCCTATTTATAAACTGTTTCGGGGCATGTTGTAAACTGTAAAGTGGTTTTTTTTTAGCCCTTCTTCAGTATTGTTGAAGGGCTATTCACTGTTTGGAGCTTCCTTTTGTCACTTGCCTTTGTATCCCTCTTTTGGCCCCATTTTTGCATGATTTGTTAGCCCCTTGTGCTTATATTTTTGGGCTCTGGTCCAAACTGTAAATGACCTTACTTTGAGCACCTCTCCATGTTTCATTAAGGGTCTTTTTCTGTTTGAGGCATCCTTTTTTCTTTTTGTGTTTAAGCCTCTTTTTAGGCCTTATTTTGCATAGTATTTTTAGCTTGCTTGTGCACTGTTTTGGGTTGAGTCATAAACTATAAAATGCCATGTTTTGGGCCCCTCTTCAACATTATTGAAGGTCCCTCATCTGTTTAGGGCCAGAAGTTGCTACTTGCTTCATTATCTCCCTTTCGGGGTCATTTTTGCATGCTAGCTTAGCCCCATTTGTGTTCACCCTTTGGCCTTGCTTAAAACTGTAAACATGCTTGTTTTGGGGCTGTCTTAATTTTGTCTTCACACTTCATGTTCAAATAATGCATGCTTTGCATAGCCATAGGTCATTCCATGTACCTAATTTTGTGTTTCGGGTCTCATGCCATGCATCGGGTGCCATGTCTCCATGTTTCGGGGCTGTTTAGTATCATATTTTAGCGCTGAAATTCATGTGTTTGTATTCCATATTCCATGCCTTGCCATGCTTTGGTAGAGTGGCATTCATGCCTTAGGATCGGTCTTCGGTTTGCGTGCATGCGTGCACGCATCTCGAGAGTCTCATTTTCATCTTATGGCCTCCTATGTGAGTGTGGCTGAGGTCCAATCGTGTTGGTGTAAGCCCATGTTACATTGTGTATGCCATCTTAGTCCATAGCATTGTGTATGCTAGGTTGTATGTTAGTGCCATGTTACATCGTGCATTGTGTATGCCATTTCATAGCATTTTGCATGCTAGGTTGCATGTTAGATTGCATTCATGCATGTCATGCATATTGTATTGTGTTTGGGATAGAAGTTAGCCCAAGCACGGGAAACGAGGTACGTTTCGTACTCCGAGTGACGGAATGTGTCTCAATTCCCCAGTTGCCGACACTCCGGATTGTCCATGATGGAGTGTAGGTTTTGTTGTATTTTCATGTGCATTCATTCCATATTGAGTTGTGCGATTCGACTCCTCGGCCATCATGCATCGATATGCGTGATTGGTGGCACGAGGATTGAGGCATGCATATATATGTGAAAATACATTGCCATGCCCCTTTCTTGCTCTCTGTTGCAGCAAATGAAGAATCGCAGACCTCCTGAGTTTGGGCACGCATTCCAAGAACAATTGCAAACAGAGGCTAATCGGGGCATCACAGTGGATTTCCACGCAAGGCAACTCAAAACATGCATCATCCATCATCCGGGGCAGAGCCGAGGCAGTCCCTAGCTTGCATGCTAGTTTATTGCTTTCTTAGTTAATTTGTTAATTAATTAGGATTTTGTACTTATTCGGACTATACTATTCATTCGGGACTGTATATTATTTATTCGGACCCTCTGCGCGAGGGCAATGTTGTAATAAATGTGCGTGCGTGTGATGTATGTCTTCCAACCCCACGCCTTTTCTCCTTTTATTTACCAAATTATGATGGTTAGATTAGGCATATTTCAATTAGCATACAAAGATGATAGCATGTTTGCATTCATTCATTTGTTTTGCATGCACTGCTCGGCGATCATAATCGACACGACTCAGATTTCAATTCCAAGTTGAATACTTGTTAGCTGTTGCATCTCATATGCCATGTTTAGAATAGCCGAGCCTGCTATAGTTGCATTTTTGCATGTGTTGCATTAGGCATTTCTGTATAATTAGGATCATGCATGGATTTCTAATTAGCTTCTGTTTTAGCTTGGAGTACTCGGTAAGTTTTATGCTTTAGCATCCTTGCATGCGTGTGAGTGACTGCCATGATAGCATGCTTACCATGAGGCTATGTGCTTATGTAATATAAGCTCAATGCTGTGGGTGAAGGTTGGGTTATTTGGATTGGAACAAATCATCAACTGTGAGTTTTAAGCCCACTAAATAATGGCAAAATCATGTTTTCTAAGCCCACCCGAGGGTGGCAAATCCACGTCTTAGCCTACTTGCGAGTAGCACCATCAAACCATTTTCAAATAAATAAACATGAAATGTTTTGTTCCAATTCAGGTGACCCGGTCTATACTTGTATGTTGTGCGTATCACATAGTAAATCTAGGCTAATAACCGAAATAAGAACACACAATGTTTTCAAAACTAGATATCATGGTTAGTAGAGGCCGATCTTTGATCGGGCGAAGCGGGTGCTCAATGGTGACCTTCCCCAATCGTACCCAAGTTCCCGAGCCCCGGCAACTTTGGTGATGACGGACACGTGGCCTTTGGCACCGAGTCCGGGTTTCCTAAATTCCCCCATTAAAAAATATTTAGGTGGCGACTCTGTATCTGGCAAAGCAATCCATGTTTGACACTTCTTTCAAAAAAATCTAGTTTTTCTCAAAATGATTTTCCGGATTTGGACTCTTTGGTTCAAGATTTAGAACCGTGACAATTCGAGTCCGAACTGTAGCGAGGTCCCCCGCGAGCTTGTTACAGTTTCTGGCGACTCTGCTGGGGATTTTAGAGAGCTTGACTCGAACTCGTGATATCCTGTTTTGATTTTATTTATGTGTCTCTTTGCATTGCATTTGCATTGGTGCGCCTAGCACACCGTGTTTGCCATCTGCTATTTCTGAACGGTTTGCCGCACGCTTGTCTTGCCAAGGCGTGGCCATAAGGTCGATTTGCCAGGGCTCTGCCAGTATGGGAGCACAAACCCCGATTTTCCCGGGGCACCCTTTTTGAGCATTCGACCTAGTGCATATTCGGACACATAGTGACCATTCCAAACTAGGACAGGTTGCTTACCCGATATAGGTTGTTTGAAACCGCAGACACGTAGTGAAACCCTAGCTCTCGACAAAATAGGACAGGAAACCCTACCCCAACATAGGGGTGTTTTGGCTCTCACTTATCTCATATGTGCTTTTAGAGTGCGTCTCACAGGAAATGCATGTATCAGTTTATGAGTTTGGGCAAGTTCAAGGGGCACCGATTCATTATTTTGGGAATCGATCTCTGGGTATCGTTCGATTTGGCAAAGTGATTTTGGGAACGAGAATCGATAGTAGAATACGCTTATTAAGCTATGCCTATGTCCTGCTACGATGAAATTAAATTCAAATGTCGCCTGGTTGTCTCTTTTAGGGGGGGTTTTAGAGATTTCGTTCAGAATAGCCAGTGTCCTCCTTCGCAGAGGCAAGGCAGACATCTAATCCGTCAGTCACCAGTCACATTACCTCTGTTTAGTTTAGCGAACTTATGATGACACAAAATTCAGAGGAGATTGTGGTTATGACAGCCGCATTAGACCAAGGAATCATCTTGCGGGATGAGACCAATGTTGAAGTGCCACATCCACCTGTCGTCGCCAAGGCCTCGATCTGGGAGCCCCAGTTGTTTCAGGCCTGTGAGCCCACCACATTTGAATTAATGGGAATGATTGGTGACCTTCAGAGGTCCGTGGCAGATCTGGCTTACGGAATGTCGGCTTCATCACCAGCTGCATCATATGCCAAGAATTTTGTATCACAGAGCCCCCACCATCTGGGCGACCAGATCGAGCTCAGCCAACCCAAGGCTGTCTCAAGCTATGGCAATGATATATCAACAACAACCCAAACCCATGATCCAGTTGAGGCCAGAGGTAAGAATAAAATGAAGGCAGACACCGATCCCATCGAGCAACTGCTGTGGGCAGTCGAGGCTTTGAAAGCCGGGGGGATGAACAAACAGCAAGTATTCGCAGTCATGGCCAAAACTGTGGATAATGCTTTCTCCACTCCAGCCGAGGGCAGTTCAAGCCAGGCAGAAAACCGGGATAGGCCCCGTCATGCCAGAATAGTTCCTTCCACCCCCAACTCTGCATCCGAAAAAGATTAGAAAGCCAAGATAGTGCCTGCCGACCCTTTCGCTAGTGCGTCTGGCAAGAAGCCTCAGACTTCGAAGTATCCTCCTCAAGGGCGCAGAGTCTTTCATGCCCTCTATATGCCTCTGTCTAGGGCATTTCAAATTCTAGCTAACAAGGGGCATCTTACACCCCTCGAGCCTCGACCGCTGCCAAAGAATCTCCCTCTCACACATGATGCTACCTCAGATATGCGCATACCACCAATGCACCGGCCACAAGACCGACAGCTTGTTTCGCTTTCGTTATGAAGTGGAAGATTTGGTCGACAATGAGGTTATCCTCCCACCCACCTCAGCATAGTCTGCCACCGCTAAGCTGTTGGACTTCGAGGATACTGCAAGTATGTGATCATGGGTTGGTCCACTGCTGGCGCTTCGGTGTATTTTAGATATGGCGTTTGGCACGCACTATGTTGAGCATCTGCGTATGCTAATTTTGTGATTTCTGGCTTGGGTGTTGAGTCAATTTTGTTAGTTTTGTTTTGAGTCTGTCTCTTTATTTTGAGTCAGTCTTTTGCTTAAGGGTCTGCCTTGTTGTAGCGAGTCAGTCCCATTGTATAGAAGTCGGGTGATTCCGGGGATGTTACCTCAGGCGTCACCATTTTGTTTTGTGTTTGTCTTTTCGTTTTGTTTTGAGTCTGTTTCTGCCGGGGAGCCAGTTGTGCCAACAGATTTTGAATGAAACAACAGTGATTTTCACGCTCTCGCGTTTGCTTCTGCCTTGTGCCAGTTATGCCAGAAGTTCTGAATGAGATGACAGTACTTGACTAAGAACTCCATCTTTTTCTGTGCCCTGAAGTCATTGTAATGACCTGAGTTTTTCAAAACTTTTTGAACACTGCGGTGAAAACGAAGAGGAAGGAATTCCTCGGGATTTGCAAAACTTTGACCAATTGAGAGAAAGAGAGGCGTGCTAAGCCCTTAATGAATGAAATCATGCTTGTTAGCGTGAGTACTGAGAAGGACCCTGGCTTGATCCAGACTGGTTTCACACTATCTTCAACGCGAGCGATTTGTCGCTTTCTTAAAAAATTCTCAAAAACAAAATGTTTTGCGCGGTCCTGCGAAGACCTGTGTGGAATCACTCTTGAGATTGTGCAGCCTAGGATCGCTCTCAGCCTCGAGACTCAACCCCGTTGCTTCCAAACCTAGAACTTGAATTCAAAATGTTCAACGGTCAACTACAATATGAGGCTTGCGTGGCCAGATTTGAAGCAGCCCTCGAACAAGAGGCCAGGAAAGTCGGATCAAGAAGATTAGAAGATCAGAAGAAGCTTGCAAAGCTAGAACAGAAGTACCCTTCGAACTAGGGGCAAAGATGTCAGATGTGCTTAAAGAGCCGAAGATGAGTCTTCTTGAAAATCAACAGCCACTCTCCTGGATACGGATGGCTTCAAAACCCTACAACTATTTGGCATGGACCAAGCTGCACTTTTAGCCTTGAGAGGTTATTTGGGCGAAACCCGTAGGCGACCTAGGCAAAAGTTAGAGCAAGAAAAAGAAAAAAAGAACAAAAAAAAAAGAAAAGAAAAATGCAAAAAAAAATAAAATAAAATAAAGATAAAAAAAGAAGAAATGAAAAGAATTGAAAAGAAAAGAAGAACAAAGCTCGCAAGGTCGAAAACCCGCGACGGACGCCTTGGCAAAAGTTAGAGCCTAAAAAGGAGAGGTTAATACCCGAGTGTACCTTAACCCCGAACTACGTAAGGCTTGATTCCCATCTTTGGGATACGTAGGCAACTTCATTCTGAAGTCCAACCATAAAACACTCCAAATCAATTGTGTCCATGTAATACTCCAAATCAATTATGTCCATGTAATGGTTCTGATCGTCTTGGCCTTCTCTGTATCCGAGAGTTTGGTTGTGATTGTCACTTTGAAGATTGAGAACAGTGTGCTGCGGTGCTATCCCAAACAAGGGGCAACTTTCCGTTGCCATTCAACGCGCTACGGTGCCATCCAAACAAGGGGCAACTTTCCGTTGCCATTCAATGCGCCACGGTGCCATTCAAACAAGAGGCAACTTTCCATTGCCATGCAGCTCTCTTCAAGCACGGGGCAGTATTCCTTTAGATTCGAGGTTGTGCATCTCAGGAGTAGGTTTCATGCTCGTTGAGCAAGTGGCCATTTGCAAAAATAGTTTTTGAGAATTTTTACTAAGGTTGACTAATTTTCTCAAAAATTGTTCCATCTTTTCCAAAACTGGACCATTTCTTGGACTCAAAAAAGGAAAATTTTCAGTGCTCATAGCCTGACTTGCATGATTTCAAATCAAAAATTGAACAAGCATGTTAATCTAACTCTCATGTTGGTCAAAATTGTTTTAGCAGAAAGTGAACAAAAAAAATGGTCAAAATGTTGAACTAGGGGCACAGTTGAGTTAGGTTTCCTGTCTTTTGCCCGTTGTCAATGCATTTGCCAGAAAGGGCACTCTACTTGCCAGAAAGGGCACAATCAAGTCAACAACAAAGGGCGTAAAGCTCTACAATCCTCCAAGCAATGAGGTATCAAGCCAAGTGCGAAGAACGAATTGGAATGGGACAAGATATTCCACTCCTTTATGCGACAGATCTTATCACGTCCAAACTCCCCAAAAAGCATCATCAACCGATGTTAGCTGCAGATTTGCTACACACCCAGTTGTAGCGCAACCCTTCTATGGGAGGAATTCACTAGCTGTGAACGGAAGAAAGAAGAATCTAGCGAAATGCTAGGGGCAAGAGCCCACAACTTCCTATTCATCCATCAATCACCCTGGAGAGGGATGGAAAATGTGAGATTAAAGAATAGAGAGGTGTAAGTTGAGAGAAAAAGTGAGAAAAAGGGCTTTTTTAGAAAAACAGAGCTTGAGGGCCGAGTGATGTGAGAATCACAAATGAGAAAAGGGTGGGAAACACTACCCGGAGAAACTGGCTCCTCATGTACTGAGAGGTCTCTCGTCTTTGTAACACGTCTGTGTGTCGTGTCTCTTGTTTTGTTTGTCTCGATTCTTGCTTTGAGTCGTTCCGAGCGTGTCTCGATGTGTTTAGGTTGTTTACCTTTTGTTTTTCGTTGTTGAGTCTTTTTCGCTGTGTTCAGTCGTAGGCTCAATACCCAGTTAAGAACTCATTTCTTAATTTCAAAAATAAAATCGTTTCGTGCTCAGAGTGCTGTGCCATTCTTCACGTTTGTGCAAAACAAGATAGGTTCTTTCTTAAACCACAGGGTTCAACCCAGGTCATGTGAGAGCAGTGGAACCAGGACCTATCTGAAGCTATATAGGTTCCAGACTTCGAAGCAAAAGAAAAAGGAAAGATGTCAGGGCATCTGAGTTTATTTCAACTTTTGCAAATTCAGTCGTCGCATTCTGTATGTTCAGAATGAGCGGTGTGTTCAAACTTAAAAGAATACTGTGTTATGAGCCGTGTGTTCACATCAAGTAGGGTCGCGTTATGAGCTGCGTATTCGCGACCAAAGGATTGAGCTATGTGTGAGCTGTGTGTTCAACATGAGGTATATGAGCTACGTGTTCAGAAGAGAAATGTGTGAGCTGCGTATTCAACATGAAGTATCGAGCTGTGTGTTCAGAATTGAAGGGTGTGAGCTGTGTGTTCAACATGAGGTATATGAGCTGCGTGTTCAGAAGAGAAATATGTGAGTTGTGTGTTCAACATGAGGTATATGAGCTGCGTGTTCAGAAGAGAAATGTGTGAGCTGCGTGTTCAACATGAAGTATCGAGCTGTGTGTTCAGGAGAAAAATGTGTGAGCTGCATGTTCAACATGAGGTATATGAGCTGCGTGTTCAGAAGAGAAATGTGTGAGCTGCGTGTTCAACATGAAGTATCGAGCTGTGTGTTCAGAAGAGAAATGTGTGAGCTGCGTGTCCAACATAAGGTATATGAGCTGCGTGTTCAGAAGAGAAATGTGTGAGTTGCGCGTTCAACATGAAGTATCGAGCTGTGTGTTCAGAATTGAAGCGTGTGAGCTGTGTGTTCAACATGAGGTATATGAGCTGCGTGTTCAGAAGAGAAATGTGTGAGCTGCGTGTTCAACATGAGGTATAGGAGCTACGTGTTCAGAAGAGAAATGTGTGAGCTGCGCGTTCAACATGAAGTATCGAGCTGTGTGTTCAGAATTGAAGCATGTGAGCTGTGTGTTCAACATGAGGTATATGAAATGCATGTTCGGAAGAGAAATGTGTGGTTGCGTGTTCAACATGAAGTCGAGCTATGTGTTGAGAATTGAGGCGTGTGGTGTGTGTTCAACATGAGGTATATGAGTGCGTGTTCGAAGAGAAATGTGTGTTGCGTGTTCAACATGAAGTATATGAGTGTGTGTTGTAATTGAAGTGTATAAACTGCGTGTTCAACATCAAGTATTTGAGCCGTGTGTTCAGAATTCAAGTGTTTGGGCTGCGTGTTCGACTCTCAATCAGTGTGTGCCGTGTGTTCACCTCGACAATGAGCCGTGTGTTCAGGATTCAAGTGTTTGGGCTGCGTGTTCAACTCTCAATCAATGTGTGCCGTACGTTCACCTCAACAATGAGCCGTGTGTTCAGAATTCGAGTGTTTGGGCTGCATGTTCAACTCTCAATCAGTGTGTGCCGTGTGTTCACCTCAACAACGAGCTATGTGTTCAACATCAAATGTTTGGGCTGTGTGTTCAACCTTCTACAAAGTGTGCGCTGCGTGTTCACCTCAACAACGGGCTGTGTGTTCAGAATTCAAGTGTTTGGGTTGCGTGTTCAACTCTCAACAACGAGTGTGTGCTGTGTGTTCACCTCAACAATGAGCCGTGTGTTCAAAATTCAAGTATTTGGGCTACGTGTTCAACTCTCAACAACGAGTGTGTGCAGTGTGTTCACCTCAACAATGAGCCGTGTGTTCAGAATTCAAGTGTTTGGGCTGCGTGTTCAACTCTCAATCAATGTGTGCTGTGTGTTCACCTTGACAATGAGCCGTGTGTTCAGGATTCAAGTGTTTGGGCTGCATGTTCAACTCTCAATCAGTGTGTGCCGTGCGTTTACCTCAACAATGAGCCGTGTGATCAGAATTTAAGTGTTTGGGCTGCGTGTTCAACTCTCAATCAGTGTGTGCCCTGTGTTCACCTCAACAAACGAGCTGTGTGTTTGACATCAAGTGTTTGGGCTGCATATTCAACCTTCTACAAAGTGTGTGCTCCGTGTTCACCTCGACAAAGGGCTGTGTGTTCGACTTTCAACAATATGGGCTGCGTGTTCAACTTTCAACAAGTGTGTGCTGCGTGTTCACAATCAAAATGGGCTGTGTGTTCAGAAATTCAAAAGTTTGGGCTGTGTGTTCATGACAAAAGTTTGAGCTGTGTGTTCAGATTTCAAAAAGTGTGAGCTGCGTATTCGCGACCAAAAGATTGAGCTGCGTGTTCAAATTTCAGAAAAGGTGGGCTGCGTGTTCACAACAAAAAGTATGAGCTGCGTGTCCAGACAGTCAAGTGCTTGAGCTGTGTGTTCAAAATGCAAACCAAACGCTACGTTATGAACCGAGTGTTCAGATTAAGCCAAGCCCGAAAAACGAGCTGTGTGCCCGAAAAGAGCTGTGCGCCCGAACAACGAGCTGTGTGCCCTAAAATGAGCTGTGTGCCCGAAAATGAGCTGTGCGCCTGAAAAGGAGCTGTGTGCCCGAAAAACGAGCTGTGTGCCCGGAAATGAGCTGTGTGCCCGAAGAAGGAGCTGTGTGTGAAATGAAATGTGTGCAGAACATGTGCAGAAAAAATTTGTGTGCTGAAATGAGGTATGTGTGTGTGAAAATGTTGTGTGCCCAAAGAAGGAGTGTGTGCTCGAAAAAGCAGTGTGTGCTGGAAATGGTGTGTGCCCAAAGAAGAGCTGTGTGCGAAAAAGCAGTGTGCTCAAAATGAGTTGTGCCCCCAAAAAGCAATTTGTGTGCGAAGAATGAGCCAGGTGTGCTTGAAATGAGCTATGTGCCCAAAGAAGTATGTGCAGAAAATGAGCTGTGTGCTAGAAGGAGCTGTGTGCCCCAAAATTTGTGTGCCCGAAATGAGCTGTGTGCAGAAAAATGAACTATGTGCCCAAAAGAGCTGTGTGCCTAGATAAAGTAGAGTGTTGTGTTTCGAAATGCGTGCCAAACAAACAAAATGTTGTGTTGCGAGCTGTGTGCCAAAAATGCTATGTCGTAAGCTGTGTGTCGAGTCTTGCATTGTGCATGCATTTCATCGTGCTATTTTTCGCTCTGACCACTACTTGCATTGTGCATGCATTTCATCGCACTATTTTGCGCATCGCACTGTTTGGTGCAATTTGAACTCGCGCTATCTTGCGCACCTTACCTGTATCACGCTGCTTTATGCATTCACCCTACTCGCACTGTCTTGTGCACTTTTTGGTCTAGGAGACCTTAAATCCTCTAAAGGTGCAATTCCTTTGGTGTTTGTCGTCGAAACGACTTCCAGGTGATGCAGTATAGCCACCTGCCTGTGTTAGCGATGAGTTCCTAGGAGACCAACTGAGATGGTGTAAACTAGAGTTTGAATGGCTCATGCCTAGAACACAAAGGTTCAGGATTTCCGAGACTAAAGTCTGGTTTAAATACCCAGGGGTATATCCTCGGCTTGAAATCTGTATAGCAGCCCCATAGATTGAGATAGCATGTGTATGCGTCTCAATTCTGGATACTGAATCAACCTAGTCTGTCACCCTATTGGAGAATAGGGAAAGCTGCAACCATAGTCAGGGAGAAAAGTAGTACCTGTAGTTCAACCAAGAAGAAGCGAGAGATCCCCAGCACCATGAGGCACGATATTGTATATACGGTTCATTTGAGGCTGGTGCGACCAGACGAACCGCGCAGGTATTGTATCTTCTCCGTGTGAGACGTAGCGAGAATTGAATAATTCTCCGCATTCTTAACTGCATGAAATGTAGTTGTTGCTTTGCATTCTTGCTTAAAACTGTTGCATCTATTGTGAATATGTGCTTCATTACAGCTTGTTGCATTTGCATGATCATTGAGTCACCTTCGGCGTCTTGCATTGCCAGTTGCATTTTGCCCCCCTGCCTACGGGCACATCTTTGTTTATCTCGCCTGTTTGTCTAAGTCTTCGGCCTTGTCAAAAATGGGTCATCTCTAGGCTTTGACATTCACTCCCGTCACTTATGACTTTCGAGTTCTGTCAAAGAGGGGCAACTGTAGACACCCCATTTTTGACCGGCCTTAAGACTCAAATGTCACTGATTGAGCGCTCGGTGATATTGCATATTGTGCTCGTTCAGAAGTTTCAGAGTCTCGGCTGCGAGCCTTGCCTCCAGACTTCCGGGCTCTTTCATGTCTTGCCTCGGTTTGCGAACCAGGCTCCGTTTTCTCTGTTTTCTGTTCCCAAAGGGAGGGAGAGGTCTCGTAGATCATCTCTCAGTGGCCGTACGCTACGTTTCATGGTCGTAGGCCATTTTTCCCGTTTGGAGCCCGATTTCTGGTTTTTCGGAGTCAACGGCCGTGTGCCTCGGTTCGGGACCGCTTAACCACCTCCGTTTGCTCCGGTTTTTGGTATACACCCCACCACCATCAATTCCAACAACTTGGAGCTGTTTTTTCAGAGCTTAGGAGCACCTTTTCTCGGACCAAGAGCTGCTGGTCCATTGGTCTTCAAGGGTAAGCTTATTTTCCCTCTTTTTTGTTCCTATCTTGCTCTATATTTAAGCCTTGCTTGCAAGCATTTTTGGGCTCCGACCTAAACTGTAAATAGTCATATTTTGAGCTCCTTTTCATGTTTGATTAAGGATCTTTTGCTATTTGAGATTTTCTACTATCACTTGCCTCTTTAACTCTCTTTTAGGCCTATTTTTGCATGTTATTTTAGGCCTACTTGTGTCTATTTTCGTGGCTTGTCATAAACTACAAAGTGTCTTATTTTGAGCCCCTCTTAAACTTTTTTGAAGGGCTCTCTTCAATTTGAGATCTCCTACTATCACTTGCCCTTTTATCTCCCTTTTAGGCCAATTTTTTGGGGGAAATTTGAATTTCATTTCCCCCCATTTTCCCCCTCTTTTCCACCTCTTGTGCCTATATATCCAGCAGCTCCAGCTACATTTTAGAGGGTTAGAATTTTTGGTTTAAGCCTCTTGCATTCAATCTCGCTCTCTCTCTCTCTCTCTCTCTCTATTCCAACCATCAAAACCGTAAGTTTCCTACACCATTTCTTCACCAACTCATAGCACCACACTTCCACACTCCATCCCAGCCACTTGAAGCTGATTTTCAGAGCTTAGGAGCACCAAATTTGGTCCAAAAAGCTGCCGGTTCAATTGCTCTACAAGGGTAAGTCTTCTTCTCCTCTTTTTGACCCTATTTTTGCATACAATCTAAGCCATACTTGCTTGCATATTTGGGCACCGACCCTAACTGAAAATGGCATTATTTTGGCCCCCTCTTCATGTTTGATTTAGGGTCTTTTGCTGTTTGAGACTTCCTTTTCACACTTGCTTCTTTACCTCTCTTGTATGCCTCTTTCTTGCATAATATTTTAGGCCTATTTATAAACTGTTTCGGGGTATTTTGTAAACTGTAAAGTGGTTTTTTTTTAGCCTTTCTTCAACATTGTTGAAGGGCTCTTCACTGTTTGGAGCTTCCTTTTGTCACTTGCCTTTGTATCCCTCTTTTGGCCCCATTTTTGCATGATTTGTTAGCCCCTTGTGCTTATATTTTTGGGATCTGGTCCGAACTGTAAATGACCTTATTTTGACCCCCTCTCCATGTTTCATTAAGGATCTTTTGCTGTTTGTGTTTAAGCCTCTTTTTAAGCCTTATTTTGCATAGTATTTTTAGCTTTCTTGTGCACTGTTTTGGGTTGAGTCATAAACTGTAAAATGCCATGTTTTGGGCCCCTCTTCAACATTGTTGAAGGGCCCCCATCTGTTTAGGGCCAGCAGCTGCTACTTGCTTCATTATCTCCCTTTCGGGGTCATTTTTGCATGCTAGCTTAGCCCCATTTGTGTTCACCCTTTGGCCTTGCTTAAAACTGTAAACATGCTTGTTTTGGGGATGTCTTAATTCTGTCTTCACACTTCATGTTCAAATAATTCATGCTTTGCATAGCCATAGGTCATTCCATGTACCTAATTTTGTGTTTCGGGTCTCATGCCATGCATCGGGTGCCATGTCTCCATGTTTCGGGGCTGTTTAGTATCATATTTTAGCGCTGAAATTCATGTGTTTGTATGCCATATTCCATGCCTTGCCATGCCTTGGTAGAGTGGCATTCGTGCCTTAGGATCGGTCTTCGGTTTGCGTGCATGCGTACACGCATCTCGAAAGTCTCATTTTCATCTTATGGCCTCCTATGTGAGTGTGGCTGAGGTCCAATCGTGTTGGTGTAATCCCATATTGCATTGCGTATGCCATCTTAGTCCATAGCATTGTGTATGCTAGGTTGTATGTTAGTGCTAGGTTGTATGTTAGTGCCATGTTACATCGTGCATTGTGTATATCATTTCATAGCATTTTGCATGCTAGGTTGCATGTTAGATTGCATTCATGCATGTCATGCATATTGTATTGTGTTTGGGATAGGAGTTAGCCCAAGCACGGGAAACGAGGTACGTTTCGTACTCCGAGTGACGGAACATGTCTCAATTCCCCAGTTGCCGACACTCCGGATTGTCCATGATGGAGTGTAGGTTTTGTTGTATTTTCATGTGCATTCATTCCATATTGAGTTGTGCAATTTGACTCCTCGGCCATCATGCATCGATATGCGTGATTGGTGGCACGAGGATTGAGGCATGCATACATATGTGAAAATATATTGCCATGCCCCTTTCTTGCTCTCTATTGCAGCAAATCAAGAATCAGAAGCCTCCCGGAGTTTGGGTACGCATTCCAAGAACAATTGCAAACAGAGGCTAATCGGGGCATCACAGTGGATTTCCGCACAAGGCAACTCAAAACATGCATCATCCATCATCCGGGGCAAAGCCGAGGCAGTCCCTAGCTTGCATGCTAGTTTATTGCTTTCTTAGTTAATTTGTTAATTAATTAGGATTTTGTACTTATTCGGACTGTACTATTCATTCGGGACTGTATATTATTTATTCGGACCCTCTGCACGAGGGCAATGTTGTAATAAGTGTGCGTGCGTGTGATGTATGTCTTCCAACCCCACGCCTTTCTCCCTTTTATTTACCAGCTTATGATGGTTAGATTAGGACATATTTCAATTAGCAGACAGTATGATAGCATGTTTGCATTCATTCATTTGTTTTGCATGCACCAGCTCGATCATCATCGACTTCACTACGTATTTCAATTCCAAGTTGAATACTTGTTAGTCATTGCATCTCATATGCTATGTTTAGAATAGCCGAGCTTTGCTATAGTTGCATTTTTGCTTGTGTTGCATTAGGCATTTCTGTATAATTAGGATCATGCATGGATTTCTAATTAGCTTCTGTTTTGGCTTGGAGTACTCGGTAAGTTTTATGCTTTAGCATCCTTGCATGCGTGTGAGTGACTGCCATGATAGCATGCTTACCATAAGGCTATGTGCTTATGTGATATAACTGCCTGAATGCCTGTAGGTGAAGGTTGGATTATTTGGATTGGAACAAATCATCAACTGTGAGTTTTAAGCCCACTAGATAGTGGCAAAATCATGTTTTCTAAGCCCACCCGAGGGTGGCAAATCCACGTCTTAGCCTACTTGCGAGTAGCACCATCAAACCATTTTCAAATAAATAAACATGAAATGTTTTGTTCCAATTCAGGTGACCCGGTCTATACTTGTATGCTGTGCGCATCACATAGTAAATCTAGGCTAATAACCGGAATAAGAACACACAATGTTTTCAAAACTAGATATCATGGTTAGTAGAGGCCGATCTTTGATCGGGCAAGCGGGGGTGCTCACGAAGTAACCTTCCCCAATCGTACCCAAGTTCCCGAGCCGAGGCAACTTTGGTGATGACGGATACGTGGCCTTTGGCACCGAGTCAGGGTTTCCTAAATTCCCCCATTAAAAAATATTTAGGTGGCGACTCTCTATCTGGAAGCGATCCATGTTTGGCACTTCTTTCAAAAATCTGGTTTTTCAAAGCGATTTACGATTTGGACTCTTTGGTTCAAGATTTAGAACCGTGACAATTGAGTCCGAACTATAGTGAGGTCCCCCAGACTTATTCTGAGTACTCATCTCCAATTTTTATTTACCACTTTGGGTCTTGCCTTGTGATGATTGTACAAGGAACTATTTCTTTCGACGTGGGCTTTTTCTTGGTTGTGAAGTGGCTTTTGGCCAACCTTGTTAGATTTCGTCTGAAGATACCTATTATTGGGTGGGTGTTCCAACAACCATTTGTTAGATCGATATGTTTATCTTGAAATTTAATATACTGTTTTTTTTAGAGAGAAGGTCATTTATCAAGATATTGCATCATGTTGCTGCATTCAGTGAAGGTCCTCTCTCACTATCTGCTAGGATGAAGTAGATTCTTTTGTGAATATAGTGTTTCCCTCAGGCACATTATTGATATGTAGTGTTTCCTCTCTTAGTAGAAAATCTAGACACATTCCTAAATGATAAAAAATAGGAAATGGTTGGAAGGATTTTTGATTTTGAAAACTGACTAATTACTAATATAAGAATGATTAGTTCATCATTTCCATTTTGATTCATTTTTTTTTTTTTTGATCAGCAAAGAAAATGAAACTTTATAGATGAAATGAGCAAAAAATGCAACAAAATACATCAATAAATGAGGGGAGTGCAAAAAGCATCATAGCTAACACTCTGTAATCCCAACTAGGTTGGCACCGAGGAGGAAGCACAATCATAAGCTAACACAAAACCCACAGATTGGCGAGAAACCAATCCAAAAAAAAAAAACAAAATAAAACCAAAAAACAGAAGAGACCACCCAAACACACAACCTTCAAATCTGCCAATTTGAATCCCAAAACTGCTTCAATTTGTAGCACAAAACTAGGTTGATTCATGATTTAATCATATCCATGTTATTTCATTTTACTTGCATGGTCATGGATTCTATTATTGTAAAGCAATTCCATTCCTTTCAAAGCTAACTAACAAAAACTCTAGACATTTTTCTGGAAACCAACAAATATAAACTTTTGACATATTTTCCAGGTTTAATTTGAAATGGAATAATGGAATTCAAAACTTTGAAGGCTAACTTGTTTCTAATAATTATCTCATTTTTTATCATTTGATTACATGATCTATATTTTTTTGTCCCCTTTTTCAATTCATACAATAAAGTTTAGAGAATTTAATGACAATTTGGTGTGTCTTTGTCTCGTTCTATAATTCCTAGCCAATGATAGCGCAATCGTCACGACTTTATTCGTAGCCAATGATGGCGTGCACGCACGAAGCGCGTGGGGGTTCTAACTAGTATATATATATATATATAAAGTATGACATTAATTTAGAGAGCCGCTTGCCTCTAGTCCTTAATCGGATTGGATGGTCTTTGTTCGCTCGGGGGCCCACCGACTTCCGTTTGATAATTCTAACCGTTCAATGTGTAGCATTCGTCGAGCACTATATGCATGTAAAAAATCATGTTGATTGGATTTTGATAACTATCTCATCTTATCAGTTTTTTTGTCAACCGTTAATTTGTTCACTGCCAATTTTTTTATACAAAACTGATTTGATTACTTAACTATCCATATCCGGTCAACTTGATATTTTATAGACATATCAATGTCGACGAGTTCTACATTGCACGGTTCGGATTATCAAAACAGACTAATTGGGCCTCTACAGAACAGTACCTTCGATCAATTAAAGCTGAGGCAAGCTACTCCTTAATTTATAATGATATAAAAACTTTAAAAAAAATGAAAACATATATAAATAAACATATATTTTAATATACACGTTAAGTTTTGAAAGATAGCAATTATGAGATAATTTATCTATTAAAATAAGGAATTTTCAATTATATTCAACGTTCTTTTATGTTATTGAATACATCTATAATATAATTCACATGAGAATTTCAAACAATATATTTTTAATAAATTTAATCAAGTAACTTGTTAACTCTTCGCCCATCTCATCTATTCTCTTCTCTTCTCTTCTCTTCTCTTCTCTTCCTTAGGGTTTATAATCAATACTAAATATGAAGAAAAAAAAAAAAAAAGGAAGTTATATTTGGGATTGGAGTGTCCCCAATCCATAATTGGACTGGACTGGACAGTCCGGTCCAATGGGCTCACTTTTGAGTCTTATTTTGATGATCTAATTTTAGGATTCGTCGAGTACATTATTCTTGCAAAAAATCAAGTCGATCGGATAATGAAAGCCACGTATTCAAGTCAATTTTATATGAGCCGTTTATTTTCTCACCGTTAATTTTTTTTCCATACAAAACTGATTCAAACACATGGTTGTTATTATCCGATTGACTTGATTTTTTGCAAGGATGATATACTTAACGAATTATAAAATGTAAACGGTTCGGATCATCGAAATGAGATACAAAAGTAGACCCATAAGGCCTAACAACATCTCTCTAGTTTGATGGAGGATTGGAGGGAAGCCATAACCTTATATTTTGTCTAAGTTTTTATAATTTAATATTTCAACCTTCATATTTCATAGATATAGAGGGGCATCCTTAAATTTTCTTTAAAACTGAAAGAGGTGGTGACTCAAAACTTTCAAAAATAAAAAATAAAAAAATTATAGGAGCAAGTTTATATAATTTAGAGATTATTAATAACTAATACTATTATTAGAAAGGCAATTTTCAAATTGTAAGGGTCAATTAACACCTTATCCCTCTTTAGATCCATCATTAATTATTCTCCTTTTTTTTTTTTTTTTTGAACGGCTAAACAGAATCTTTATTGATGAAACAAACAAAATTATTCTCCTATTTATGTTACTTACAACGACACACTTTGATTTTTAATTTGAAAATGAAATCCTATTATTGTGAGCAATGAAAAGGGGAGAAGAACATTTTACTTTTTATGGGACACAAGATCCATTACACTGAATGTGCAATAATCTTTTACACAAATTGATTATTTTCTCTCATAGCGCAGGTTCTTCAAAAATGAAATTTTTAGACAGACATAATCAAGGTCTTTTTAGTAAGATTACAAATGTATTATAATATATAGGCAAGTTTTGAATCTAAGATCATTAACAAGCAATCCAAAACTAGTGATTTATTAAGACACACCACAACATGTAAAATGTTTGCTACATTACATGAACCATGAATGATAAAACATGCCCTTCGCTTAGCTTCGGCTGGTGTGCTCAAATTTGTGCTCTTCTGTTCTAATGAACTTTCAATTGTAAGCATAGGCAAGAATCTCACAACATAAAGTCTATTTGGTATAATTTTTCTCAAACTGAAAGATTGATAATAAAAAATCAAAAGTTAAAAATATCTCTCTCTGTGCTTCTAGTTAATCGAATTTTTGATTTATTTAAATTATTTGTCTCATAAATTAAGCAAAAGTTATATTAAACACGTTGATACGTACTCCCAAGAATTAAAAAATATATATATATATATATGAGTAACCTTTTTTGATCGGCAAAAGAGAAATTTTATTGATGGAATAAACAAGTACAAGGTACAAGACAAATTACATCAATAAAGAAATGGGAATGCAAAAGCATCACAATGAGCTACATGATCCCAACTAGGTTGGCACCACAAAGCTCATCCTATCATTTGCTAGCATCCCCAAGTTGGTGAGAGACCAACAAAAAAAGAAAACAGCCACCCAACCAACCAACCAACCAAACCAAGCACCTAAACATAGCTCATCCTATTTTTCACTTGTTCTGCTGAGGACTGATTTAATGGCCCGAATCTTTGGTCAACCTCAATATAAATCCTATAACTCAATATGCTAGCATGATCTACACAAAGAAGACATCCAAAGAATAAAAGCAGATCAGAAGAAAATCGGATAAAAATGCAACCCAAAAAATGCAACAACACAGAACCACCTAAATTAATAAGCCACCATCACGGAGCAGGATGGAGTTGCTACAATGCACTACAAGCTGCTGCCACATACTTGAAGCCAAGGAATTAGGTCAAGAGCAACTCTCCAAAACTACCAGAGAGACTACTAAAGCAACCACTAATGCGGCACTTGGAAACTTGAATATAAAGTGTATCAAACAAAACCATAATCTTGTGGTGATAATACATTAAAACAAAAAGATAAAAATAAAAATAAAAATTTAGATATAGAAAATCTAGTGCCTAAGCTCTTCACAACTTGAGATGGAGTAAAGAGGAACACCATCAAGCCCTTTTGAGTAATAGTGAGCAAGGAAGTCCTTAAGTGGTTTCTCTGTAGATTGGGGATTTTCATCGAGATCAACTCCTTGATTGGTCCATAAGATTTCAAGGCATTTTCAGTGAAGTTGGGGCCTAAAGAAACATGCCGCGATATTCTTGGTCCTACATGCTTTGCAAGCACTCTGTGATTCACACTTTTGAGCTTGTCATTAGTGATTAGCTGCCAAAAATATGACACATTAAAACTAACAAATTAGTCTGCATAAGCATTCTCTGTTCAATATATATATATTCAATCCCAAAATCAAAATTTTTATTGAAGAATCAAAATCAATGTGCAAAATGAATCAAATTTGAGATCTAGTGTAGTGAATCTACCAAAATTTCGAAATCAAATTTGATAAATGTAGGCTTAGAACATCCCAACGGTGCTGTCATAATTGTGTTAATGCTATCATTGGTGGGATGACAACAAAAAATTAACTCAATTTTTTGATAACTTGATATCTGACTCGCTAGACTGAGTAAATAAAAAATTAACTCAATTAGTATACTATCTACTATTTATTGTGTTTAATTTGGCAATATATAGTAATAAAATCACAATTTTAACATGATGAAAATTTAACTATATTACCATACAAAATGCCACATCAATTAAAACGTAACAAGTATTCTTAAGACACAAGAAAATATATATAAAAAAGCGGTAAATTTAATTTTTGTAAAATCTTTTCACTTTCTCCCAAATCATTTTTATACAAATTCTAATATTACATTGGTCCAAGAATACTCGTTAACCATTGCCTCAATTAAAATAATTTAATCAACATTATTGTACAATGTTGCCAAGTGTGCGCTACAAAACTCTACTATACTAAATTATGTATTTTACTTAACTTTGGATTAAATTAATGAATTCAATTTTATTTAAAATAGTAATTATTGCATTAAAAATATTTAAATTTAAAGACAATACAAATACATATTGTAACGCCCTCAAAATAATGACAATAAACCCATTAATTAAACATGCATCAACATAATAAAAGTCCACCTTCTTCTATTTAACTGAACTGTTCTGTACAAAAGTATTACATGTAAACAATAAAAGCGGGTGCCTTAAAGGCTTACAACTTTCCAAGTTAATACTTGGTTACAATCAAGAGAGCTCTAGCTCAATACACGTAAAGCCCTTGGCTTGAAGTTACATGTAACACATCAAAAGTAAATAGAAGTCAAAAAGTCCATCCGCCACTAGCCTCCCAAGCTAAGTCCTTGGAGGTGGCATGCTACCGGTACCTGAAAATGATATCCCCATAAAGGGTGAGCCACAGCCCAGTAGAAATATACTAAACCAATTATGAATAACGCCTAAAAGATTAACAGTTGATACATTGGTCAACACTTTTACATTCTTTTACAATTTACTACAATTCCAAGACATTCAAGTCTATATTTCCTTTCTTTCCATTTCAACATAGATAAACATATAAGTTATATCTATACAACCACAGTTAAGCATATAAGCTACTTCACATTTCCAAGACAAGCACATGGGCTGTATCTATATTTCTTTTCAAGACAAGCATATGAGCTGTGTCTCCGGAGTTCATCCCCTATCTTCTCCCAACACTATCCGGTTTAGAGGTACATCCCCCATCTTCCCCTAAACCGCGGAGTACATCCCCCCATCTCCTCCTCTACACATAATGCATATAAACACATTGGTTCTATATACAATTAATCAATACCATTAATGTATTCTACAAATTGTCAAGTCCCATGACACTTTCCGCAGATTAGTTTCAATTTACCTAATCATCATGCATTGTCTACAACAAACACGACTATCCTCCACCGATAGCCCAAAGCAGTTATTTCTATACAGAAAATAAATGCACAATGGATATATAATCAACATCTCAATTCCACAATTAATTATCCCAATTAATTAAACAATATAATTATAGCATTTTCCATAATTAACATTCAACCCCAAAGGTTCCATTTTCATCAATGATTCCACATTAGTCCCATTTCTATGTACTAAACATACATATTGGTTCATTTAAAACAAAACCCCAAACTTTTATAAAATTGCATAAAAGCCCCAAACTTTCTCAAAATTACACAACTATCCCCAACACATCAAAATGTCAAAATTCAAAGACAGAATCCATAAAGAGGAGTAGGATATCCCTACCTCAAAGTTTAAGCTCAAAAGGAGATGAAGACCCAAAGATCAAAATGCTCCAAACAGGCTTTTTGATTAGATCGAAGCCCCCGACGACCTCTACCTTTTTAACAAAGCAAGAAGGGTAGGAAATGATCCTAGATAGATCAATCCTTAGAGAGAATATAAAGTTAGAGAGAGAAGCTCTCAGATCTTGAAGATTTGGATGAAAAGTTACAAAAAATCTAACTTAAAACTCGCTGCTGTCGCACTGATATAAATAGGCTCGCTCGAGCGAAGACTTGGTCGCTCGAGCGACCAGACACAGAAAAACCTAGCTCGAGCCAAGAAAGTCTCGCTCGAGCCAACATCCCAGAAGCTCGCTCGAGCGAAGAAAAGCTCGCTCGAGCCAGGAGCTCGACCCTTCAGGTCTGCAACTAGACGCACGCTCGAGCGACGAACCGCTCGCTCGAGCGAAGACCGAACCAGATTGCTCGAGCGAAGAAAAGCTTGCTCGAGCCAGAAATCATGGTGTTTAGGTCCAGTACCAGATGCAGTCGCTCGCTCGAGCGAAGCCACTCTGGCTCGACCCACCAGACACAAAACTCAAAGCTCGCTCGAGCGACCAACTCGCTTCGGCGAAGGACAAAAATCTTGGCAACCCTTGGCTCCCAAACACAACCAACCTGAAACAAACCTGCCCAACACATCCTATAACTCAAATACAATATATGAAAGGACGTAAACAAGACAATAATCCACTACCAACATCCACGGACGCATGTCCGGATCACTACACAATAAGGGTAAACCCGGGATCGCTATAACCTCCCCCCCTTAAAGAATTTCGTCCCCGAAATTAAAAACAAGTTTTGAAAAGCAACCCCTTTTCCTCCATTTTAAACAATGTTACTCTATGACATTCAATAATTCGACCCACTACCGGTCATCCATCTCTTATTAAGAGGCATTTCACAATATATATTTTTAGAGTGCATCTATAACATGCATTTCTTGTTCCACTCTCCAACCATTCTCAATATACATGGTTTCACAAATCATATCATAACAAAATTTCATGATACATCTCCAGTTCTATAATATAGCCAACACATGCAATATTATAATCAATTCTCACATTAAGGCAAGTTTTACACTACTTCCTTAAATCAAAACATATACCATGTTTTACAACTTAAGACATATACAATGTTCTTAAAGTTCAACAAAATTACAAGTTCTCATTACATGATTACAAATCAACCAACAAGTCCGGATATTTCTCGCGGACTTCCAACTCACGTTCCCAAGTGGCTTCCTCCACCCCGTGATGTTTCCACAAAACCTTAACCAAAGGAATGGTCTTGCCACGCAGAACTTGATCCCGCCTATCCAAGACCCGAACCGGTCTCTCCTCATACGAGGCATCCTCATCTACCTCCAAATCGATCCAATCCAACACGTGTGATGGATCTGGCTCATACTTCCGAAGCATACTCACATGAAACACGTCATGAACTCCGGACAACTGTGGCGGCAAAGCTAAACGGTAAGCAACCTCGCCAATCCTCTCAAGGATCTCAAAAGGACCAATAAACCGAGGTGTTAACTTTCCACTCTTCCCAAACCTCATCAATGACCGCCTAGGTGATAGCTACAAAAAGACATGACCGCCTATCTCAAACACCAACGGTCACCTCCTACGATCAGCATAAGATTTCTGGCGACTCTGGGCTGTAACAAGCCTCCTACGGATAAGCTCAACTTTCTCCGTCGTCTCCCTAACCAACTCCGGACCCAACAAAGGTGTATCACCCACCTCGGCCCAACAAGCGGAGACCTACAAGGGCGGCCATACAAGGCCTCAAGCGGTGCCATACCGATGCTAGATCGATAAGCTGTTGTTATAGGCAAACTCCACCGATGGCGGGTGCCTTTCCCACGCCCCATCAAATCAAGGACACAACCGAAGCATATCCTCAAGGATCTGAATAATACGCCGGTGCCCGTCGGTCACGAGGATGATAAGCAGATCTTGAAAGTCAACTTAGTGCCCAAAGCACTCGCAAACTCTGCCACAACCTAGCGGTAAGCGAGGATCTCTATCGAGACGATCGTCACTTTGGGACCCGTGCAATCTCACTATGTCCCGAATATACAAGTCGGCAAGGTGATCTCGAATCTCACGCGCATAGGAATGAAGTGTGCCGACTTACTCAACCGGTCTACAACCACCCAAATAGCATCACTACCCCGCTGAGTCCTCGGAAGACCCACAACGAAGTCCATAGTAACATGCTCCCACTTCCACTCGGCAATAGGCAAGGGTTGCAACAAACCCGCTGGCCTCTGATGCTCGGTCTTCACTTGCTGACAAGTAAGGCACTTAGACACGAAGACTGCCACATCTCTCTTCATGCCTCGCCACCAAAACTGGCGACTCAAATCCTGATACATCTTGGTACCTCCCGGATGCACTGCAAGGCGCGAATGGTGAAACTCTCGGAGTACCTCCTCTCGGCAAGACTCCGCCACAAACAAACGGTCTCGGTATCTCACGCTCAAGTCAGGATACACCGTCAAACCCTTCTCAACTTTCCCACTGGAGATCTTCTCTCTGAGGGATTCTACCTCAAGGTCACCTCTCTGTGCCTCTAACACTCGAGTCACAAGTGTAGGCTGCGCAACAACAGAAGACAAGGCCGCAGCCTCAACGGATTCGCCCAGAAGCAAATCAAACTCGCTAAGTGCCCCCAACATCTCCCACTCTCGGATGGCTACACAAGCTACATCACTAATGGATTTCCTACTAAGAGCATCGGCCACAACATTGGCCTTCCACGGGTGATAATGCAACTCAAGTCGTAATCCTCAATAAACTCCATCCATCTCCTCTGCCTCAAATTCAAGTCATACGTGAAAACAGATATTTCAGACTCTTATGATCCGAGAACACCTCGAATCTCTCACCATAAAGGTAGTGTCTCCAGATTTTCAAGGCAAAAATCACAGCCGCTAACTCTCGGTCGTGTGTGGGGTAATTCTTCTCGTGTATTTTTAGCGGCGTGAGCCATAAGCTACCACTTTCCCTCCCTACATCAACACACAACCCAAACCCTCTCGTGAGGCATCACAATAGACTGCATAACCCAACCCTCTCTCCGGAATAACCAAGACCGGAGCGGTGGTCAATCTAACTTTCAACTCCTGAAACGACTTTTCACAAGTCTCACTCCATACAAATTTGACTCCCTGGCGAGTCAACCTAGTCAACGGTGAAGCTAACCTGGAGAAATCTTTCACAAACCGACGATAGTACCCAGCTAATCCCAGAAAACTGCGGATCTCAAACACACTCTTAGGCTGTGCCCAATCTTGCACTGCCTCAGTCTTGGATGTATCAACAGACACCCCTTCCCCGGAAACCACGTGGCCTAAGAACTTGACTTCTTTTAGCCAGAACTCGCACTTCCCAAACTTGGCATACAGCCTATGGGCTCTAAGCAATTCAAGCACCACTCTCAAGTGTTCCTCGTGCTCTTTCTCTGAGGGTGAATAGATAAGAATGTCATCCACAAAAACGACCACAAAACGATCCAAGAATTCCCGGAAGATCCAGTTCATCAAGTCCATAAAGACTGCCAGTGTATTGGTGAGCCCAAACGGCATCACCAGAAACTCATAGTGGCCATACCGCATACGGAATGCTGTCTTCGGAATATCCTCCTCTCTGACCCTCAACTGGTGGTAACCCGATCTCAAATCTATCTTAGAGAAACAACGGGAACCCTTCAATTGGTCAAACAAGTCATCTATACGGGGCATAGGGTATTTATTCTTAACCGTAGCCCGATTTAACTTTCGGTAGTCGATACACAATCTCAAAGCACCATCTTTCTTTTTAGCAAAGAGGGCGGTGCTCTACGCGATACACTAGGCTTAACGATGCCCTTATCTAGCAATTCTCGAGTGAACTTTCAACTCAATCAACTCTGGGGCAAAAGCGATAAGGTGCCATAGAAATCGGTATCGTGGGCACTAAATCAATAGAGAACTCGTCTCTCGATGAGGTGGCAAATCAACAAGATCCTCGGAAAAGGCGTCCAGTACTCACAAACTACCCTTGGCAACTCAATCTGGGTCTCATCACACTCACCATTCTCAAAACTAGCAAGTAGACTACTAAGCTCATTCCGCCTTTGCGGACCGCACCCCTGTGGCACAACACTACCAACTCGGTCTCCTAAGAAATGGAAACACTCCCCGCTCACTGTACAACAAGTGACCCTCGGTAGCAATCAATATGACTTCGGTATGGCGATAACCATCCATACCCAAAATAACATCAAAGCCCTTCATGGGCATAACTACAAATGGAAACGGAAGTCGATGATCGTCGACCTCTATATCACAACCTCTACATCCGTGCTTCAAAATTAACTCACCCCCAATAGGTGACACAACGCAAATAGGAGATGCTAATAATGCTAACTCCAATTCCAACACAGATGCAAATGTGAGATACAAAAGAATGAGATGCACTGTGTCAATCAACACTCTAGCAACCGAGTTGCAAAACAAAAAGTACTGTCACTCTTGATGGAGCTGGTACTAAATCTGTGACATGACAAGCAGCATACTGCTACCAGAGGACCTGGTCCACTGCTCACCCCTAGGAGCATACGATTGCTTTGTCTTGTGGGGACGAAGCTCGGGATTGGCCCTCGAGGCTGCCTGCAGTGGTGTTTGAAATCCCTACGTCTGCCTAGAACCAGACGCTCCTGAAGTGGCACTCAACTGTGGGCAGAACCTCTTAAGGTGCCCAGGCTGTCCAAATTGATAACAAGACAAGGGCTGCCCCCTGCCCAAACTCTAACTCGTGGCAGGTGAAGAAGATGACCCTCGACCTCCGCCCTTCTTGAAGCGAAGCCTTGTGACCGGTGGCCACAGTTGTAACAGGTAAACTTTCTCTGATTGCCCCTCCCGAACTGCACTTTCGATCTTTGGGAAAGTCGACCTAGGAACTCCTCCCAGAGACTGCTGAGGATTATAACCCCTCTGTCTCCTACTATCGCCCTGCCCATCCTGACTCCTCTTGGAGCCTTTCTGCCCTTCCTCCTCTTCCTGCATCATAATCTCAGTATGAGCTGCAGCATCAACCAGTCGCCCATAATCCCGAAACATAGACCCCACAATTCTCAACTTGAGGCCGCGCCTCAACTTCTTCTCAAACTCAATGCAACGGCGTTCCTCAGACGCCACTAACTCAGGTGCAAACCTGGACAAACTAGTGAATGAGGCCTCAAACTCGGCCACTGATGAACTGTCCTGCTTGAGCTGGCAGAACTGACCTCTCAACTTCTCCTGAACAGCCGGAGATAAGAACTTCTCCTGAAAAGCGTCAACAAAAGCCTTCCAAGTCCCTCCTATACGACTCTTGGTGAACTTCCACCACTGACCCGCATCCCCCTTCAGCTGGAAAGATGCCAAGGTCACCTTGATGCCGTCTTCGATGCCTAGCATCTCAAACGTCTTCGTTATGCGTTGAGCCATTCATACGCCTTAAGCGGCTCTTTTGAATCACCCACAAATTCATCTGGATTAGATCGGAAGAACTCCCTCTTCGAGAAAGAAGGTCCTGCATCATAACAACAACGAGCACGATTCTCGCTCACGAGAATGCCTCTTGACTCCTGAATGCCCTGCTATCTCTCGGGCTAGGCGCCCATAGCCTGGCAGCCTCTTGGCTCGGCCACATTGGCTGACCAACCCCTTCTGAGCCAGGAATCTCCTCCGGTAAAGGCATATCCTGCCTCCTAGGCCTGCCACGCCTTCCACCTCTCCCTCGTCCTGACATCCTAATAAGGGTAACACAGAACGTTAGCACATTTATAAACGTGCCAAAACTAAACACTCGCGTCCTAATACATGGACAACTGTAATTCACTCCACGTAAGCACATAAACACATAAGCACTTACGAATTTCATTTCCGGATAAAGATAGTCCCGAGGCGTTACGAGTTCTGTGAAAGCGGCATTGATCAAGTGCCTTTCCAACAAGACTCCCAGAAACCCAAGGATCCAATCAACATCCTAGAAATTAAATCCCATACCCAAATAATCACATAAGCATGTTATCAATTTAAACACATGGCATATGACACTACACTAAGTCTCTATCAAGCGAGACAAACCCATTGTGATCCTAATCACTTCCCACGTACCCAAAGTATTCGAACCCGGTACGCTCTGATACCAAGTTATAACGCCCTCAAAATAATGACAATAAACCCATTAATTAAACATGCATCAACATAATAAAAGTCCACCTTCTTCTATTTAACTGAACTGTTCTGTACAAAAGTATTACATGTAAACAATAAAAGCGGGTGCCTTAAAGGCTTACAACTTTCCAAGTTAATACTTGGTTACAATCAAGAGAGCTCTAGCTCAATACACGTAAAGCCCTTGGCTTGAAGTTACATGTAACACATCAAAAGTAAATAGAAGTCAAAAAGTCCATCCGCCACTAGCCTCCCAAGCTAAGTCCTTGGAGGTGGCATGCTACCGGTACCTGAAAATGATATCCCCATAAAGGGTGAGCCTGGCCAAGAGAAATATACTAAACCAATTATGAATAACGCCTAAAAGATTAACAGTTGATACATTGGTCAACACTTTTACATTCTTTTACAATTTACTACAATTCCAAGACATTCAAGTCTATATTTCCTTTCTTTCCATTTCAACATAGATAAACATATAAGTTATATCTATACAACCACAGTTAAGCATATAAGCTACTTCACATTTCCAAGACAAGCACATGGGCTGTATCTATATTTCTTTTCAAGACAAGCATATGAGCTGTGTCTCCGGAGTTCATCCTATCTTCTCCCACTATCCGGTTTAGAGGTACATCCCCATCTTCCCTAAACCGCGGAGTACATCCCCATCTCCTCCTCTACACATAATGCATATAAACACATTGGTTCTATATACAATTAATCAATACCATTAATGTATTCTACTAATTGTCAAGTCCCATGACACTTTCCGCAGATTAGTTTCAATTTACCTAATCATCATGCATTGTCTACAACAAACACGACTATCCTCCACCGCTAGCCCAAAGCGATTATTTCTATCTGAGAAAATAAATGCACAATGGATATATAATCAACATCTCAATTCCACAATTAATTATCCCAATTAATTAAACAATATAATTATAGCATTTTCCATAATTAACATTCAACCCCAAAGGTTCCATTTTCATCAATGATTCCACATTAGTCCCATTTCTATGTACTAAACATACATATTGGTTCATTTAAAACAAAACCCCAAACTTTTATAAAATTGCATAAAAGCCCCAAACTTTCTCAAAATTACACAACTATCCCCAACACATCAAAATGTCAAAATTCAAAGACAGAATCCATAAAGAGGAGTAGGATATCCCTACCTCAAAGTTTAAGCTCAAAAGGAGATGAAGACCCAAAGATCAAAATGCTCCAAACACCGACTTTTTCAGATTAGATCGAAGCCCCCGACGACCTCTACCTTTTTAACAAAGCAAGAAGGGTAGGAAATGATCCTAGATAGATCAATCCTTAGAGAGAATATAAAGTTAGAGAGAGAAGCTCTCAGATCTTGAAGATTTGGATGAAAAGTTACAAAAAATCTAACTTAAAACTCGCTGCTGTCGCACTGATATAAATAGGCTCGCTCGAGCGAAGACTTGGTCGCTCGAGCGACCAGACATAGAAAAACCTAGCTCGAGCCAAGAAAGTCTCGCTCGAGCCAACATCCCAGAAGCTCGCTCGAGCGAAGAAAAGCTCGACCGCCAGTCTGCAACTAGCGCCGCGCTCGGCGGCGAACCGCTCGCTCGGCGAAGACCGAAACCATTGCTCGGGCGAAGAAAAGCTCGCTCGGGCCAGAAATCATGGTGTTGAGTCAAGATTACGCTTCGCTTCGGCGAAGCCACTCCAGCTCGACCCACGGACACAAAACTCAAAGCTCGCTCGAGCGACCAACTCCTCGCTCGAGCGAAGGACAAAAATACTGGGCAGCAACCCTTGGCTCCCAAACACAACCAACCTGAAACAAACCTGCCCAACACATCCTATAACTCAAATACAATATATGAAAGGACGTAAACAAGACAATAATCCACTACCAACATCCACGGACGCATGTCCGGATCACTACACAATAAGGGTAAACCCGGGATCGCTATACATATAATTAGGTAGACACACTAATACAAGTGATATAAATGGTTGGTAGTTAGTGCAGCTTTGTTTTTTGCTTTCTTCTTTTCTTTTCTCCTTTGTTTCCTTTATTGGTTTCTCACCAATTTAGGGCCTTCTGCTATCTGCTCTTCCCTCTTTATTGATATAAGTATTGTTTGTTATACTTTCTTCATCAATAAAGTTTTCTTCATCAATAAAGTTTTCTTTTGTTGATCAAAAAAAAATTGGATGATATAATAAACTAATGGTGATACATCTAATTGGCACCATTTATTAGGATAAGATATGACGTGGTGGTGTATCAATAAACTAATTGGCACCATTTTTTTTATATAATACCAAGGAATGGTTTATTATATATCATAACTCAAAGGCAGGATTCTTAGAATCTAACATTACAAGCCAGGGAGAGAGAGAGAAGCTTCATTTCTCCAACTTCCCTATAGACTAAAAACTCAAACAAAAAGAAGATGATGGCGAACACAAGATGCACAGGCAAAACCCACACTGGTTCCGACCTCAACTACGATCGGAAAACCGAGCTGAAAGCTTTCGACGACACAAAAGCCGGTGTCAAGGGGCTAGTAGACTCCGGTCTATCCAAAGTCCCGCGCATTTTTATCAACCATCAACCAAACAATCAAAACAGTGCGGACTCGAACAACATCGAGCTCAAACACAGCATTCCAGTCATAGACCTCGGAGGCATCAACAACGACACGCGTGGACGAGTCGAGGCTGTGGTGAGAGTGAGAGAGGCTTGTGAGAGGTGGGGTTTCTTTCAAGTTGTGAATCATGGGATTAAGAAGAGTGTGATGGAGGAGATGACTGAAAGGGTGAAGAGGTTTAATGAGCAAGAGACAGAGGTGAAGAAGAGGTTTTATACAAGGGATGTGACGAGGAAGAAGGTGTTGTTTAATACTAATTTTGATCTGTTTAGTGCTTCGTCGGCCAATTGGAGGGATACCCTTTCTTGTATTATGGCTCCTCACCCTCCTCACCCTGAAGAATTGCCTGAGATTTGTAGGTATGTGATCTTGGTTATGTCAAAGAGTGAATTTAGTTATCATATTTTGTCGTTAAAATAGAATTATTGAAACACAGAAAGTCCACCACTAATAAATGAAAGAGAAGGGTTACATCCATACAATTTTTCTTTCACAATCCCCTTAATGAGATGGGAGGACAGAATGCATGAAAAAACAATTTTGAGAAAATATTTTAATCTAAGTTAATTTTTCAAATTTTACTTGCTATATAGTTTGGAAAATTTGGGAAAGAAAAATTTTGTGAATAATTCATTTCTCTTAATGAAATTGTAAAAAAATTCATTGTTTGACTTGAATTCAAGTCACTTCAACCCCACATTTTTTGGTGTAAACAATGGTCCTGGGGAAATTAGGTTTAGATTAAACTAGTTAACAAAAACAAAATAAATTAAAATAACTAATAAGATAAAATATTATATTTAAATAATCATTTTATATTTTATCTCATAATTATTAAATTAATTACAAAAAAAAATCAACTGTCATCCCAAACGTAACCTTTTTAGTCTAAATAAAATAATTAAAAAATTAAAAAGCCAACTAAAATAACCTATTCCCAAACAAGGGTAATGTCATATTAATTAATGTTCTTGGGTTAATTTTTCATTCAAATTGTGATTGTGGGGAAAGTTATTATATATTTTCGATGCATCAAAAAAAAAAAGTTGTAGTGTTATTTACATCGTATTTTTGATAAATGAGAAATTGTAATTTACATTGAATTGAGAGTCATTATATCATGTCTCCTTTGTAAGATTTCCTGTTATGCCATTAGTTTGAATTATTGTCATAGAGACAATATCACATAATATTTTAAGATTGTCCAATAATTTCCTATTATTGTAAAAAGAAGATTTTTTTTTTTGGGGAGGGTATAGTCACAAAGTACCTTTCTCACATTGGCATGTGATGGTTGGACGGATTCTCATTTATCATTTTAAAATTAGATTGATCTCATAATCATATATTTATATGATTTTATTATATTTATTGTATAATAATTTTTTATTGTACATACCTTAAAAATGATTGAGTGACCATAAAAATTTATATAAAAAAAAAAAAGCAGTCACGTGATATAAAATTAGTAAAAAAGTTGTTAAAACAATTGAATCGAGAATCAAAAGGACCAAACTCATGACTGTGTTACATGGACTTGGCACTTTGGGGCGAAGTACCCGTGTCAACACAACACGACACGGGTGCAGGTGTGGAATCTGTGTCGGATTCGCGTCTTCTCTCTCAGACACAGCTCTTTATAGACAGCAAAAGAAATGAAAGAGGGAGAGAAAGAGAGAACCTGGTTGCCTGTTGAAACGGCGAAGACATCGGTCGCTGCTTCGACATTCTCGATGCTCGATCTCCATCTCCTGCTCTGTCTTTTCTCTCGTCTCTCAATCTTCTTCTCTGTCTTCTCTCTCGTCTGTCGATCTATCAATCTCTCTTCCTCTCCTCTCATCTGTCGATCTCGATCTCCCTCTACTCTCTCTCTTAGTCGCCGACTTATTTCTTCTCTTCTCTGTTCTCTCAAACTCCCTCTATTGGTATATAATATTAGTAGTCTATTAGTATATTATATATTAATATTAGTATATAATATAAATCTCATAATATAATATATAATATTATTCTTTTATTTTCTTTTTTTTATTCAAATATAATATTATTCATCCATTATTTATATTACATTTATATTAACATATAGTATAAATTACATTAATATAATAATATATAATATTATTCATCCAAAAAAATTGTATAATATAATAAATCATATATAATATAATTTATTTTATATCTAAAATAATTTTTATTTATTATTTATATAATATAACTCATCTTCTAATAAATACATATATTTTTAAAAAAAAACTATTTAACGTATCCCCATAGTCGTATCTAAATTTGGATACATATCCACGTATTCTTAATTTTTAATTTTAAGGTGTCCGACCCTTAGATACACACCCACACCTGATACCCGCATCCGAGTCCGTGTAACATATACATAGACTCATGATCAAAATGTAAAATTTTAATTCCAGCAAATGTGCTTGAAATTACTTCAAACTTGATAGTTCAGTTGAAATTAATCCAATAAGCAAAACTCATGAAATTGTTACCTAAGCGAACGATTTCCATTGTGTGGGCTTTTAAAATTTGTGTTTTTTCCATTTATGGAAACTTTTCTTTTAGCAATTTCATTTTCAGTCTCTTATACTTGCTAGCATCCCCCAAATTTTATTATTACTATTTTTTTATTTTCATTATTATTTTGTGTCTTATAGATTTTCATACTTCCCCTCGTGGATCAACGATTTTTTATCATAAATTCAATAACTTTCGTCTATTAGAACCGTATTTAATTTATTATTATTATTTTTTTTACATTATTGCTCGGTCACTTATGGTTTTGGTTTTTCTCTCAAA
Source organism: Camellia lanceoleosa (assembly GCA_025200525.1). Classification (NCBI taxonomy): domain Eukaryota; kingdom Viridiplantae; phylum Streptophyta; class Magnoliopsida; order Ericales; family Theaceae; genus Camellia; species Camellia lanceoleosa. The sequence continues at coordinate 42,552,813 of CM045763.1, read as the reverse complement.
TTGCAGTGATCAAATACTCGAAGGAAGTAATGAAATTGGGACACAATTTGTTCGAACTGATGTCGGAGGCTCTAGGGCTGAACCCAAACCACTTGAAGGACATGGATTGTTCAGATGGGATCCTACTAATGAGACATTACTACCCAGCTTGCCCTAAACCAGACCTAACTTTAGGGGCTAGTAACCATTCAGACGGTGACTTCCTCACAGTACTCTTACAAGACCAAATGGGTGGGCTTCAAGTTCTTCATCAGAATTAGTGGATTGATGTTCCTCCCATGCCTGGAGCTCTAGTCATCAACATTGGAGACCTCATGCAGGTAATAAGATTGACACGATTGAAGTAGCATGATTTGTTGGAGATAGGTTTACCTGCATGAGGTCTCCAATGTTGATGACTAGAGCTCCAGGCATGGGAGGAACATCAATCCACTAATTCTGATGAAGAACTTGAAGCCCACCCATTTGGTCTTGTAAGAGTACTGTAAGGAAGTCACCGTCTGAATGGTTACTAGCCCCTAAAGTTAGGTCTGGTTCAGGGCAAGTTGGGTAGTAATGTCCCATTAGTAGGATCCCATCTGAACAATCCATGTCCTTCAAGTGGTTTGGGTTCAGAGCCTCAACAAATTGTGTCCCAATTTCATTACTGTATTTGATCCTTTGATCTTTGCAATTTGAGAGAAAAACCAAAACCATAAATGACCAAGCAATAATGTAAAAAAAAATAATAATAATAAATTAAATACGGTTCTAATAGACGAAAGTTATTGAATTTATGATAAAAAATCGTTGATCCACGAGGGGAAGTATGAAAATCTATAAGACACAAAATAATAATGAAAATAAAAAAATAGTAATAATAAAATTTGGGGGATGCTAAGCATCTCCAATGGAGCTGCTATATCAGTTGCCAAAGCTAAAAAATGGCAGAAGTGGCAAAAATCAGTCTCCAACGGTCTGCTATTTCACTTGCCAAAGATGGCAGATGCCATATGTGTTCTCAAATATGGCAAGTGAAATAGCAGATGCCAACCTTGCCAGATCAGCAAAATCCAACAGAAATTGGCACCAAATTCAGTTGAGAAAACAACAGAATTAATCCAGTAGAGAAGCTATTTTCCAAAATCAAACACAATTTTTACAATCAAGCAAATTTCACATAAAGACAGATCGTGTATATATATATATGATCAAACCCTTGAAGACAGCTTGTATATATATATGATCAAAATCAAACCCAAAATATATATATATATATATGATCAAACCCATGAACCTCTGCTGACCGTATATATATATATATATAAATATGTGATCAAAATCAATCCCAAAACATATATATATATATATATATGATCAAACCCATTAAACACATAGCAAACCGTATATATATATATATGATGAAAATCAAACCCAAAACATATATATATATATAGATCAAGACAAACCGTATATATATATCTAAATATATATATCTAGATATATTTATATCTAAATAGCAAACCGTAGCAAGACAAATTGTATATATATATATCAAACCGTATATATCTAAACACATAGCAAACCATATATATATATATCTAAATATATTTTTTGATAGAGATCAAGACAAATCAAAAAAAATATATATATATGCAGACAGATCAAAACATATATATATATATATATAGATGAAGATCGTACCAGAGACGGAGAGTACACAGATCGGAGGGAGACAGAGTCAAACCAGAGAGAGGGGGTTCCGATCTTGGAGGAGAAGGGGGAGATCGGGTTCCGATCATGGAGGAGAAGGGATTCCGATCTTGGAGGAGGGGGTTTCGATCTTGGAGGAGAAGGGGAGATCGGGTTCCGATCCTATGCTCTGTTTGGTTTGTGCTCTGTTTAAATTCGGCCATGGAGGAGAAGACACAGTAATATTGAGAGGGAGATGAAGAGCTGTGGAGGAGATGAGAGGGAGATGAGAGGGAGGAGACTCAGATAGATGTATGGCAAAATAAAAAGATGGGTCAGTGTAAATAAAATAGCCGTTGGGCTCTGTTTGGTTTGTTCAACCAAAAAACAAAAAAATGAAATTATTTTTTACAACGGCTCTTTAAATGGCTATTTGCCAAACGGTAATAAATTTAATTTCTATAAATTGAAACCTGTAACGCCCTGGAAATAATGACATTTAACCCAACAATATTGACATGCTACGATATATAAAAGATCCACGTTCTTTCATTCAACAGGGTTCTATTACAAAACGTATTACATGTTAACAACAAAAGCAAATGCCCTAAGGGCTTACAGCTTTTCAAGTTAACACTTGGTTACAAGAAAATAGAGTGCTAGCTCATTTACACATTAAGCCCTAGGCTTGAATTTACATGTAACACTGCAAAAGGAAAGACAAACAAAAGTCCATCCGCCACTAGCCTTCCAAGCTAAGTCCTTGGAGGTGGCATGCTACCAGTACCTGAAAATGATGTTCCCATATAGGGTGAGCCACAGCCCAGTAGAAATATACTAAACCAGTTATAAATAATGACTAAAAGACTAACAATTGATAGATGGCCAACTCTTTTACATTCTTTCATCACTTCAACAAATATAAACAAAACAGATATATTCACACTTTCCATGACAAGCATACATGCTCTGCCAATATTTTCTAGATAAGCATACATGCTCTATCTACGGAGTTCATCCCCTATCTCCTCCCAGTAACATCCGGTTTAGAGGTCCATCCCCTATCTTCCCCTAAACCGCGGAGTACATCCCCTATCTCCTCCAGCACAACACAATGCATATATATAACAATTATACACATCACATATCAATACATAAAATCAATGTATTCTTTCCATCGTCATAACCCATGACCCAATTCTATCTCAATTCCTCATTTTCCACAATTAATTATTCAAATTAATAAATCAATGTAATTAGGACATTTCCATAATTAACATTACAACCCTTAGGTTCCAATTTCACTAATGTTTCAACATTAATTCCATGTTTCTATACCAAACATGCTTCTAGGTTTATTATAGACAAAACCCCAACTTTTGTAAAAAATTACACAATGGCCCAAAGTTTCCCAGAATTTCACAACAACTACCAACATATCAAAATGCTAAAATTCAAAGACAAAATCTATAAAAAGGAGTAGGATATCCCTACCTCAAAAGATGAGCTCCGAAGGAGAAGGACCCAAAACCAAAATGCTCCAAACACCAAACTATTCGGATCAAAATGACGCCCTCGACGATCAACACCCTTTTTGTGAAGGCAAAAGGTGAACAACACACTCTAGCTAGATCAATACTTAGAGAAGTTATGGTTTTTGGAGTGAGAAGCTCGAAAATGGCGTTTTGGTAAAGTAAGAAAGAAGAAGATAAGTCAAAAGTGATTTAAAAATGCCAGTCCACTCGGTTATCTGACAGTCCGCTCGGCGTAAGACTCTCCGCCGGCGTAAAGACACATAAACAGTTCCGCTCGGCGCAACATTGTCCGCTCGAGCTCCAAGACACTGAACACAAAGTTTGTCCGCTCGGCGTAGATCCCAACCCGCTCGGCGCAGTCTCTCCTCGAACTCTCACCAAAAACACACTGTACGCTCGAGCGCACAAAGATCCGCTCGGCCTTGAAACCACACTTGCAGAAGTTTTGCAGGTGCACGGAATACTGGAAGGGTGCATTCTCTCGGCGCCAAAACCTCCGCCGGCGTACAAGCAACAACAACCCATCCGCTCGGCGCAAACATGTCGCTCGGCGGACCAATTTTGGGCAACTAGACTTGGTTCTAAAGCTTAACCAACCTGTGACAAACCTGCCCAACACATCCTGTAACTCAAAAATAAAGCAAGAAAGGACGTAAATAAGACAATACTCAATTACCAACATCCACGGACACATGTCCGGACCACTATACAACAAGGGGTAAACCCGGGACCGCTATAACCTCCCCCCCTTAAGGAATTTCGTCCCCGAAATTAAAACAAGTTTTTGAAAAACAAGCATTTTTTCTCCATTTTAAACAATGTTATATCACAACATTACACAATTCGACCCATTACCGGTCATTCCATCTCTCATCAAGAGGCATTTAACAATATATACATTTCCACATGCATTTTCCTCCCGTTTCAACCATTTCCCACATAGATGGTTTACAATTTATATCATAAGCAATAATCATGATACAATTCAATTTCTATAATATGGCCAACATATGCACTATTATAATCAACTCCCATAACAAGGCAAGTTCTACAACATTTACATTAACCAAAACATACACCATGTTTCACAACTTAAGACATTTCATTACACATCAACAAATAAGTCTGGATATTTCTCACGGACTCCCAACTCACGTTCCCAAGTGGCCTCCTCCACTCCGTGATGTTTCCACAAAACCTTAACCAAAGGGATGGTCTTACCACGCAGGACTTGATCCCGCCTATCCAAGACCTGAACCGGCCTCTCCTCATACGAGGCATCCTCATCTACCTCTAAGTCGGTCCAATCCAACACGTGTGATGGATCCGGCTCATACTTCCGAAGCATACTTACATGAAACACGTCATGAACTCCGGCCAACTGTGGCGGCAAAGCTAAACGATAAGCAACCTCGCCAATCCGCTCAAGGACCTCAAAAGGACCAATAAACCGAGGGGACAACTTCCCACTCTTCCCAAATCTCAACAAACCCCGCCTAGGTGATATCTTCAGAAAGACGTGATCACCCACCTCAAACTCTAACGGTCTCCTCCTACGGTCAGCATAGGACTTCTGACGGCTCTGGCCTCTGATGCTCGGCCTTCACTTGCTGACAAGTAAGGCACTTAGACACAAAAACTGCCACATCTCTCTTCATACCCCGCCACCAAAACTGGCGACCCAAATCCCGATACATCTTGGTACCTCCCGGATGCACCGCAAGGCGCGAATGATGGAACTCTCGGAGTACCTCCTCTCGGCAGGCCTCCGGTACAAACAAACGGTCTCGGTATCTCACACTCAGGTCGGGATACACCGTCAAACCCTTCTCAACCTTCCCATTGGAGATCCTCCCTCGGAGTGATTCCACCTCAAGGTCACCTCTCTGTGCCTCTAACACTCTAGTCACTAGTGTAGGTTGCGCAACAACAGAAAACAAGGCGGCTTGGCGGATTCGCCCGAAGCAAATCAAATTCTCCGATTGTCCCCAACATCCCCCACTCCCGGATAGCAGTACAAGCTACATTACTAACGTAATTTCTGCTAAGGTCATCGACCACAGCACTGGCCTTCCCTGGGTGATACTGCAACTCGAGTCGTAATCTTCTCTAAACTCCCATCACCCTCCTCTGCCTCAAGTTCAAGTCTTTACGGAAAACAGATACAGAGACTTTTATGATCCGAGAACACCTCGAATCTCTCACCATAAAGGTAGTGCCTCCAGATTTTCAAGGCAAAGATCACAGCCGCCAACTCTAGGTCGTGTGTAGGGTAATTCTTCTCGTGTATTTTTAACTGACGTGAGCCGTAGGCTACTACTTTCCCCTCTTGCATTAACACACAACCCAAACCCTCTCGTGAGGCATCACAATAGACTGCATAACCCAACCCTCTCTCCGGAATAATCAAGACTGGTGCGGTGGTCAATCTAACTTTCAACTCTCAAACGACTTTTCACAAGTCTCACTCCATACAAATTTGACTTCGGCGAGTCAACCTAGTCAACGGCGGCTAACCGAGAAATCTTTCACAAATCGACGGTAGTACCAGCTAATCCTTAAAATCATGGATCTCAAACACACTCTTAGGGTCAGGCCAGTCTTGCCTTGCCTCAGTCTTGGATGTATCAACAGACACCCCTTCCCCAGAAACTACATGGCCTAAGAACTTGACTTCTCTTAGCCAGAACTCGCACTTCCCAAACTTGGCATACAGCCTATGGGCTCTAAGCAATTCAAGCACCACTCTCAAGTGTCCCTCGTGCTCTTGCTCTGAGGGTGAATAGATAAGAATGTCGTCCACAAAAACGACCACAAAACGATCCAAGAATTCCCGGAAGATCCGGTTCATCAAGTCCATAAAGACTGCCGGTGCATTGGTAAGCCCAAATGGCATCACCAGAAACTCATAATGGCCATACCGTCACGGAATGCCGTCTGCGGAATATCCTCCTCTCTGACCCTCAACCGCTGGTAACCCGATCTCAAGTCTATCTTAGAGAAACAACGGGAACCCTTCAACTGGTCAAACAAGTCATCTATACGGGGCATAGGGTACTTATTCTTAACTGTAACCCGATTCAACTTCCGGTAGTCGATACACAACCTCAAGGCACCATCTTTCTTTTTAGCAAAGAGGGCCGGTGCTCTACGATACACTAGGCGAACAAGCCCTTATCTAGCAATTCTTGAGTGAACTTTCAACTCAATCAACTCTGCCGGTGCAAAACGATAAGGTGCCATAGAAATCGGCGCCGTGCCGGGCACTAAATCAATAGAGAACTCTGTCTCTCGGTGGGGTGGCAAATCAATAAGATCCTCAAGAAAGACATCTAGGTATTCACAAACCACCCTTGGTAACTCAACTGGTCTCATCACACTCGCCATTCTCAAAACTAGCAAGTAAACTACTAAGCTCATTCCACCTTCGGACCGCACCTTGGCACAATACTACCAACCCGGTCTCTAAAAAGTGGAAAAACTCCCGTTCACGTACAACGGGTAACCCTCTGGCGGTAGCAATCAATAACCGCCCGGTATGGCGATAACGTCCATACCCAAAATAACATCAAAGCCCTTCATGGGCATAACTACAAATGGAAAAGGAAGTCGATGATCGCCGACCTCTATATCACACCTCTACATCCGTGCCTCAAAATTAACTCACCCCAATAGGTGACACAACGCAAATAGGAGATGCTAAAAGTGCTAACTCCGGTTCAACACAGATGCAAATGCGGCAGATACAAAAGAATGAGATGCACCCGTGTCAATCAACACTCTAGCAACCGAATTGCAAAACAAAAGGTACCTCTCACTCTTGATGGAGCGGTACAAGGTCTGCAGTATAAAGATACACGCCGCCAGAGGCCCTCGATCTACTGCTCGCCTCTGAGCATAGGATGTAATCGACTGGGACAGCAAGCCCCGGATTGGCCCTCGAGGCTGCACAGACTGAGGCTTGAAATCCTGCGTCTGTCTAGAACCAGACGCTCTGGTGGCACTCAACCGTGGGCAATACCTCTTCATGTGCCCGGCCGTCCACACTTGGTAACACGACACGGGTGCCCCCGCCAACTCGACTCAGTGGTGCAGGACGAGCGCTCTCGACCCCGCCTTCGGTGGGCAACAAGCCTTGTGACCGGTGGCCACACTTGAAACAGTGAACTCTCCCGCCGCCTCCCGAGCCTGTGACTTTGGGAAAGTCGACTGGCCAACCACCTGGGGCGGTGAGGTTATAACCCCTCCGCCTCCTGCCATCACCCGTCCTCTTGGCCCTCTTGGAGCCCCCATGTTTCTCCTCTTCTCCCTCTGCATCATCGGCTCCATATGAGTGCAGCATCCACCAAATGCTGTACTCTCGAATGTAAGGTCCACCAACTTTCAACTTGAGGTCCCACCTCAACTTCCGCTCAAACTTCGTAACGGCGCTCCTCTGCCGCCACCGGTAACTCGACAAGCTAGTAAATGTAGCCTCAAACTCGGCCCGCGGACAAACCCTCCTGCTTAAGCAGCAACCGATCCCTTAGTCTCTCTAGCCACTGCGGATAAAAACCTCTCTGGAAAGCATTCACAACGCCACCCAAGTACCACCCGCGAACTTTCTCATACTTCCACCATTGACCCGCATCTCCTTCATGGAAGGATGCCAAGGTCACTTTCAACGCTCCATCCTCAATGCCTAGCATTTGAACGTTTTATTCATCTGTTCTAGCCACTGCCTCGCCTTCAATGGCTCCTTAGGATCTCCAACAAACTCCTCCGGGTTAGGCAGGAAGAACTCCCTCTTCAAGAAAGAAGGTCTGCCTCGGTTGCACGATTTCTGCTCGAGAATACCTAAGGCCCCGCTATCTCTCGGGCCAAGGCACCCATGGCTTTCTTGACCCATGGCTCGGCCACATTGGCTCGACCAACCCCTTCTGGCCGCCGAGCCTCATCCGGTAATGGCACTTCCTGCCTCCTAGGCCTACCACGCCTACCACCTCTTGCTCGTCCTGACATCCTAATAGTTAGCACATTTATAAACGTGCCAAACTAAACACTCACGTCCTAATGCATGGATAACTGTAATTCATTCCACGTAAGCACATAAACACATATAGCACTTACGAATTTCATTTCCGGATGATGATAGTCCCAAGGCGTTACTAGAGTACCGGTTAGAAACAGCATTGATCAAGTGCCTTTCCAACAAGACTCCCAGAAACCCAAAGACCCAATCAACATCCTAAAAACTAAATCCCATACCCAAATAATCACATAAGCATGTTATCACATAAACATATAACAGTACACCTAAGTCTCTATCAAGCGAGACAAACCCATTGTGATCCTAATCACTTCCCACGTACCCAAAGTATTGAACCCGATGCGCTCGATACCAAGTTGTAGCATACGGAAATAATGACATTTAACCCAACAATATTGACATGCTACGATATATAAAAGATCCACGTTCTTTCATTCAACAGGGTTCTATTACAAAACGTATTACATGTTAACAACAAAAGCAAATGCCCTAAGGGCTTCTGACTTTCAAGTTAACACTTGGTTACAAGAAAATAGAGTGCTAGCCCATTTACACATTAAGCCCTAGGCTTGAATTTACATGTAACACTGCAAAAGGAAAGACAAATAAAAGTCCATCCGCCACTAGCCTTCCAAGCTAAGTCCTTGGAGGTGGCATGCTACCAGTACCTGAAAATGATGTTCCCATATAGGGTGAGCCACGGCCAGAGAAATATACTAAACCGTTATAAATAATGACTAAAAGACTAACAATTGATAAATGGCCAACTCTTTTACATTCTTTCATCACTTCAACAAATATAAACAAAAGCAGATATATTCACACTTTCCATGACAAGCATACATGCTCTTGCCAATATTTTCTAGATAAGCATACATGCTCTATCTACTGAGTTCATCCCCTATCTCCTCCCGGTAACATCCGGTTTAGAGGTCCATCCCTATCTTCCCTAAACCGCGAGTACATCCCCTATCTCCTCCAAAGACAACACAATGCATATATATAACAATTATACACATCACATATCAATACATAAAATCAATGTATTCTTTCCATCGTCATAACCCATGACCCAATTCTATCTCAATTCCTCATTTTCCACAATTAATTATTCAAATTAATAAATCAATGTAATTAGGACATTTCCATAATTAACATTACAACCCTTAGGTTCCAATTTCACTAATGTTTCAACATTAATTCCATGTTTCTATACCAAACATGCTTCTAGGTTTATTATAGACAAAACCCCAACTTTTGTAAAAATTACACAATGGCCCAAAGTTTCCCAAAATTTCACAACAACTACCAACATATCAAAATGCTAAAATTCAAAGACAAAATCTATAAAAAAGGAGTAGGATATCCCTACCTCAAAAGATGAGCTCCGAAGAAGGACCCAAAAACCAAAATGCTCCAAACACCAAACTATTCGGATCAAAATGACGCCCTCGACGATCAACACCCTTTTTGTGAAGGCAAAAGGTGAACAACACACTCTAGCTAGATCAATACTTAGAGAGAAGTTATGGTTTTTGAGTGAGAAGCTCTGAAAATGGCGTTTTGGTAAAGTAAGAAAGAAGAAGATAAGTCAAAAGTGATTTAAAATGCAGTCCCACTCGGTTATCTGACAGTCCGCTCGGCGTAAGACTCTCCGCCGGCGTAAAGACACATAAAGCAGTTCCGCTCGGCGCAACATTGTCCGCCGAGCTCCAAGACCTGAACACAAAGTTTGTCCGCTCGGCGTAGATCCCAACCCGCTCGGCGCAGTCTCCTCCCGAACTCTCACCAAAAAACACCTTTATGCGCTCGGCGCACAAAGATCCGCCGGCGCGAAACCACACTTGCGAAGTTTTGCGGGTGCGAAATCTTGAAAGGTGCATTCTCCGCCGGCGCCAAAACCTCCGCTCGAGCGTACAAGCAACAACAACCCATCCGCTCGAGCGCAAACATGTCCGCTCGTGCGGACCAGGTAAAACCTGGGCAACTAGACTTGGTTCTAAAGCTTAACCAACTTTGTGACAAACACCCCAACACATCCTGTAACTCAAAAATAAAGCAAGAAAGGACGTAAATAAGACAATACTCAATTACCAACATCCACGGACACATGTCCGGACCACTATACAACAAGGGGTAAACCCGGGACCGCTATAAAACCTTTCCTTCACTTTTATTTCACATAAATATTTACATTTAATTTTTCTTTTCTCCTCTCTTCTTTGAATTTGATTTCACAACAAAATTCTTAAATTATATTCTTTTTAGTTTTTTCATCCAATCACTATGGAAGGTTCATCAAAAACAAAGAGAGGAAAATCATTCACCGTTGAAGAAGATATGGCGATTTGTAAATCTTGGTGTCACATTTCGGAAGACCCAATTGTTGACAATTCGCAATCGTATGCTCACTTTTGGGGAAGAATTTACGAAAATTTTTGCCTGCTTCAGAATGATCAGTCCAGAACACAAGTGTCTATTCAATCTCGATGGGGGTATAATCATGAAATGTTCTAACAAATTTCGGGGATGTTTAGCACAAGTCGAAAATCTTCACCCAAGTGGGATTTCTCAAGTTGATATAGTAAGTTTTTATTTTCAATTATTATTTTTAGTTTCTTATTCTGGTATCGTATAAAAATTACGTAATTAAATAATGTTTCAATATGAAAACATTTAATTTTTTGGAATATTAAATAATGTTTATTATTTATTATTCAATTATTATTTATTTTATTTAAATAATGTTTTGATTTTCAATTACATTTAATTTTTATCTTCAATTACATTTCGCTTACATTTAATTTTTATCTTCAATTACATTTAAACAGATGCTTCAAGCAAAACTATTATACCATCAAGATGAAAACAAACATTTCGCTTTTGAACATTGTTGGCGAATATTGCAAGACAATATCAGGTGGCAAGATGTAGCTCCCACGAATACGGTAAAGTCAAGGATGCATATAGTGTTTACCCCTAATTCAGCCCCTGATTCCCCTATGGAAAACTGCATTTCTCTTGAAGATGACAACAGTCCAAGTGTTGGTAACAATCCAACTGTTGGTGAGGGCAGTGCCGCTGGAAAGGGTAAAAGGCCGATGGGTAGGAAATCTGCAAAAGAATTATTCCAAAGAAATCAAGTCATTGAAACTGAAGTCCAAAAAATGAGTATACAATTAGACACATTTAACCAACACCTTGCTGAGAAAGAAAAGAAAAAAGAGAAAAGAGAAGAAAAAAGGATTCAAGCACTACAAGAGATGAAAGAACTGGAGATGAAAAAGCATGAGTTTGAGATGAAAAAGGAAGAACACCAAATAATGACTACGAACATTTCTCATTTGGACCCTCAGATGAAAGCGTATTACACAATGCGAAAAAATGAGATTTTTGCCAAGTGGTCCTCAAATGTGAGCAGCCCAAATTTTTATTTCCCCCTACCTCCTGATGAATAATTACGGGATCAATGTTAGTCTTTATTTTTTGCAATATCATTTAAATTTTGATGTAATTGTTAGTCTTTATTTGCAACGTAATTTTTATTTTGTAATGAAATTTCATGTTGTTTTAAGAAACATTTTTTAGTATTTTGTACTTCACAATGTAAAAAAAGACATTTTATGAAAAGACATTAACTGACATTAAAAGACATTGTAAAATAAAAAGACATTAAATGAAGAACATTTTATTAGAATAAAAAGACATTAACTAATAGTAAATGACATTAACTGTCATTAAAAAGATAAAATGCAAACTTAATCTAACTCTCCAGCGCGGGACCACAAGTGTTCAATTAGATCATTACGAATTACATTATGGGCTTCAGCAGATCTAATCCTTTGCCGATTCAACATAAATTGAGCATACTCCTCATTCGGATCGCGTGACACTTGACAGCCCAAATTACTAGTATCAGTCTCAAGTTGTGCTGCACTGCGTTCATTTTCTAAAATATCACGCTCGTCTTCAATGATCATGTTGTGCAAAATAATGCACGTCTTCATGATGTAGTACAGATCCTCATTACTCCAACCTCTAGCTGGCACGCTAACAATATTAAATCGTGCTTGGAGCACTCCAAATGCCCTTTCAACATCTTTCCAACATGCCTCCTGCATCCTCGCAAATAGTTGTCTCTTTGCGCCTTGAGGTTGAGATATTATTTTCACAATCGTTGCCCAACGAGGATAGATACCATCAGCAAGATAATACCCCATGGTGTATGCGTGATTATTGATGGTGTAGTTGGCAACAGGGGCACGTCCTCTAGTTAATTCAGCAAATAAAGGCGACCTGTCAAGAACAGTAATATCATTTAGAGAGCCAGGCATACCAAAGAAAGCATGCCAAATCCACAAGTCATAGGAGGCAACTGCCTCGAGTACAACTGTTGGTTTGTGATAGTGTCCAGTGTAAGCACCGGCTTGGGCACTTGGACATTTATCCCAACGCCAGTGCATACAATCCAAACTCCCTAACATTCCAGGAAACCCGCGTTGCTCTCCCTCTTGCAATAATCTAGCGACATCTGCTTCATTTGGAGATCTTAAGTAAACGGCTTCATAGGTAGCAACAATTGACCTGGTAAAAAAATCTAAGGCGGCAATTGTAGTACTTTCACCAATTCTAATGTACTCGTTTACAGCATCAGCAGGCACGCCGTATTGGAGGATCCGAAGTGCTGCAGTCATCTTCTGTACACCGGATAACCCAGGAGCACCAGTGGCATCACGAGTTTGAATGAAGTATTCATTCACTTGTTGAATATCGTGTAAGATACTAACAAACAATGACCGCCTCATTCGAAAACGTCTTCGAAAGTATTCTTCTGGATAGATATGATTATCTGCAAAATAATCTCTATAAATTTGTTCGTCACCTTTGACCCTTTCACGATTAATGTATCGACGACCACTTGTGAAACCAACATGTCTGGTTTGTTGGTTTAGGCTTAACATCTGTAATCTTTGTTGTTGCACTGTGAATAGTTGCATCATGATGATATCATCATCAGATGATGAAGATTCATCAAAATCTCCATTTAATATGGCTTTACTCAAATTGTTCATTGTAGATGGATGGGTGAGTGGGTGAATATGAAAATTATAGAAAATCTTCTTTGTGGGTACAGAGAGTTTTGAAGATATGAAAATGATAGGTAGGTGAATATGAAAATTGTAGAAAACCTTATGTTATATTTATAGAGAAAATTGTGGGTGGGTGAATAATGGATGGTTGTTGGGTGGGTGGATGAATAATGGATGGTTGTTGGGTGGGTGGATGAATAATGGATGGTTTTTGGGTGGGTGAATGAATAATGGGTGGTTGTTGGGTGGGTGAATGAATAATGGATGGTTGTTGGGTGGGTGGATGTGAGTGAATGAATGCTGGGTTAATAATGGATGGTTGTTGGTGGTTGGTTGTTGGTGGGTAATATTGTTTGTTTATTTTTTATGTGTAGTTAAAAAAATTTATTAAATATGTAGTGACATGTTTTTTGATAGGGTGAATAAATCAAACAATATTTTTTTTTTCCAATTTTTCATTTTTTTTAATTTTTTATATTTGTCTAGTTGGGAATAAAATAAATATATAATTTTTTTAACAAACAGATAAAAAAATGTTACAAAAGACAAAATAAATAAAAATAAAATCACAAAAAACCTATATCCAAACAACACTTACAAACTTGGAGGAAAAGTTGGTTGAGATTTGCCAAAAATAACAAATGACCATTGGAGCACCATTGCTATAATTTGGCAAAATAACACTATTCATTGCCAAATTATAGCAATAGCAACCCCAATATAGCAACAACCATTGGAGATGCTCTAAGAGACGGAAAATGAAATTGCTAAAAGAAAAGTTTCCATAAATGGAAAAAACACAAATTTTAAAAGCCCACACAATGGAAATCGTTCGCTTAGGTAACAATTTCATGAGTTTTGCTTATTGGATTGATTTCAACTGAACTATCAAGTTTGAAGTAATTTCAAGCACATTTGCCGGAATTAAAATTTTACACTTTGATCATGAGTCTATGTATATGTTACACGGACTCGGATGCGGGTATCAAGTGTGGGTGTGTATCTAAGGGTCGGACACCTTAAAATTAAAAATTAAGAATACGTGGATATGTATCCAAATTTAGATACGGCTACGGGGATACGTTAAATAATTTTTTTTAAAAATATATGTATTTATTAGAAGATGAGTTATATTATATAAATAATAAATAAAAATTATTTTAGATATAAAATAAATTATATTATATATGATTTATTATATTATACAATTTTTTTTGGATGAATAATATTATATATTATTATATTAATGTAATTTATACTATATGTTAATATAAATGTAATATAAATAATGGATGAATAATATTATATTTGAATAAAAAAAAGAAAATAAAAGAATAATATTATATATTATATTATGAGATTTATATTATATACTAATATTAATATATAATATACTAATAGACTACTAATATTATATACCAATAGAGGGAGTTTGAGAGAACAGAGAAGAGAAGAAAGAAGTCGGCTAAGAGAGAGAGTAGAGGAGATCGAGATCGATAGACGAGAGGAGAGGAGAGATTGATAGATCGACGACGAGAGAAGACAGAGAAGAAGATCGAGAGCGAGAAAAAGAGCAGAGATGGAGATCGAGCATCGAGAATGTCGAAGCAGCGACCGATGTCTTCACCGTTTCAACAGGCAACCAGGTTCTCTCTTTCTCTCCCTCTTTCATTTCTTTTGCTGTCTATAAAGAGCTGTGTCTGAGAGAGAAGACGCGAATCCGACACAGATTCCACACCTGCACCCGTGTTGTGTTGTGTTGACACGGGTACTTCGCCCCAAAGTGCCAAGTCCATGTAACACAGTCATGAGTTTGGTCCTTTTGATTCTCGATTCAATTGTTTTAACAAATTTTTTACTACTTATTTTATATCACGTGACCTTTTTTTTTTTTTTTTTAAATTTTTTTATGGTCAGCTCCAATCATTTTTAAGGTATGTACAATAAAAAATTATTATACAATAAATATAATAAAATCATATAAATATACGATTATGAGATCAATCTAATTTTAAAATGATAAATGAGAATCCGTCCAACCATCACATGCCAATGTGAGAAAGGTACTTTGTGACTAAACCCCCCTCTCCCCCCCCCCCCCCCAAAAAAAAAAAATCTTCTTTTTACAATAATAGGAAATTATTGGACAATCTTAATATATTATGTGATATTGTCTCTATGACAATAATTCAAACTAATGGCATAACAGGAAATCTTACAAAGGAGACATGATATAATGACTCTCAATTCAATGTAAATTACAATTTCTCATTTATCAAAAATACGATGTAAATAACACTACAACTTTTTTTTTTTTTTATGCATCGAAAATATATAATAACTTTCCCCACAATCACAATTTGAATGAAAAATTAACCCAAGAACATTAATTAATATGACATTACCCTTGTTTGGGAATAGGTTATTTTAGTTGACTTTTTAATTTTTTAATTATTTTATTTTGACTAAAAAGGTTACGTTTGGGATGACAGTTGATTTTTTTTGTAATTAATTTAATAATTATGAGATAAAATATAAAATGATTATTTAAATATAATATTTTATCTTATTAGTTATTTTAATTTATTTTGTTTTTGTTAACTAGTTTAATCTAAACCTAATTTTCCCAGGACCATTGTTTACACCAAAAAATGTGGGGTTGAAGTGACTTGAATTCAAGTCAAACAATGAATTTTTTCACAATTTCATTAAGAGAAATGAATTATTCACAAAATTTTTCTTTCCCAAATTTTCCAAACTATATAGCAAGTAAAATTTGAAAAATTAACTTAGATTAAAATATTTTCTCAAAATTGTTTTTTCATGCATTCTGTCCTCCCATCTCATTAAGGGGATTGTGAAAGAAAAATTGTATGGATGTAACCCTTCTCTTTCATTTATTAGTGATGGACTTTCTGTGTTTCAATAATTCTATTTTAACGACAAAATATGATAACTAAATTCACTCTTTGACATAACCAAGATCACATACCTACAAATCTCAGGCAATTCTTCAGGGTGAGGAGGGTGAGGAGCCATAATACAAGAAAGGGTATCCCTCCAATTGGCCGACGGAGCACTAAACAGATCAAAATTAGTATTAAACAACACCTTCTTCCTCATCACATCCCTTGTATAAAACCTCTTCTTCACCTCTGTCTCTTGCTCATTAAACCTCCTCACCCATTCAATCATCTCCTCCATCACACTCTTCTCAATCCCATGATTCACAACTTGAAAGAAACCCCACCTCTCACAAGCCTCTCTCACTCTCTCCACAGCCTCGACTCGTCCACTCGTGTCGTTGTCGATGCCTCCGAGGTCTATGACTGGAATGCTGTGTTTGAGCTCGATGTTGTGTGAGTCCGCACTGTTTTGATTGTTTGGTTGATGGTTGATAAAAATGCGCGGGACTTTGGATAGACCGGAGTCTACTAGCCCCTTGACACCGGCTTTTGTGTCGTCGAAAGCTTTCAGCTCGATTTTTCGATTGTAGTTGAGGTCGGAACCAGCGTGGGTTTTGCCTGTGCATCTTGTGTTCGCCATCATCTTCTTTTTGTTTGAGTTTTTAGTCTATAGGGAAGTTGGAGAAATGAAGCTTCTCTCTCTCTCCCTAGCTTGTAATGTTAGATTCTAAGAATCCTGCCTTTGAGTTATGATATATAATAAACCATTCCTTGGTATTATATCAAAAAAATGGTGCCAATTAGTTTATTGATACACCACCACGTCATATCTTATCCTAATAAATGGTGCCAATTAGATGTATCACCATTAGTTTATTATATCATCCAATTTTTTTTTGATCAACAAAAGAAAACTTTATTGATAAAGAAAGTATAACAAACAAAACTTATATCAATAAAGAGGGAAGAGCAGATAGCAGAAGGCCCTAAATTGGTGAGAAACCAATAAAGGAAACAAAGGAGAAAAGAAAAGAAGAAAGCAAAGAACAAAGCTGCACTAACTACCAACCATTTGGAAACTTGATTCACCTTCATCCAACCCCTCTACAGCTTCACACATGCATGAGCATAGAAGCAGACAGATCTGCCAGCAACAAACCAGTAGCAGACTACCTTGCTACAACCGTAGCTACACACAGCATATTAGATGTATCATCCAATTAGATGTATGCCAATTAGTTTAAGTATATTTAGATTAAATGGTGATACATCTAATCTAAATATACTTAAAAAGTAAAATATTTTTGAATAAATCTAAAATGAATCCAATAAGTACAAAAAAAAAATGTAATGAATTTTTGTATTCAGTGTTTTTTTTTTTTTTTTTACACAATTTATATTTTTAAGTATATCTAAAAAGTATTAAAAAAAAAATTATTACAATATTTAAAAAATCATTAAAAATCAAAAAATACACCGTGAGGACATTTGGCCTATTAGTTGTATAATACCAGTCTATGGTGTGAGGTTGCTAATTTAACTCTTGTAGAGAGAAATTTAAATTTTTTATGATGTTTATTTCTTTCCCATTATACAAATAGTATGTCGCAATTGGACTCGGACTTGATGATTCTTTTGATATAATATATTTTTATTTATAATTATTTTTCCTATCTACTGACAAAAAAATTATATTATATTTATTAGGGTGAAATTGATATGAAATCTAATTAATGAAATAAAGGGATTATACAAGGGTTATTAATTTGGCACATTTTCGGATGAAATCATGTGCAGGGGCGGAGAGGGCATGTGACCAGGGGGTCACGTGCCCCCTGGATTTTGGGATTTTTTTTTTTTGCAAACATAAAAAAAATATTTTAAATAAAAAATTATAAAAATATTATTAGAGTGAAATGTCAATGACATTTTAAAAATTATGAAAACAATAATGGTTGTTTTGATTGAAAATAAAGATATTATTATAAATAAATCATATTAGCTATGAAATTTTTTGAATGTAACGGCAATGTCATTATTAGTGATATACAAGTATATGTAATCTCATTATAACGATATGAAATTTATTAGATTGTTAATTACATTTGACATGTGAGGTTCACTATTTATGCGTTTATTTACCATCAGTGGATGATATCACATACCAATGATGACGTGGTATTACCATTATATTAAATTTCTAATCAATTTTTTTTATCAAAAAGTAATTTATCATTATATAATTTATTTTAAGGCTTATATCCATTTTTTTTTGTGTTGTCCATGATACACTAGTTACAAATAACATTCAGTTTGTTTGTTTCCAATTTTCAGAAAACAGTTTTCAGAAAATTTACTATTTTATTTTTCATATTTTAATGTTTTGAATGAGTTTTTTTAATAGTTTACGCAATTTTTTTAATTTTTAGACACACTTAACATAAATACACTTAAAAATTATAATATTTATAAAAAAAATATTTAAAAAATACGTTAAATGCCAAAAAATAACAAATAAATAAAAAATGAAAATTCAGTATATTTTTTGTATTTTTTGTGTATTTATTAATTTTTTACAAATATTTTACTATTTAGATACATCTAAGTAAGGTGCATCTAAAAAAGTAAAAAAATTACTTAAAATTCAAAAAATATTCATTAAAAACAAAAAAAATATGAAAAAATAAAAAAACTCAATTTTCAAAAAACTGAATTCAGAAAACTGAAATCAATCACACTAATTTTTTTTTTTTTTTATGTTTCTTGATATCAATCATAAAAATTTGTGTAAAATATTTTTGTAAAAAACATTGTAATTAATAAGTGCCCCCTTAATTTAAGTTTCTGGCTTCGCCACTGATCATGTGCCCCTCATATGCACATGTTTAGATCCAACGAATTCATTGTGTTTTCAATTAAAAAATTTAATAGATGATTTTTTTTTTAGATCACTAGGAATATTATTTTAGACAAATAACGACAAATAATTTTCTAGTAATAGTTTAGGTCCTTCAATTGCGTTTTACATTATTTAAATGATTTTTAAATTTTAAAATTTAATAATTTTTTATTTACATATCCAATTTTTATAAAATTTATATTTTTAAGAATCCTATTTATAAGATCTTTCAAAAAATATCCATGAGTAATATAAAATTTTTAAGAAAAAAAATTCATGAAATATTCTTGTGTTTGTTGTTACGTCACAGTGAGATTTTTCTGATTTCGTGAAATTTCACAAAGATAGAAAAACACAATGACACAGAAATTTTTTTGTGTTTCAACAGTCTATTTTATCATTTTGTAGCTAAAATAGCCCCAAAACTACATGTCAAACATAGCCTTTATTATGATATTTAAATCTTGGCTGGTTTGGCATAGTCTAATAAAGACAAAAAGTCAAAAAGTTATCACTATTCATAAAAATATATATATATAAAACAAATTTATACAAAAAAAGTACAAGTCAACTTTTGTAATGAAGTGATGGTGCTGTCTGCAATGATGGTACAAACAATCAGGTGGATGCACTTCTCATGATACATAGAACAATGCTATTGGGCCCATGGGGGTCCATCACAAGTCCCGTTCTGGTAATTTGAACCGTGCAATGTGTAGAACTTGTCGAGTATTGTATGTCTGTAAAAAATCACTTCGATCGAATCGATAACTATATGATCAAATCAGTTTTTGTATAAAAAATAGACGGTGAATAAATTAACGGTTGACAAAAAAACTAATTTTATAAGATATTTATCGATATTCGATTAATGTGATTTTTTACAAGCATATAGTACTTGATGAGTTCTACACATTAAAAGGTTCCGATTATCAAAACGGGACCCGTGGTGGGCCCCCACGGGCCCAACAGTACCTGCGAAGCCTCATCATATATACATATATGTTATGATGTTATCACCATTTCAAAACAATCCGTACTGTCCTTCAATCAGCACTGTCAGTGCACGTAGGATAGAGAGGTAAGAACGTAATTTTTTTTATTTTATACAATATTTTAATACACATTTTTTTATAAAAAGTCAAAAAGTTATCCTAAACAATAATCTTTTTTCCTCTACCTTTTTATCTAAGTAGTCAAAAAATGTACTTATTTAAACCATTACAAATAACTATTTACATTGTTTTTTATTTTCTTTACAATATAAAATCCTTAAATTCAATCTTATTTTCATTTAAAATCTACAAATCCAATTGTAATTTAAAATTATCAAGATTGCACAAGACAGTTTTTTTTTTTTTTTGGTTTAAATTTAACTTTTTTTTATCAATAGTAATTTCTATTAAGAATAAGATTAGTCAAACCATAATTACAAAGAAATTAATAGTACACTTATCGAGATTGGCCAAGACAATTTTATCATCTAATAAAAAAGAGGCAGCTTGTTTCTGCTCCACAAAGTGGATTGTACGGTGTTGTTGGGTTCATAGGGTTCATTATGGGTCATGTTTTGAGTGTTTTATCTCTGTAAAAAATCACGTTGATCGGATATCGATAGCTACTTGATCGGATCAGATTTTTGTCAATTATTTATTTTAAAAATTATATGTATCGTTGACAGAAATCTAATCCAATCAAGTAACTACCGATATCCGATCAATGTAATTTTTTACAAAAATAAAGTACGCGAGGAGTTTTACATATTAAATCGATGAGTTCTATACATTGGACGGTTTAGATTATCAAAACGAGATCCGTAGCGGGCCCCACAGACCCAACAATACTCTTCAGTCCAATCACGGACGGGAGAGAAGCTTGAGCCATAAAAAAACTATTTAAATCTCATTTGAGAACATATTATTTTAATATTTTTTAAACTTTTTATAAAAAAAAGATATAAAGAAAATTAAATAAAATGACGTCACAACTTATAATATCCTTTTAACTTTGTAACTAAAATATATAATTGACAAATCTTAGTATTAAGAGTACTATTACAACATACAAACAGGATACTTGCTGCAATCAATAAATCTGCATAATCGGCATTGCATAAAGTCTCTTGTTAAATTGATTAAGTGATGTTTTGGAAAGTTGGGAAAAAATTAATTTTTTTGACTTTTTAATTTTTTTGACAAAAAGCTAAGTTGTCTTGGTTAAAAAAATTGACTTTTTTGCTAAAAAAATTTTAAAAAATCAAAAAATTAACTTTTTACTATTATTCCTAAAAATAATATCTATAGTCGACTTCACCAATCCTGTAAATAATTAATCCGATAACACCAAATTAACAAACTCCCTGTTAGGTCCACTCATTGCAAAATGACAAACCCACAAATTGTTTGCTCGATGTGACGTTTATTCAACGTTTTGGGAAGGTTGACGTTTTGAAAAGGTACTGAAAAACGTTGCCTTTTTGCTTGTTTGCCAAAACGGCACATTATATGGAAAAAGCCAAAAAATTGAAAAAGAAAGATTTATGGTCAGCCACCCGTGAGTTTTTGTTTGTTCTTTTTCCTCTCACTCTCTCAAAGCCAAGAAATCCATTTATTGATAATGTATCTGATTGGCACGGATGCTAATAAAAGACTAAAAGAAATAAGAAAAAAGAAAAAGTTTCACATAAAAGGCTAAAGATTCTAGCATTTCTCTATATCCTCTTCTTTTCTACCAACTCTCTTTATTGCTAACACGTAATTTTTTCCTTTTTTAGGCGCTCTATCTGTTTCTCTCTCCTCGGTCCAATCAATCAAGGAGAGTTGCATGCATACATAGACCCAAATTATTTTGCATCACCACAACTCTTCTCCAAATCCAAGACTCTCACCATAGTCTATCTAGCAGCCTTCTTTTTATTTAAATATATATATATATATATATTTTTTTTCTTTAGGGTTATAGAAAATTCATCCTCCCCTCCCATAGATTCAAGATAGCATCATTTATAAAGATCAATAAGATATTTTATTATTCATTTTGAATCAGAGACTATAATTTGAGAATTTATTCAGATTTTTTAAGACAAGTTCTACTTAAGTCAAGATTTATAAAATGAAAGAATTTTAAATCCACACTACATATTGTAATAAAAATAATTTGAGACTAATCCGTTGACCAACTACGTCACACCCAATAAATAGACTTAAAGAATTTCAAACTTAGACATCTGGTCTTAACCCCACGCCTATTTAGTAGCCTTACATGCAAAATAACATGTGGTGGATTGATTAACCCCCCACCAGCCACCTAGCACTCTTCTTTTTATTTTTTTTAATTAGATGATAAATCTATATAATTGTATATTTGTATGAGTTTCTTAAAATCTATAAATTAAAGTTTTCAATTAAAATATTTAGTAAGAATAATTATTAAATTGAATTCTTGTAAAAAATAATTACAAACGACAAATATTAAATACCCATAAAACTATTATTCTTAACAATATATTTATTAGCGACTTAAATTAGAATAGTTTTTACTTGATTTATACAATAATATATTTATTAAACAGTCTTTAGATAAAATTAATTTATTATTCAAATCTTATAATGTATTTTTAAGAATAATTAAATAAGGATTCTCACAATTGGATATAGAATAATGCACGAAAAAAGGTAATTTAACATTAAAAAAATCTTAGTATCTTTGAAAGAATTAAAAAAAAAAAAGTGAAACACAATTGATATTGAATTTGTGAATTATTTCAATTTAATATTTGTCAAATGGACTTTTAATATATATATATATATATATATGATAAAAAGATACGTTTAATTAAAAAAAGAAAGAGAAGTATTTAGTCTTTGTTTGGAATGTGGTTGATTTTTTGACTTTTTAACTTTTTAGCTATTTTAATCTGGGACTAAAAAGTCTTGTTTGTGATAACTTTTTTGTTTTTTTGACGTTGTGAGAGAAAAAAAATAAAATGATTTTGGTTTAGATGTAACATTTTGTCGTATTGACTTTTTAGTCTATTTTATCATTTTGTAGCTAAAATAGCCCCAAAACTACATGTCAAACATAGCCTTTATTATGATATTTAAATCTTGGCTAGTTTTGCATAGTCTAATAAAGACAAAAAGTCAAAAAGTTATCACTATTCATAAAAATATATATATATATATATAAATTTATACAAAAAAAAGTACAAGTCAACTTTTGTAATGAAGTGATGGTGCTGTCTGGAATTGTGGTACAAACAATCAGGCGGATGCACTTCTCATGATACATAGAATAATGCTATTGGGCCCATGCGGGTCCATCACGAGTCTCGTTCCGATAATTTGAACCGTGCAATGTGTAGAACTTGTCGAGTATTGTATGCCTGTAAAAAATCACGTCGATCGAATATCGATAATTATATGATCAAATCAGTTTTTGTATAAAAAAATGGACGGTGAATAAATTAACGGTTGACAAAAAACTAATTTTATAAGATATTTATCGATATTCGATTAATGTGATTTTTTAAGGGATATAGTTCTTAATGAGTTCTACACATTAAACGATTCCGATTATCAAAACGGAACCCTTGGTTGGCCCCCACGGGCCCAACAGTACCTGTGAAGCTTCATCATATATACATATATGTTATGAAGTTATCACCATTTCAAAACAATCCGTACTGTCCTTCAATCAGCATTGTTAGTGCACGTAGGACAGAGGTGTAAGAACGTAATTTTTTTATTTTATACAATATTTTAATACACATTTTTTTTTATAAAAAGTCAAAAAGTTATCCTAAACAATTATCTTTTTTCCTCTACCTTTTTATCTAAGTAGTCAAAAAATATACTTATTTAAACCATTACAAATAACTATTTACATTGTTTTTTTTCTTTACCATATAAAATCCTTAAATTCAATCTTATTTTCATTTAAAATGTACAAATCCAATTGTAATTTAAATTTATCAAGATTGCACAAGACAGTTTTTTGTTTTTTTGGTTTAAATTTAACCTTTTTTTTTATCAATAGTAATTTCTATTAAGAATAAGATTAGTCAAACAAAAATTACAAAGAAATTAATAGTACACTTATCGAGATTGCCCAAGACAATTTTATCATCTAATAAAAAAGAGGCAGCTTGTTTCCGCTCCACAAAGTGGATTGTACGGTGTTGTTGGGTTCATAGGATTCATTATGGGTCTTGTTTTGGGTGTTTTATCTCTGTAAAAAATCACGTTAACCGAATATTGATAGCTACTTGATTGGATCAGATTTTTGTCAACTATTTATTTTAAAAATTATATTTATCGTTGACAGAAATCTAATCCAATCAAGTAACTACCGATATCCACAATCAATGTGATTTTTTACAGAAATAAAGTACGCGATGAGTTTTACATATTAAATCGATGAGTTCTACACATTGGACGGTTTAGATTATCAAAACGAGATCCGTAGTGGGCCCCACAGACCCAACAATACTCTTCAGTCCAATCACGGACGGAAGAGAAGCTTGAGCCATAAAAAAACTATTTAAATCTCGTTTGAGAACATATTATTTTAATATTTTTTTAACTTTTTATAAAAAAGATATACATAAAAATAAATAAAATGATGTCACAACTTATAATAACCTTTTAACTTTGTAACTAAAATATATAATTGACAAATCTTAGTATTAAGAGTACTATCATAACATACAAACATGATACTTGCAATCAATAAATCTGCATAAAGTCTCTTGTTGAATTGATTAAGTGATGTTTTGGAAAGTTGGGAAAAAATTAATTTTTTTGACAAAAAACTAAGTTGTTTTGGTTAAAAAAATTGACTTTTTTACTAAAAAAATTTAAAAAGTCAAAAAATTAACTTTTCACTATTATTCTAAAAAATAATATCTATAGTCGACTTCACCAATCCTGTAAATAATTAATCCGATAACACCAAATTAACAAACTCCCTGTGAGGTCCACTCATTACAAAATGACAAACCCACAAATTGTTTGCTCGATGCGACGTTTATTCAACGTTTTGGGAAGGATGACGTTTCGGAAAGGTACTGAAAACGCTGCCTTTTTGCTTATTTGCAAAACGGCACATTGTATGAAAAAAGCCAAAAAATTGAAAAAGAAAGATTTAGCCACCTGTGAGTTTTTGTTTGTTATTTTTCCTGTCTCTCTCACTCTCTCAAAGCCAATCAATCCCTTTATTGATAATGTATCTGATTGGCACGGATACTAATAAAAAGTTAAAAGACATAAGAAAAAAGAAAAAGTTTCACATAAAAGGCTAAAGATTCTAGCATTTCTCTATATCTTCTTCTTTTCTACCAACTCTCTTTATTGCTAACACGTAATTTTTTTCCTTTTTAGGCGCTCTGCTTTCTCTCTCCCCGGTCCAATCAATCAAGGAGAGTTGCATGCATACATAGTCCCAAATTATTTTGCATCACCACAACTCTTCTCCAAATCCAAGACTCTCACCATAGCCTATCTAGTAGCCTTCTTTTTATTTTTATATATATATATATATATTTTCTTTAGGGTTATAGAAAATTCATCCTCCCCTTCCATAGATTCAAGGAAGCATCATTTATAAAGATCATTAAGATATTTTATTATTCATTTTGAATCAGAGACTATAATTTAAGAATTTATTCAGATTTTTTAAGATAAATTCTACTTAAGTCTGTGGGGTAATCACCCATGTGGGGTTGATTTTGCCAACCTACAAAGAAGCTACACCATGTTGGAAAGCAAGAGTTGGCAATGGGATGCCAACACACATGAGTTGGCCATGTGATGCCAACACACCAACAAGCTGGCCATGTGCAAAGGCCAGCTCCTCTCCTTCCTCCATCTGATGTGTATAAGTTGTGAGGGTGAGAGGAGAGTTGAGAGAGTGAGTGAGAACCAAAGAAGTGAGCAAGCCAGAGAGGGTTTGCGAGATGTGAGGCGGAGAGACCGTCTCCCTCGGTGTGAGCGAGGGAGACGGGAGAGTGGCTGAGTGAGGAGAGTGTGAGCTCCTCCTCTATTGTAATCTATCTGTAATCTCCCCATTGGTATAGTGCAAACCGGTTACTCTCCCGTGGACGTAGGCATTGAGGCCGAACCACGTTAAATATTGTGTCTCCTTGAGTGTGGGTGTGTTTTTCTGCTTGGTTTAATTTCTATAAGGTCTTGGGCGGGATCCCGGATCCCAACAATTGGTATCAGAGCCTCGTCGGTAGCGTTTCGGAACAAAAATCCGTGATGTTTCGAATCTGCCCAGAAATTGGATTGCTCGAAATCAGGTTTTGAGCATACCAGGTGCAAAGGCTCGATGAGAGGAGTCCAGAAACGTAAAGCATAAGCCCAGGGGACACCGGACGCGCCATAACGCGCCCCTAGATGGTGGCGCGTGAGGCCCAGTCTCGCCACGCGCTTCCACGCGCCGTGAAGGTACCGGGCGTGGTTCGATCGCATCCACGCGCCGCCAGAGGAAGAAGGTGGCCCGAGGGGACGCGCACGCTGCGCGTGCCAGCGTGCCGCCACGATTCGCGCCACGCGTGGCACCGTGGACCATTGAGCGTGCCGTGTCGACCATCGGCGGCGAGTCAACGCTACGTGGCCGCCAGTTCATTGCCACGTGGTCATCCACGTCATCAACACGCGGCCCCACGCGGGTCGCCACGCCGCGCAGTGCAGATCCAATGAGGCGCTATACAGTGAAAGGAAGGATCCCATCAAGCCATTTTAAAGGTGAATCCGCAGATCTGAGGCGTACAAAATGTTTTGGCTAGATTGAAGCCATTTAGAGTCCGTTTTTGGTGATCCAATAGTGTTTTCTGACTATTTGGAGTATTCCGGACACATTCGTACTGTCAGATTTTGGAGACGGAGTTTCTGTTAAAAGAAGGAAGATTAAAGGGACGAATGGCATCGGGTGCAACGGACGGAATATTCTGTTGGTACACGGAATATTTCTTGAACTTCTAAAAATTGCAATTTGGCCCAGAATTTTCAAAAAATTGCGGTGTGGCCCAGCTTTCGGGGATATTTTTCAGCGGCGTCCCCGGAAATTCAGCGAAGGTTGGTTCTAGCTAAACGGACCGCTTCGGACGCAACCGCGAGGTCAGAATGGTGAAATTCTGAACGGTTTGGAAAGATTGTCAAAACATGGGAGTTTGTCATTTTCAATACTCGAAGGAAGGTTACTGGATATTGTGGAACGCTGCAGATTCACTGAAGAGGTTAGAATGGGTAGATTCTAACCAGATTGGACAACCAGGTACAACTCGAGATAGATCATTGAAGACCAGAGGAGATCAGGCTTGATCAAATGGCAGATCGAGGGTGATCAGGATTGGTCAGGGGTGATCAGAGGATTGCAGAAATGATTATCTCTGGAGTTCGTCAAATGATCTCGTTCAATCAATCAAAAGGACCATTCATCGACGGATAGATGATTTGGCAACCGATTGAGCTCGAAATGTCATTGCTCTGCAGTATTGTATACTGAGTAATCTTGGTGGTATGTGGGCGTGTAGAACAATAGTTGCAGAGGAGCATACTAAGCACAGGAGTACAAATGCAGACGTGCAGTAGTGCAAGGATACAGTGTCGTACAGAGACGCAAGAGGAGTGTGCAGCAGCGGGTTGTTGAAACTTCACAGGAACTTCCAGACAGAGAAATTGAGACAGGTAAAACGCAAGAGTGCGTTCCAAGGAGTGGCAAGTCTTATTTCTCTATGGTGGTTTCTTTCCATGGCAACGGAGGATAGTGTTGATACAGATCTCTCAGACGAGCTCGACGCAGGGAGACCAGAAGCCATGGGTACGGGCCTATGCAAGGAATTGCATAGCTGTCGATGCTTTGACAGATGGAGCTACTGTCAACCATCGAGCTATTGGACAGCAAATCAGGGATTGCAAAGGCACAGACAACAAGCGTATGTGGAAACGCCAGGAGGTTGTTCAGAAGTGCAGAAGGCAAAAGCTGAAAGTTCTGAGAAAAAGCTCCAAGCAAAGAAGACAGAGGACGTTGATGGGATAAACAATGAGTTTTCTATTGCTCCAATGACTGGTCCTACGAGGTAATGCATAACAGTCAAGGGCATCCCAGCAGGGGGTGCAGGACATCCAATCAGGGGGTGTCGGATATCTTGGTTGCGCAAGTTCAAGCATAGCAGGTATAGACATCCGAGACAGAAGCGTGGAAGAGATCTGTGGGAGATAAGAGCAGAGGCTCTCTCCAAATCAGAGAGTTGTAACGCCCTCAAAATAATGATATTAAACCAACAATATTAACATGCTATGATATATAAGAGATCCACGTCCTTCCATTCATCAGAGTGCTATTACAAAAGGTATTACATGTTAACAACAAAAGCAAATGCCCTACGGGCTTACAGCTTTCCAAGTTAACACTTGGTTACAAGAAAGTAGAGTGCTAACTCATTTACACATTAAGCCCTAGGCTTGAATTTACATGTAACACTGCAAAAGGAAGGACAACCAAAAAGTCCGTCCGCCACTAGCCTTCCAAGCTAAGTCCTTGGAGGTGGCATGCTACCAAGACTAAAATGATGTTCCCATATAGGGTGAGCCACACCAAGAGAAATATACTAAGCCGCTTATAAATAATGACTAAAAGATTAACAATTGATAGATGGTCAATTCTTTTACATTCTTTCATCACTTCAACAAATATAAACAAAACAGCTTACATTCATACTTTCCATGACAAGCATACATGCTCGCCAATATATTTCTAGATAAGCATACATGCTCTATCTACGAGTTCATCCCCTATCTCCTCCTGAAGAACATCCGGTTTAGAGGTCCATCCCCTATCTTCCCTAAACCGTGAGTACATCCCCTATCTCCTCCAACACAACACAATGCATATATATCACAATTATACACATCACATATCAATACATAAAATCAATGTATTCTTTCCATCGTCATAACCCATGACCCAATTCTACTTCAATTCTCATTTTCCACAATTAATTATTCACATTAATTAATCAATGTAATTAGGACGTTTCCATAATTAACATTACAACCCTTAGGTTCCAATTTCACTAATGTTTCAACATTAATTCCATGTTTCTATACCAAACATGCTTCTAGGTTTATTATAGACAAAACCCCAAACTTTTATAAAATTACACAATGGCCCAAAGTTTCCCAAAATTATACAACAACTACCAACATATCAAAATGCTAAAATTCAAAGACAAAATCCATAAAGAGGAGTAGGATATCCCTACCTCAAAGTTTGAGCTCAAAAGGAGAAGGACCCAAAACCAAAATGCTCCAAACACCAAACTATTCGGATCAAAATGACGCCCTCGACGATCAACACCCTTTTTGTGAAGACAAAAGGTGAACAACACACTCTAGCTAGATCAATACTTAGAGAAGTTATGGTTTTTGGTGAGAAGCTCAAAATGGTGTTTTGATAAAGTAAGAAAGAAGATAAGTCAAAAGTGATTTAAAATGCCTAGTCCCACTCGTTATCTGACAGTCCGCTCGGCGTAAGACTCTCCGCCGGCGTAAAGACACATAAAACATGTTCCGCCGAAGCGCAACATTGTCCGCCGAGCTCCAAGACAGACACAAAGTTCGCCCGCTCGGCGTAGATCCCACCGCTCGAAGCGCAGTCTCCTCCCGTAACTCTCACCAAAATATACTATGCGCGGCGCTAAAGACCCGCCGGCGCAGAAACCACACTTGCGAAGTTTTGCGGTGCACGTATCTTGAAAGGTGCATTCTCCGCCGGCGCCAAAACCTCCGCTCGAGCGTACAAGCAACAACAACCCATCCGCTCGAGCGTAAACATGTCCGCTCGAGCGGACCAGTCAAAACCTGGGCAACTAGACTTGGTTCTTAAGCTTAACCAACCTGTGACAAACCTGCCCAACACAACCTGTAACTCAAAAACAAAGCAAGAAAGGACATAAATAAGACACTACTCAACTACCAACATCCACGGACACATGTCCAGATCACTATACAACAAGGGGTAAACCCTGGACCGCTATAGAGTGGTGTGAGTTGAGTTGAGGATGTAGGATTCCCTCCTCCTCTTATATCTCTGGTGTATTATCTCTAGCTTCAGGGGGTGCAAGTATCTCAATGAGGAGATGCAGACTATGCTGAAGACATCCGAGACAGGAAGCGTGGAAGAGATCTGTGGGAGATAGGAGCAGAGGCTTTCTCCAAATCAGAGAGGTGTGAATTGAGTTGAGGATGTAGGATTCCCTCCCCCTCTTGTATCTCTGGTGTATTATCTCTAGCTTTCAAGGGATGCAGCATCTCAGTGAGGAGATGCAAACTA
Source organism: Camellia lanceoleosa (assembly GCA_025200525.1). Taxonomy (NCBI): domain Eukaryota; kingdom Viridiplantae; phylum Streptophyta; class Magnoliopsida; order Ericales; family Theaceae; genus Camellia; species Camellia lanceoleosa. Next base: position 42,522,346 of record CM045763.1, on the reverse strand, counting down.
TGCTGAAATTTGGGTGTGACAAGATTAGCAGCAATGTGTGCTGTGGATCACCTCACATGGGTTGAGGGGGTGATTTGTAGGGTAATCACCCATGTGGGGGTGATTGTGCCAACCTACAAAGAAGCTACACCATGTTGGAAAGCAAGAGTTGGCAATGGGATGCCAACACACATGAGTTGGCCATGTGATGCCAACACACCAACAAGCTGGCCATGTGCAAAGGCCAGCTCCTCTCCTTCCTCCATCTGATGTGTATAAGTTGTGAGGGTGAGAGGAGAGTTGAGAGAGTGAGTGAGAACCAAAGAAGTGAGCAATCCAAAGAGGGTGTGCGAGATGTGAGGCGGAGAGACCGTCTCCCTCGGTGTGAGCGAGGGAGAAGGGAGAGTGGCTGAGTAAGGAGAGTGTGAGCTCCTCCTCTATTGTAATCTTTCTGTAATCTCCCCATTGGTATAGTGCAAACCGGTTACTCTCCCATGGACGTAGGCATTGAGGCCGAACCATGTTAAATATTGTGTCTCCTTGAGTGTGGGTGTGTTTTTCTGCTTGGTTTAATTTCTATAAGGTCTTGGGCGGGATCCCAGATCCCAACAAAGTCAAGATTTATACAATGAAAGAATATTAAATCCACACTAAATATTGTAATAAAAATAATTTGAGACTAATCCGTTGACCAACTACGTCACACCCAATAGATGGACTTAAAGAATTTCAAACTTAGACATGTGGTCTTAACCCCACGCCTATTTAGTAGCCTTACATGCAAAATAACATGTGGTGGATTGATTAACCCCCCACCAGCCACCTAGCACACTTCTTTTTATTTTTTTTAATTAGATGATAAATCTATATAATTATATATTTGTATGAGTTTCTTAAAATCTATAAATTAAAGTTTTCAATTAAAATATTAAGTAAGAATAATTATTAAATTGAATTCTTGTAAAAACTAATTACAAACGACAAATATTAAATACCCATAAAACTATTATTCTTAACAATATATTTATTAGCGACTTAAATTAGAATAGTTTTTACTTGATTTATACAATAATATATTTATTAAACAGTCTTTAGATAAAATTAATTTATTATTCACATCTTATAATGTATTTTTAAGAATAATTAAATAAGGGTTCTCACAATTGGATATAGAATAATGCACGAAAAAAGGTAATTTAGGCCTTGTTTGGGAAGACTAAATAAGTGCACTTTTTGTCTTTTTTGACTAAAAAAGTGAGGTTGAAAATATGGATGTTTGGGTTAACTTTTTTACTTTTTATGGAAAAATGTGTAATAAAAAATTGTAAAAATTGATTTTTAAAGGAAAATTTGAATTGGGAGTTGTGCAGCCGTAATTGTTGACTTTTGGTGAATAGTGTTAACTTTTTAACTTTTTGAGTAACTTTTTGACTTTTTGGATTATTTGGGATATCCCAAACTTAGCCTTAACATTAAAAAAATCTTAGTATCTTTGAAAGAATTAAAAAAAAAAGTGAAACACAATTGATATTGAATTTGTGAATTATTTCAATTTAATATTTGTCAAAGAGACTTTTAATAATATATATATATATATATATGATAAAAAGATACGTTTAATTAAAAAAAGAAAGAGAAGTATTTAGTCTTTGTTTGGAATGTGGTTGGTTTTTTGACTTTTTAACTTTTTGGCTATTTTAATCTGGGACTAAAAAGTCTTGTTTGTGATAACTTTTTTGTTTTTTTGACGTTGTGAGAGAAAAAAAATAAAATGATTTTGGCTTAGATGTAACATTTTGTCGTATTGACTTTTTAGTCTATTTTATCATTTTGTAACTAAAATAGCCCCAAAACTACATGTCAAACATAGCCTTTATTATGATATTTAAATCTTGGCTAGTTTGGCATAGTCTAATAAAGACAAAAAGTCAAAAAGTTATCACTATTCATAAATATATATATATATATAAATTTATACAAAAAAAAGTACAGGTCAACTTTTGTAATGAAGTGATGGTGCTGTCTGCAATTGTGGTACAAACAATCAGGCGGATGCACTTCTCATGATACATAGAATAATGCTATTGGGCCCATGGGGGTCCATCACGAGTTTCGTTCTGATAATTTGAACCGTGCAATGTGTAGAACTTGTCGAGTATTGTATGCCTGTAAAAAATCACGTCGATCGAATATCGATAACTATATGATCAAATCAGTTTTTGTATAAAAAAATGGACGGTGAATAAATTAACGGTTGACAAAAAACTAATTTTATAAGATGTTTATCGATATTCGATTAATATGATTTTTTACAGGATATAGTTCTTGATGAGTTCTACACATTAAAAGGTTCCGATTATCAAAACGGAATCCTTGGTTGGCCCCCACGGGCCCAACAGTACCTGTGAAGCTTCATCATATATACGTATATGTTATGAAGTTATCACCATTTCAAAACAATCCGTACTGTCCTTTAATCAGCATTGTTAGTGCACGTAGGACAGAGGTGTAAGAACGTAATTTTTTTATTTTATACAATATTTTAATACACATTTTTTTTTTATAAAAAGTCAAAAAGTTATCCTAAACAATCATCTTTTTTCCTCTACCTTTTTATCTAAGTAGTCAAAAAATATACTTATTTAAACCATTACAAATAACTATTTACATTGTTTTTTTTTCTTTACCATATAAAATCCTTAAATTCAATCTTATTTTCATTTAAAATCTACAAATCCAATTGTAATTTAAATTTATCAAGATTGCACAAGACAATTTTTTGTTTTTTTGGTTTAAATTTAACTTTTTTTTTTATCAATAGTAATTTCTATTAAGAATAAGATTAGTCAAACAAAAATTACAAAGAAATTAATAGTACACTTATCGAGATTGCCCAAGACAATTTTATCATCTAATAAAAAAGAGGCAGCTTGTTTCCGCTCCACAAAGTGGATTGTACGGTGTTGTTGGGTTCATAGGATTCCTTATGGGTCTTGTTTTGGGTGTTTTATCTCTGTAAAAAACCACATTGATCGAATATCGATAGCTACTTGATCGGATCAGATTTTTGTCAACTATTTATTTTAAAAATTATATTTATCGTTGATAAAAATCTAATCCAATCAAGTAACTACCGATATCCGATCAATGTGATTTTTAAATAAATAAAGCACTGTGATGAGTTTTACATATTAAATCGATGAGTTCTACACATTGGACGGTTTAGATTATCAAAACAAGATCTGTAGTGGGCCCCACAGACCTAACAATACTCTTCAGTCCAATCACGGACGGAAGAGAAGCTTGAGCCATAAAAAAAACTATTTAAATCTCGTTTGAGAAAATATTATTTTAATATTTTTTTAACTTTTTATAAAAAAGATATACAGAAAAATAAATAAAATGATGTCACAACTTATAATAACTTTTTAACTTTGTAACTAAAATATATAATTGACAAATCTTAGTATTAAGAGTACTATTATAACATACAAACAGGATACTTGCAATCAATAAATCTGCATAATCGGCAATGCAGAAAGTCTCTTGTTGAATTGATTAAGTGATGTTTTGGAAAGTTGGTAAAAAAATAATTTTTTTGACTTTTTAATTTTTTTGACAAAAAGCTAAGTTGTTTTGGTTAAAAAAATTGACTTTTTTGCTAAAAAAATTTAAAAAGCTAAAAAATTAACTTTTTACCATTGTTCCCAAAAATAATATCTATAGTCGACTTCATCAATCCTGTAAATAATTAATCCGATAACACCAAATTAACAAACTCCCTGTTAGGTTCACTCATTGCAAAATGACAAACCCACAAACTGTTTTTTCAAATAAAACTTTATTAGATAGGTCTGCCTCATATTTTACTTGATATGTTCTTACAATTTTGTTAGTTATAGATCCATTATTTCTTATTTTTTTCCCTATATATTATATAAAACAACCAATATAATTGGAAGGGTAAACAGTCTAATTGGAATTCTTGAAAGAGAGGATAATTTTTCCAAAAATAAATGTTAGTTAATTGGTTTTTACACTAAATTGGTATTCTAACTCGAAAGTTAAATCCACTTTTTAAAAAAAATAAATTAAAAAAATAGGTTTACATATCATTTTCTATGCAATTTTCATTTCAAAATAGTAATTATTTATTGCTTTTGTTTATGGATTATATAGTTCTTTAAGAGGAGGTCATTACACTCTACTATGGATTGCCGATTTTCATTCGATCAAGGCCCAGAAAATCCACCGACATCAGTAATCTTTGGTCGAGAGTACATGGCCACCAATGTCTATCAACATTGCCAAACAAAGGTCAATGTTTCAGGCAATTTAATGCTGTCGAGTAATTAAAGTTATAAAATCCAAAAATTAATGCAGACGTAACTGAATTAGATTATTTTGCACAAATTCAGCTCTCCTATAGTGGACCCTACACCTAAAGTGAATCTACACAATATATTATTTTTTTGATATTTTTCTGTGTTTAAAATTTTAATATATAACATTATTAAAAAAGTTTCACATAAAACTGCACCCAAAAAGAGTTTAAGTGATATTTTTGTAACTAAACCATTTTAATGGGCATTTTGTATTTTTGTAAGAAGGTGATAAAAAAAAAAAAAAAAACCATATCATATTATTTTCGATGAAATTTCTTTAAAAGTTAAAATAAAATGACTTTCACATAGTTTTCATATGAAACAAAGTGAAAAGGTTGTATAAAAAACCATTTTCTCAAATATATATATTTTTATACTAAACACGCAGAATATGCAACTCAAATTAATAAATACACGTGAGAATCATTTTCTTTTTGTTTAAAAAAAATTACGCCCAATATAATCCGCATCTAATGTAGATTAAATCCAAATGTGTAAATTACAAATACACTCTTTAAGATTTGATTAAAATATGAATCACCCCCTGTGGTTTTAGAAATTACATTTTACCCCCTGAGATTTTTAATTTCACAACAAATCGCCCATTTTATTAATAAATCATTAAATCAATTAACAGTTTTTAATGATGTTAGAAATATGTTTCAATTAGTAATTTAGGTAATTTTATTATTGTATAGGAGAGCAATTATGAATTTCATTTTTTTAGTTAATTCTGTTAAATAAAAAATACTAACAAGGAGGTATTTATAATTTTCTAAATTACAGGGACAATCTATATTTTAAGCAAATCTCAAGGAGTATATTTGTAATTTACCCGAATCTAAATTATATGCCTATTTCTATGCACTGTTCTTTGTCCCTTTTAATTTTATTAGTTCATACAGTTACTTTTACTGATATAAACAACCACATGAATCAATGAAATGTATATAAACTACAAAAAAAAAAAAAAAAAAAGGGAATAGAAGGAAGTAAGTGGTCTTATCTATCTATACTATATATTAAGTAAAAGGGGGGTTTTTAACCCCAAGCCTTGTGGGAGCTCCAATCTCCCAATCTAAATTTCTTGATTTTTTGATTTAAAAAAAAAATTTTAACATTTATTAACTTCTCCCAACTCCCAAGACTTACCCTCATAATAACACTTTAATGCATTAAGAACATCCAATCTCCCAATCTAAATTTCCTTATTTTTTTATTTTTTTTTTTAAAAAAATTTAGCATTTATTAGCTTCTCTCAACTCCCAAGTCTTATCCTCATAATAACACTTTAATGCATTAAGAATAAGTATAAAAAAAAATTCTTTAAAATCCAACACATATGAATTCCTTGAAAAGTCCCAACACATATGATTATTATCCCTCATAATAATACTTTAATGCATTATGAACAAGCATAAAAAAAATTTCTTGTATTATATAAAGAAAAGGGGGTTTCTAATCTGCAAGTCTTGTGGGAGCTCCAATATTCCAATATTAATTTTCTAATTTTTTGATTTAAAAAAATAACCTCAGCATTCATTAATTGCTCCCAACCCACAAGCCTTTTTGATTTCTCTCATAGTTATTGCAGCATCATTTTCAACTTCTCCCATACACTATGGTTAGTAATGGGATTGTTAAATTATTCTTATAAAAAAAAATTTGTATATTAAAAAATAATAATTTGTATATGTACGGGAAAGAATTTCACCTTCTCGTATAATCCTGTTGATCAAGTCTGCGTTCCTCAATACGTCGTCGTTCCACCACCTGAAAACACAAACGTGAAATTTGGCGGGTGTGTGCCGGAAACCTCTCCGATGCCTAAGTCAGTAAGCAAGACAAGAAGGCAAAAGCTCTGTGTATTCAGGAAGCAAAATTGTATTACCTCTCCAAAGGTGATATTGGTGAGCTTTATATAGGTTTCGCGTGGCACAGTCCTGGTAGGACTCTAACTTCTCCATTCGAAGAGTCCTCCTAGGACTCTCACTCCTCCTTGCATAGAGTCCTCCTAGAACTCATACTCTTGGAAGATAATGCTTATCCTCCAACACCCTCCTCACTGCTTAAACCAAGTGAGATGGTCCTCTGATAGAACTCCCATCGACCGAGTAACAACAGTTCGGTCCTTTCTTCTATCCCTTACCTCGGCGTACCCATGCTAAGGCCGAGCTAAGCAAAAGGGAGTCAACCTGAAAGACATTCTGAGTCAAAGTTCACCTCGGTTTAACACATGTTACGACCGAAGTAACCAAGCATCTTCAAATCATATTATTAGGCTCTCCATTCTTCACTTCTACTCCGGTTTCGTATGTCAAAACCGGACTAAGAAGAAACCGAGCTACACCACTCAAAGCTAGTAAACCGGACTACCAAGAACACTACGACGTACAAGCTACCCTTTCACTTGGGCTTACTGCCCAACCTCCACTACCCAATTCAAGATAAATTCCTCTCAATTGCCCCTTAATTCCATCGCAAAGCATGATTGGGATTACTGTCTACCAACCGCTAGTCTTAACCTTTCGGTAGAGCTAAAACACCTATTAGCCTCTCGGTAGAGCTAAACTTAGGCCGTCTTGTACCGCCCGGTCAAACGTCTCTTCGATTCGCGGTCAAACGCTTGTCCTTCCCATGACACGTGGCAGGCTTTAATTGGCCTCCCACAGCTGTAGCGCCGTCCCTCGTACTTCGCAACATTTGAACAGTCCCGCCTTTTTGCCTTTTACACAAAACAAACTTCTCATTTTCAAAAAATCATTCCATACTCTGTTTATCTTCCCTCTCGTTCGTGCTTCTCAACCCTGCAATCTTCAAGGCCCGAGCTCTCCATTGTTACTACTGCTCTCATCTCCAGCTTTCTTCCTCGTCCTCTGGTAAGATGTCTAAAATCTGTTTCCCTTGTTTTTGCTTTCGTTTTAATCCACACTTGTTTATGCTATGTGTTGCTGCAAAACACTTTGCTTTTCTTCTTCCATGTCTGTACTCTCTATAAAACTTCTCAAGAACACCTTGAACACGCTGATTCAGTCAGTAGAGCACCTTTTTGATCTTTACGCACGCTTCAACCGAACTGGAATACTGTTCTTGTTGTCTAGGCAAACCGAAACCGAACTAGAACTTAGAACATATCACAGTAGTTTTAATAAGTTTCCATCTAATATACCTCAGCCGAAGTAAAAATACACTTGAGTTTTGAAATTCCGGTCCTCAACCGAGCTAAGCCCCAGGGGCTAGGCCAGCTTTCTGAGTTCTAAACCGAACTCAAAAGCTGCCCCTCGAGGCATAACCGAAGTAAGAAAACCTTCTCTTGAAACCGAGATAACAGAACATTCTGTGAACCGAGATAACGGGCACTTATAAGAAACCGATGTAGACACCATAGCACCCTGTAGAGCCGAAATAAGACCAGTCTTTTCTTACTATGTCTTTGTAGCACGGTCTTTGATCTGTGCTTAACAGCTTGTCTTCTCACTTTGCAGACTTAGGTTGCCAGGCACGCCATCAAGGCCAAATGAAACTCGAGCACATTCTTTTCAACCGAGATAAATTATTTCATAACTTATAGAATAAATGGGAAATCTGGACATTTGGTAGAAACCCCAGGCGGCCTAGCCGCTTTCCGAGAACAGTACAACATTCCAACCGATGTAAATCTAGAACTAGCCAAACAAGGAGTCGACCCATGGGACGAAGAGGGCTTTGTCCCATTTACCCTCCAATCCATAGTAGAAACCGGACTTAGATTCCCGATCCGACCACTAATATCGAATTCCTTAGGCACTCGGTATCAGGCCCAACTCTACTATCCACCAACACATACCGAATTATAATGGGCATAGATGCTCTAAACCAACAAACCGGTCTGAACCTAGGTCTGGCCGAGATACTACATCAATATTCAATAGGATCCAAAAACCAAGGTTGGTGCTACTATTTGAGAGTGCGCCGAGGTAGAGAAAAGATAATAAAGCACACACCGGACAAGGATGTTAATGATGATGATTTCTTCTGGGTATCTGGGAATTTCGAAGACCTCGAAGCCCGCATCCCAGGCCAAAGAATAAATTACAAGATGGGGGAACCCGGTATACATACTTCGGTTTTTATTCCGCCTTTTCTATTATATTTCGGCTTTTCTCCTTTGAACCGGATTAACACTTGCTTTCTTTTTCCTTGCGCATAAGTCCCACCTCATCTTCAACTACAACCATCCCAACATCTCAAGATTTCAAGGCCAGACCGGTCAAGGAGAGATCTTGGGAGAAACTCCTAAATTTCCAACCGTCCTATAGTACTCGGTCACCGAAAGGCAAGGTGACCGACTTTCTTCTTGAAGACGATCGAACCGACCCAACCTTGCCCGAAATCGCCTTGTGCGATTAATCACGAACAAGAGATGGCGAAGAAAACAGATCGAGGGCCATGCTCACCAAACAAACCCAGCCGAGGTACCACAAACCGGCCGATCAACCGAGGCCGTGGTGGCTCTTCCCTCCCAAGAATTTCTTCGCTTCGTCGAAACAAGCGTGCCCGGACTAGTGAAATCGGGCCACAACTTGTTGATGAGGAGGAGAACATACTTCCACCAAGCCCACCAGCTATCACGCAACCGAACCCCCAGTCGGAGTCATCTAACCGGTCTGTAACCCCCCAGTGGGCTCCCCCCCTAGTCTTTAATAACCGAGCTATCAACGAGGATGACTCTGTTGTCTCAGATAAGGATCACCTTCTGGCCTTCAATTTGGCCAGAGGTGTGTGCCTTCCAAAAGACATGGAGCACCATCAAAAGAAGCTCAACACCGAGGTAAAGTCACTTCGGTCTGCTTCGAAGTCCATGATCGTGGTAAGCACATCGCCCTTTCGCTCTAAAATTTGTCCAACTTCCAGTTCGGTCAACAACTAAAAATCTTACCATACTTTGTGCAGGCTCTTCAGAAAACCACGCTTGCACACCGGCAGGTGATGGAATCAGAAGACCCCAGCAAAGCATGAAAGACGCTGTACAAAGCTACCGAACTAACACAAGCCCAAAACAAGGCGGCCGAACTGGAGGCCGAGGTATCACGTCTCACCGGCCTGGTTACCTCGGCTGAAGGTGATAAGCAAAAGGCCGTGACCGAGGTGAAAGATTATTACCTGTGGGAGATGGCCCAGCAACAAACCAAAAAAGACGCCGAATAGACTGTGAAGGTCAAGTAAAAAGGCCAGAAAGCAAGGTTTCAAGAAGGCTGAAGATGCCTACGGTCTTCAATGTGGCGCAGCAAAAGACCTTTTCTTCAAGTGCGGTTGGCGGAGTGCGCGGAGAAGCTCGGTTGTACTCGACACCGATGCTATAACGCCCCACCGTATTTTATTCCGGCCGCATAATATGCGACGATCTTCAAAAAGCATTCCTTGAAGGGTCCGGTAACGAAGAAGATGATGAAGATGATGACGATGATGATGATGATGAGGGGGAGCCATCTCTGACCCCGGTTACCACCGATCAACAAAGCAATCAGGCAGCTCGGTTGGAGCCAACAGTGGATTTATCTAACGAAATACCAATTAACTCTATCCTGCCAGTTGATACCACGGTCCAAACCGGGCTCCTACCTCAAACCGGTCTCCAAGCAGCTGCTGAAGCGGAGCTTGATGCCGGACTCGATGCGCTCCTTGGATGACTTTTTTTTTTTTTTTTTTTTCGTATTTCGGTTTTGGATGCCTGTAACAGGGCTATGGCCCCTCAATTGTACTTCCTTTTGTTTTTAATGAAAAATTTTGAACTTTCATTCCGGTTCTGTGTTTGCATGCTCGTTTACTTTTCCATGATCTTATTTACACAAACTGTGATCTCGGTTAGCTATATAACTTACTAGCCAACCACTCTTCAGCCGATATAACTTACTTCGGCTGAAGAGTACAAAGAGTTGGTTTAATCCAGCCAACCACTCTTCAGCCGATATAGCTCACTTCGGCTGTAGAGTACAAAGAGTTGGTTTAATCCAGCCAACCACTCTTCAGCCGATATAGCATACTTTGGCTGGAGAGTACAAAGAGTTGGTTTAATCCAGCCAACCACTCTTCAACCATAGACTTACTTCGGCTGAAGAGTACAAAGAGTTGGTTTAATCCAACCAACCACTCTTCAGCCGATATAGCATACTTCGGCTGAAGAGTACAAAGAGTTGGTTTAATCCAGCCAACCACTCTTCAGCCGATATAACTTACTTCGGCTGAAGAGTACAAAGAGTTGGTTTAATCCGGCCAACCTCTGTGTAGCCATTCCCATACTTTGGCTAAGTGTTGGTTTAATCCAGCCAACCTCTAAGTTGGTTTGTTCCAGCCAACTTAGAATAGAATGTTTGGTTATTCCGACCAAACGTCTTGCAGCCTGGATCCTGATCTCAAAAAAGAAAAAAGCTAAAAGTAAAATATCTTGAGATTGGCGGTATTCCATGGCCTAGGAATTGCTTTGCCATCCTTATCTTCCAGGTGGTATGCCCCTTTGCCCGCTAGTCTGACCACTTTGTAAGGACCTTCCCAGTTGGGCCCTAACTTGCCATCTCCTGGGACCAATGTGTTGCCCATAACTTTGCGAAGCACCCAATCGCCGATCTTGAACTGTCTTGGATGTACACTTTTATTGTATTTCCTGGACAATTCTTGCTGGTAGGAGGCGATGTGAACCAATGCCTTTTCTCTTCTTTCTTCCGCGAGGTCAAGTTCTAATGCAATTGCTTCGGCGTTTAAGTCTGGATCAAAGTTTTCGCTCCGAATTGTAGGAAGACCAACTTCTAAGGGGATGACCGCTTCCATGCCATATGCTAAGGAGAATGGTGTTTCTCCTGTTGATCGTCGAGGTGTGGTGCGGTAAGCCCATAAAACATGTGGGAGCTATTCTGCCCACTTGCCTTTGGCTTTTTCCAACCTTTTCTTCAGTCCATCCAAGACTACCTTGTTCGAAGCTTCTGCTTGTCCATTTGCTTGGGGGTATGCCGGTGTGGAGTTGTAGAATTCTATCTTGTATTCCTCACAAAAGCTTCAATATCCCGCCATCAAACCGAAAGTGCCGTTATTCAAATCGCTTTTGGTATGCCAAAGCGAGTAATGATGTTTTGCCGACAAACTTCTTCACATCTTTTTCCTTGATTGACGCCAAGGCTTCGCTTCCACCCACTTTGTGAAGTAGTCTGCTGTCGCAAGAAAGAACTTCCTGCTGTTCGGTGTCTGTTGAGTGGTCCCACTATGTCCAAGCCCCACATTGCGAAAAGGCCATGGACTAGTGAGAGGAGGAGTTCTCTGGCAGTTGATGTATTTGATGCGCAAACTTTTGACACTTTTCGCACTTTTTGACATACTTCTCTGAATCCGCTTGCATGTAGGGCCACCAATATCCTTGTGAAATAGCTCGGTATGCCAATGACCTTCCTCCTTGATGGCTGCCACATACACCCTCATGTATTTCGAACAAGAATGCTTCCACCTTGCTAGGGTGAACACACTTTAAGTAAGGTCCTGAAAACGACTTCTTGTATAAAGCTAAGGATGGAGAGAGCCAAAATCGTTGTGACTTGGCTCGATTCTCATATTGGCTTTTCTTTTCTTCCGTAGAGTGCCGTCTTTCAGAACAAGATGATGGGATCCATCCAAGAAGGACCTAACTCCGCACAACATACCTCTTGACCGGATCTTCAATACTTGGTCTAGGCAGTAGTCGATCAATAGTGGATGTGGGATGGAGGTATCCGCCATTGAGGCGGCTTCGCTAGTTCGTCGCTCTACTATTCTCCTCCCCGCTAACTGCTCTATTCTCGACGACTTCAAACTTCTTGATCTCGTCCCGACTAAGTCTTGGTACTTAGCCATTCTTTTATCCTTTGCTTCAGAGTCACGAAATTTGATTTACCACCAACCGTGAGTCATCAGAGACCATGAGTTCGGTGGCCTTCATGTAGGCCGCCGACTTGAGTCCTGAAGAAGCGCCAGACTCCGCTTCATTACTCGATGTCAGAAGCCGAGATTGATAGCTTGTTCCACGACTGTGCCTTCGAGAGATGAGGACTATGCCAAGTCCTGCGCCATGTCGGTTAGATGCTCCATCCACAAAGAGCTTCCACATCTCCCCAACAAACAACTTCCAAAGATGTGGAGGGATCGATGATGTTGTGGGGGTCCGGAATGTCGCTTGGGGCTTTCTTCATGATCCATGGTTGCGCCCCTTGTCGTCCGTTGGGACCAAGTCATTGGTTATACGAAGTTCGACTTGGTGTAGCAAGGTCCGCTTCCTTGCCTTCTATTATGGTTCCGCCTCAGCTCTACCGAGTAACCTGGACTAGGGGTTGCGCTATTCGGCCAATCTCCATCCCTAGTTTGGTTGTGTCGGTCGATCGATTGACAGACTTGGTGGCTTCAGAGTGAACTCATGACGAAGTCTCGCCAAAGATTGGGCCTTTATCGCGGTCTTGGGTTGAACTTCACATCATATTGTCCCAACTCCGCCCACTTCAAAATCCGCCAGTAAAAGTTTGCCCTCTCAAACAAAGCTTTTAGTGGAAAGGTCAGGAGGACGACAATGGTGTGGGCGTGAAAGTAGTGCGCCAATTTCGGAGGCCATCATTAAGGCCAGGCTAGCTTCTCTAGAGGCAAGTACCTTGTCTCTCCCAAAGAATGTCTTGTCGACGTAAAGATAGGTAGATGTTGGATTCTTCGCCGAACCAACATCGCACTTATCAAGGCCGAGAGATCGCTAAGTAGAGGAAGAGTTCTTCTCGTGGACTGGGTGACAAGTAGTGGTGGAGAAGACATGTATTCCTTCAAACTCTCCAGTGCTCGGTCGCATTCTTCGTCCCACTCAAACTTAGCTTTTAATGACTGAAAGAATGGACGCAATCTGTCTGAAGAACGGCTGATGAATCGGTTAAGCGCTGCCGCCATGCCGGTGAGGTGCTGCACTTCTTTCACTGAGTTAGGCCTCTCCAATTCTTGAATTGCTTTGATTTGGGAGGGGTCTGCCTCGATACCCCGATTGGTCACCAGGAAACCCAGAAATTTGCCAGACCCTACACCGAATGCGCACTTAGAAGCGTTAAGGCACAGCTTGTGTTGCTTCAGGATCTGGAACATCTCATCTAGGTCCCTTAGATGGTCTTCCGCATCCTTGCTTTTGACCACCATGTCGTCGATGTAAGCCTCCACTGTTCTGCCTAACAATGGCTCAAACATCTTGGTAACCATTCTTCAAACGTCGCCTCAAGGTTCTTTTAGGCCAAAGGGCATGACCTTGTAACAATATAGTCCTCTTGGAGTGGTGAAGGACGCATTCTCGATCCGTTCGTGCATGGCTATCTGATGGTAGCCTCTGTAGGCGTCAAGGAAGCTAAGCCTGCTGTGTCCTGCTGTTAGGTCCACCAATTGATCTATCCTTGGCAGGGGGAAACTGTCCTTTGGACATGCTTTGTTGACAGTTTTATAGTCGACGCAGACGCGCCACTTCCCATTCTTCTTTGGCACTACTACTGTGTTAGAGATCCACCTGGGGTAGTGCACCTCTCTAATCGCCCCTGCTTCTAACAAGTTACCCACCTCTTCTGCCACTATCTCGGCGTGGTGGAGTGCCGATCTGCGCGTGCGTTGGATGACCGGTCTAGCAGAAGGGTGGACATTGAGTTGATGGCAAATGAAGTTGGGATCAATGCCTGGCATGTCGTATGGGGTCCGAACACACTTCGATGTTGGAGGTCGAAATTCCAAGACTTCCAATCTCTCGGTCGACAACGACGATCCAAGTAGGAAGAACTTTTCCGGTTCTTCTCATCTATTCTCGACTTCTACCAGTCCTCCATCGCTTTTGATCACCGCTTTTAACATCCGCGAATAGTTCATTACTCTGGTTCTTCAACCGAATGAACATATCCTTTGGCAAATGCTACCATTTGTTGCATTTAAGCAATCGCTTGGACATTATCTGGTCCCCATAAACCTCTTCTATTACTCCGGTGTCGTTGGGGAACCTCATCACTTGGTGGTAGGAGGATGCCACCGAGCGCATGGCATGCAGCCATGTTCTGCCTAGGATGATGTTGTAGGTGGAGGGAACCTTTAACACCTAGAATTCCACTTGCTTCGTCACACTCCTCGCTCGATCGAGAATGATTTTGCCGACTGGCCACTCTGGCATAGAATTGAATCCAATCAAAGGAGATACGGCAGGGGCTAAGTCCTTGTCTTGCAACTTGAGTTGCTTGAAAGGTTCGTAGTACATGTTTTCGCACGAGTTACCTTGGTCAATCAGAATTTGCTTGTCGTCAAAATCCTTGACACGGAGAGTGACATCCAAGGCAACGTTGTGAGGGCAATATATTCGTCCAAGTCTTTATCCGAAAAGGACATGATGTTTGTGGCTTCGCCCCCTTTTGACGATCGGGTTGGGCACTTAGCACCTCTCTCAAGTGCTTCGCTTTTTGATTGAACCTCTGAGCTGGCATACTCGCACTGGTTCAAAGACTCGGTGGATTACGTTGATGGTGCCTTGTGGCGGGGCGTCGATCGGCATTCCATTGGGGAGGTTGTGGTCTTGGGGTTGTTGCGCCTCCTTCTATGTATTTATCCGTGGCTGCCGCCACCAATTCTTCCAGATGTTGCCTCAACGGCGCAGTTTTCGATTCGGTGCCCCTTTTCTTTGAGGAAGGTACATCTGGATCTGTCATCATAATCCTTCTGGGCCTCGCCTAACTTGGCAGGCCACTTGACGAAAGGCTGGTCTCGAATCTCACTGAGTATACGGTAGATCGGTTTCTTGGACACCGGGGTTATGGCAGTTCGGACTCTCAACCATCTCTTGTCTGGTCTTCATCATTGTCTCGTCGCCATGTCTCTGCTTTGGTTTCGGCGACCTCTTGTATTGACCTTTCTTGAGGTCTTCTTTCTGCGTGTTGCGTCGCACGCTTTTTGCCTTGGCACGAAGCGCCATCCTCTTCCACCTCGATGTCCGATGCACCCTCTCCATCGGGGCCTCCATGGTAAGTGGCGAGTCATGGTGATAGAGTCCTCACCGTTTCATCGAAGGCCTCTTTGTCTTCGCGTAATGGCGAGGTTGGTTGGGCGATCTCAACTGTTGAATGTCTCCCAAGCATCGTTGTAAGACCTCGGGGTCTCCTTGTCGCCTATGTCGATGGAGAGCAATCGTCGATCTCCACCGGAGTTTTGTGTTTGTTCAACCGAGTTACAAACGCCTCGCCAATTGCGCCAGGAGGCTATGCCGCCTCTGAAGCTTCTCAAACCAAGTTAAGCCTAGGTCGCCGAGGCTCGAGGAATAGGATACACATCAACGCCTCATTCCGCCGATATACGCCATAACACAGCGAAAGTGGCTCAAGTGGGTGTAAGGGTCTGTTTTCCTTCATACGTCGTGAACTTGGGTTGTAGGAAGCCCGACGGAAGGGGCGCGTTCTCAATCTCGGGACGAATGGTGAGGTCTGCACCTCGCCAATGCCTTATCCGCCGGTTCAGATGCCAAGCGCGGCCTTGGCATTCCAACCTCGACGCCATGCGTCCGAGGAGCCAATCGCCGCAAGGCAGAACCTGGGGATCGCGGCTACTGGCGTCCTCCTTCCATCGCGCCTTTTCTTCCAACATGGACCTTAGGTCGGACGACCTAGGTAATTCCGTCTGTCTGGACCTCGTATGATGCGTATGTGAGGGCCAATAGGTACTCCCCTCAGTGTATGACCTTTCGGACCTCGCCCTCTCAGACCTGGAGTGGCGAGTCCTGGAAGACACGGATCGTGTGTCGCCTGTCTTGAGGCTTCTATCCTTCGGTTGAGAGGGTGTAGAATTCCTATTACGACCTTCCGAGTGGCGAGGGGGTGTCTTCTTGTTGCGCCCCTCTCCTGTCGCCACTTCTTTTCCTTTCATCTGGCGCTTCAGAGACTCCATGTCCGCCGCCATCTTACGGATCAATTCATCTGTTTCTCGACGCGATCCTCCGTAATTTGAGGATCAACTCTGCGCTTTTGTCTTTCCGGGCTTTCATGGCGGAGGGATGAGGGCTGCTATTCCTCCTTCGCCCCTCGCATCCCTCCCCGAATTACGCTTGTGGTTCGGGCTTGCCATGGGAGGGACCAAAGGTAGGCCTTCGCGCCTTGCACCTCCTTCTGGAGTTTGTCCGTCAATGGCGGACTGAGGCAGTTCTTCGTTGTTCGCCATTGATGTTCGAAAAGAAACTTGATCAAGAGGTTGTTCTTGTCTGTTATTCCCACAGACGGCGCCAATTGTACGGGAAAGAATTTCACCTTCTTGTATAATCCTGTTGATCAAGTCTGCGTTCCTCAATACGTCGTCGTTCCACCACATGAAAACACAAACGTGAGCTGGCCGGCGGGTGTGTGCCGGAAACCTCTCCGATGCCTAAGTCAGTAAGCAAGACAAGAAGGCAAAAGCTCAATGTATTCAGGGAGCAAAATTGTATTACCTCTCCAAAGGTGATATTGGTGAGCTTTATATAGGTTTCGCGTGGCACAGTCCTGGTAGGACTCTAACTTCTCCATGCGAAGAGTCCTCCTAGGACTCTCACTCCTCCTTGCATAGAGTCCTCCTAGAACTCATACTCTTGGAAGATAATGCTTATCCTCCAACACCCTCCACACTGCTTAAACCAAGTGAGATGGTCCCTCTACAGCCGAACTCCCACTGACCGGAGTAACAACCAGTTCGGTCCTTACTTCTATCCCTTACCTCGGCGTACCCATGCTAAGGCCGAGCTAAACATAAGGGAGTCAAGCTGAAAGACATTCTGAGTCAAAGTTCACCTCGGTTTAACACATGTTACGACCGAAGTAACCAAGCATCTTCAGCCGAACTGTTATTAGTTCGGCTCTCCATTTCTTCACTTCTACTCCGGTTTCGTATGTCAAAACCGGACTAAGAAGAAACCGAGCTACACCACTCAAAGCTAGTAAACCGGACTACCGCAACACTCCGGCCGACGTACAAGCTACCCTTTCACTTGGGCTTACTTCGGCCCAACCTCCAGCTCGGCCCAATTCAGTATAAATTCCCCTCTCAGTATATTAAAAAATATCTAAAATAAATATAAATAACAATATCTATATATTATAAAAGGAAAATGGGGTTTCTAATGAGAAACGTCCTAAAAGTTCCATACTCTCATTCTAAACTTATTGATTTTTCAATTTATAAAATAGAGTAAAAAAAAACCTATCGGCAAATTTATTTATTTAATTATTTTAGAAATAATAATTATTCATTAATTTATGGACTTCAAATGGGAAGATAACAAAAATATTTCATAATCTCGCCATCATAATATCTCTCACTGATTTCCAAAAAAAATTAAAATTAAAACTTGTCATCCTTTTCTCTTTCTCAAAAACTCAGATAATATTTTTCATAAAAGTTGTGGATATCAATCTATATCTTATATATTATATTTAACATAACAAAAAAAAAAAAAAAAAAAAACTAAAGATCAAATATACAAATAGATAAAATCAATAAATTTCATTTTTACTTATTTAGTTAAAATTTTTATTTTGGATCTCAATATCCAAAAGCTACGTATTTTTCTTTCCTTTTATTTTTTATTTTATTTTTTTAATATGTAGGATATTTACAAATGGACCTCAATTTTTTTTTCATAATCTGACTTAAAATGATGTAGTCATAAGTATAAATTTTTATACAAATATGAGAAGAGAATTAATTAAATTATACATTTCAACCAACCACATACTCAAACTTTGACTATTTCAATATGTTATTTCACCATAATTCCAATTAAGAGAATGTTAGACCCTTAATATTTTTTTTTATCAAATTATAATTTGAAAAGAATTTAAAAAGATGAACGTTGAAATTTTTTTTTCCATCAAAATTGGTGGAAAGAAAAAAAAAAGGAATAAGAATGAAAGTTCTTTTCAAAATTGATAAAAATTTAATGAAAAAGTTGGTGTAATTCATGTCAAATCAAAATTTTTATTCAAATTTAAAATCAAATTAGATTAAAAGAAATTAAAAGAAAATGATGAAAGTTTGTAAATATTTTTGAAACCTTCTTATTCTCAAAGACTAGAAATTCGTGTGTGTATTATATTTATACTGTATTTTTAGTTATGAAATTAAAATCAAAAGAAATGTAACTTAAATTATTGAATTAATAATAGAAACATCATATTAATTATTATTAAATATCACTTTACTTCACATTTAATAATAAAATTGTATATTTATCTTAATTATAACTTTTAAATTTATATAGTTTCATAACAAGAAGAGATATGTCATAACTCATTTAATTTATATTAATCAGGTTTAACTTTTTTTAATACAAATTATCAAAAATCGCACTAAATAGATATATATATATATATTAACTAGCCTATCACCCGTGCTATGCATGGAATAATTATAAATATTTATATTTGTTTTAATTTTTTTTAATATATAAATTATGTTTTTTTAAGATTTTTTATAAAAATAATTTCACAATCTTATCACTAACCATAGTGTATGGGAGAAGTTAAAAAGGTACTACAGTAATTATACACAGATTGTATCTATAATTATTTGTATGACGGGATTTTAAATGCTGATCAGGGGATTGTATCAATAAATGTAGGCATGTAGAAAGACATATGGATTGAAAAAAGTTAATAAATGTTGATCAAGGAATTTTGATCAAATTAATAAATACTGAGTTTTTTTTTTTAAAATAATAAATTGAGAAAATTTCGATTGGGATATAGTATAGATATAGATAGATACATAGATACATATAGATAATATAATATCGATAGATAGATGTGTTGAAAATTTTAAGGAATTTTGTTTATGTTGGTCTTTAATGCATTAAAGTTTAATTATGAGGGGGGTTTTGACCAAATCTCCTAAAAGGCATAGGGATTGGGAGAAATTAATAAATGTTGAGTTTTTTTTTTTTTTTTAAATCAAAAAATTAGAAAATTAAGATTGAAATATTGGAGCTCCCACAAGCCTTGGGGGTTAAAACCCCCTTTTGCTTAATATATAGTATAGATATAGATATAGATAGATAGATTGTTTTAAACTAATAATTTAAAAAGTTATAAACATAAAATTTAACTTATAAATTTCATGTATACCACAAAGTAAAATATTAAATTACTTCAAAATAATTATAATGATTTTTTTTTAATTAAGTCTCGTACATATCACGAGTTGCCACTAATTTATATATAATACAAAAGGGCAATACTAGGTATCATGAAAAAATTTTCATGAAAATGATCATGAAAGATTTATGACCATTGGATTACACTTAAAATAAAGCACCGCACATTAATCAAGGTAATCCAAGGATCATAATTATTTCATGATCATTTTCATGAAAGTTTTTTCATGATTCCTGTCATTTCTCAATACAAAAAGTAGTTGAGAAGATGCACAAAGTTGATACACGTTTGGTCTTCCCCATGATGCCAACCAAAAGTTTCCATCATGCAATGCCTTTCCATTACTCCATGCAATCTGCCACAAATCTATTTACATCCTTCAAGTGCAGCCCACCATTTGCAGCTTCCAATAAATCATGTATGTACCAAATTAATGCATCATTAGTATAACATATAAAAGTTTTAGAGATTAAATGTTTTGATCTCTAAAAATGAAAATTTTGTTACAAAAGATATTTAGGCCTCGTTTGACAACAGACCGGTTTAGCCAAAAAGCCAAAAAGTTACTAAAAAAATCAAAAAGCCAACAACCCATACCAAAAAGTCAAAGATTCTATTTTTTCTCTACTTTTTGCACATCTTTTCGTAAAAAGTCAAAAAATCATCACAGGAAGTGGCTCATTGGGCTTTTTTTGGCTCTTTGAGCCACAAAAGACAGAATAAGCTTTTTGAGCCATAACAGACAAAACATCACATCCAACCCATAATCATTACACTCTTCTCTCACAAAAAAAAGTCAAAAAAGTCAAAAAGTCAAAAAGGCCTTCCCTAACCAAGCTTTTTAGCCCAGGCTCAAATAGCCAAAAGAGCCAAAGAGCCAACCCACTTCCCAAACGGAGGCTAATTTTTTTAGCTCATATTTTAGCCAAATAGCCAAAAAGTTACTAAATTAGCCTGTTCCCAAACGAGGCCTTAGGGACGAATTTTTATCGTCATGAGGATAGTCGCTAAAATGTCGTTCTGAAAAGTGTACAACAAGGCTTTTAGCGACAAAATTTTAAAAATATCACTAATAAATAGACTTTTAGAAACAAAATAATTTGGTCTCAAAATGTTTTATTTTTTGAAACAAAAAATTTGATATAATTCATCACTAATGTCTAATTTTCATTGCTAAAAATATAATGACAATTTTCGCAACAAAAATATTTGGTCCCTAAAAAATAATTTTGATCCTAAATTTTGGTCACTAAAATCTTAATTTTTTGTAGTGCATATATCTACCATATTAAATTTGTAGCACCAAGACCAGAAACAATTAACCATTTAATATTTTATGAAAATATTTTTCGATTTCATATTGACAAAAAAATCCCAATACATCGTGGAGTCCTCCTTGTTGCTCATATTAAGGATGGGGTGAAGGTCACACAAGGGCCACATAGTAAGAACAATGGCAAGGGTATTGTCGTAAATTCATTGTTTCAATAACCTGTGTTATCTGACAGGGGTGTGTAAGTGGTATTTCAAAAAAATTAAAGGGAATGACAGTGATAAAAAGTATACTTTTATGTTGGTTTCATTTATATCGGTAAAAATTGAAATTGAAACAGATTGTATATTAAATCTAAGAAAAAGAAAGAAAGAAAGAAACAGATTGTATATGTCATGAAAAATATACAAAAAATGGAAATCTGGATGACAATTCTAGGGGCATGGGTAGCTCTCCATTTTGCTATTTTTTCTTGGCCATTAAGTGCTGCTCTGCTCACGACAGTATAAATAAGGTCAGTAGGTAGCTTTTTTGTTTTTTTGGGTAGAAAAGGTGGCAGATAAAATAGAACTAGAAATAAAGTTTACAAAGTCTGGGTAATTAACACCCCTAACATCATCAAATAATTGATTGCAAACAGTGGGTGGGTGGGTGATTCAATGGGTAGCTCTCTATTTTGCTATTTTTTCTTGGCCATTAAGTGTTGCTTTGCTCACGAGAGTATGAGAGTGTATTGGGTACACTATAAAAAGGTTTTTTTTTTAGTTATATTATTATTTTTTAAAAAAAATTAAAATATTTTTATTTAGATCATTTCAAACCACACTATAATAAAAGGAAGTAGGTAGCTAATGTAAGGGGTTTACATCATATGCAATTTATTATAAAAATGTATAATTTTATCATAAAATTTCATAATATTAATTACAAAATGCATAATCTGATCACAAATTAGTACGAAAAAATGTCATAACTAAGATACAAAATTTTAAACATTTTTATTACGTCAATTTATGATAAAATTATATATTTTTTAATTAATGTTATAAAATTTTATAATAAAATTATATATTTTTATGATAAGTACATATAGTACGCACTCTAGAGAGGTATAGGATCTCTCCTGATTCATTTATTTATTATCATCGCCGGTGACTGGAATTGCCAAATCTCAACCTTCTTTGTTTCGTATGAGTATCATATATCTACCATATTAAATTTGTAGCACCAAGACCAGAAATAATTAACCATTTAATATTTTATAAAAATATTTTTCCATTTCATATTGACAAAAAAATCCCAATACGTTGTGGTGTCGTCCTTGTTGCTCATGTTAAGGATGGGGTGAAGGTCACACAAGGGCCACATAGTAAGAACAATGGCAAGGGTATTGTCGTAAATTCATTGTTTCAATAACTTGTGTTATCTGGGAAATTGTATTTCCACCACCCTAATAAACTCAGGGCAAATCTTTTCTCAATACACATCTCTACTAATTTAATTATTAAGTAATTATCTCAACCCACATTCTTAAAATTACAAATAAATCCTTCACTCATATGTACACACTTTACCCTCAAAATACACAAACTTTAATTTACCCCAATTTACAATTCTACTTCCACCCACTTTCGTGAAGACCAAAGTGACCCCAATTTACATTTCTACTTCAAATAGGAAGGAAGAAGAAGTTCAAACAAGAAATCAAAAAAAAAAAAAATCTGGATAATGATTATTAGTTCAACGATTTAGCCTTGATGGATTTCTCTGTTCAGAAAAAGTCAGAATGGTTTGGACATCCTGGCACGACTTCAACACAAACTTCAGAGTTGGAAATGTCAATTTTTAAATTTTGCTGGGAGGGGTGTGTTCTTGTCAAGCATGTTCTTGAAGCTATTCCCATCTACATTTTTTCAGTTTTTAAAATCCCTGGCAACGTCATCAAGAAAGTGCAATAAGATCACGCCTAACTTGATAATCAATAAGATCATAGGTCTAAAATGCGATTGAAATAAGGAAAAAAAAATTAAATGCCAGAGAAAGACAGACAGAGGATAGATTTATGTCCGAGCAGAAGGTAAGAATAGAGATGAAAAGCTGGTGTTGGTGGTTTTAATCTTTGTCTTCATCTTCATCTTCATCTTCATCAGCGGTAAAAAATCAACAAAGATTTGTGAAAGATGATGTCAGGCAATTACACTATGATTGATAATCAGAAAGTCTTCGGATCTGTACCTGTAATTTCTCATCAAATTCAATTCAATTAGCCTCCTCAATCCCTTAGATCTCTGTTTTTTCCTCTCTCTCTCTCTCTATATATATATATATATCTTTCAATTTCTCAGGCTGTTTCCGATTCACCAGGTCACGTAGCAGTCAAATTTGCAGGAAAAATCCACGGATTCTAACTCTTGAAGCTCTCTCTGATTATTCAATTCCAGTAGCAGATCACGCCTAAATTGATGATGCGATTGTTGAACTATTTAATTATCAAATAAAAATTGTTGAACTAATAATTAAATGATGTTAATAATTAAGTAAAGTTAAAGATTAAAGTAATAGAGGAGATGTTTTGTTTGCAAATAACAGAGAGGAGTACAGAGTGTGTAAGAAGCAAAGTGACTACAAAAAAAAATTAGGATTTAATTTTTTTTGTTTCAAAAAGTGTATATTGAGATATTTTTATTTCTAAAAAGATGTGTATAGAGACTTTGTATATATAATATTAGGAGTGTTGATCAATGGCTATTATAGTAATTTTTAATTAGGATATAATTGTCATTAATCTAATTTTTCATTAAGTGTGTTTACTGAGTTTATTAGGGTGGTGGAAATAGAATTTCCCGTGTTATTTGTGTAAGTGGTATTTCAAAAATTAAAGGGAATGACAGTGATAAAAAGTATATTTATATAATATTTATGTTGGTTTCATTTATATCGGTAAAAATTGAAATTGAAACAGATTGTATATTAAATCTCAAAAAAAGAAAGAAAGAAAGAAAGAAAGAAAGAAACATATTGTATATGTCATGAAAAATATACCAAAAATGGAAATCTGGATGACAAATTTTAGGTGCATGGGTAGCTCTCTATTTTGCTATTTTTTCTTGGCCATTGAGTATTGCTCTGCTCACGATAGTATAAATAAGGTAAGTAGGTAGCTTTTTGTTTGTTTGTTTGTTTGTTTGTTTTTTTTTTTTTGGGGGTAGAAAAGATGGTAGATAAAATAGAACTAGAGATAAAGTTTACAAAGTCTGGGTAATTAACACCCCTAACATCATCAAATAATTGCACTACAGGAAATGTGAGATTTAACGGCGTTTTATTAAACGTCACGTTTTTCAATATTTAACGACGTTTTACAAATGTCGCATTTTGGTTTAAATAAAACGGTACCGTTTAACTAATAGAAGACGTTTAAAAGCGCCTTCAAATGTTATCCCCCTCTCACGCGCTCTCTCCCTCTTCAAACCCTCGTTCTAAGGCCAAGTTTGGCATGATCTAAATAATACAAAAAGTCAAAAAGTCACTATCCTATTTAAGTCACATCATCTTATTTAAATCACATCACCTCTCTAACACATCACATCAAACCCAACCCAAACCCAACTCATATAAGCCAATAAGTCAAAAAGTGCACTTTTAATCTGAGAAACCCTTTTTCTCACTCTCACTCTTTCAAATCTGAGAAACACAAATGTATGAATCTCGCTTGCTCTCTCTAAACCCTTCAGAGATTGCGATTCAACCTTAAAGTGAATCTCGCTCACTCGCTCTCTCTAAACCTTTAAAGTGATTTCGATTTCGAAGTTCGGTGATCCAATCTCAGACTGATTTTGATTTCGTAGAGCAAAATCGATTTCGTAGAGCTGAATCGATTTCAGTTTCGATTTGGAAGATACAATTCAACCTTCTTCAGCTAGGTGATTTCGATTTCGAAGCTCTCTCTCTCTCTCTCTCTCTCTCTCTCTCTCTCTCTCTCTCGATTTCGAAGCTCCACCACCACCACCACCACCATCACCATCTGCATCATCTACTAAGGTGAGCACTACTGTCTACAATCTCCATTTCGGTGTCGAAGTTCTCTCTCTTTCTCTCAAGATCTTCATTACGTTGATTCTTCTCCTAGGGTTTACAATCTTGAACCTCCTCTTAGGGTTTGGATCAACCCTCCTCTTGCCTGACTTGCCCCATGCGATTTGGTGTAATTCGCTCTCTGATCTTGACGTTCATATTTAATTATAAATTTGTTTCGATCAACTCTCCTACTCTTTCATACACTTTCTCACTCTAGGGTTTCAAGTTCTTCAACCCCCTCAATTTCATTTTAACTCATCATCCCCTGTTTTCCCTACACTTCCGTCAAGCTTTTACAATCTATTTGATTCAGTTTTTGATCCATTTTTGTAATATCACTATTTAAAGAAATACTACTGTTTTTTCTAATCTAAGAAATAATGGGTAATTATATATATTCACACATACACTACACATACATGTGGCTTTTGAATACGTCACAAATTCCTCTTATGCTATGTTATTATATTTTTTTGGATTTGGGATATTGTAAAATGAGATTGTTATAATTCAATTTTTTGCAGCAACAAGAAATTGGAATGGTGGGAGGAAACAAAATGGATTGTAGAATTGGTGCCTCCCTATTTGCCAAGAGCTCCCCTCCCTCCTGGCAAGGTGTTATGCTTCTCTTGGTGTGATTTCATTAGTTTTGTGTTCATTTTAACCTATTTAAACAATTTGATTCTTAAGTTTCTAGTCCTGCTGAAAGGTTTTCATCAAGAAAAATGCTATTTTAGTTATGGTATATGTGTGTTTTGATGGCATCTATATCATATTATGTATCATATACTATAATAGTATAAACGTGTATGCATATTGATACAAAATAGTCATGCATCTTTCATGTTTTCACTCCTTTAGACTTGACAGTTGGATGTTGCAAGTGGGATTTTGGATTTCGACAAGCTATGGAAGCCGCCCCCAAATCGAGATTATGTGCCCTGTGTCGAGCCAAGCTCAAACTACACAAGTAAGGAAGTTGTAGTTTTGGTTTGAGTTTGCACTTATGAAACTCATCTGTAGTTGTTATTGTCTGTTCATTTGCTCATTCATTCATTGTTGTTTCATCAGCTTCTGGAGGGTCTCAAGGTTACCTTCTTGTTCATACAAATGGTGGATTAAATCAGATGCGAGTTGGGGTCTGCATCCTCTCTCTCTCTCTCTATATATATATATAAGCTTTATTAAGTCAGTCTTATTTTAACTTTTGTTAAGACCCCTATCATCCTGATCATTGCTTCTGCAATTAGGGATTTTTTAAAATTTTTTATTTTTAATTTTATTCTGTGCTGGATTGGATTGTTGATAAGTTGGGTGATAACTGGTAAACCTGAAACAGCATAATAGCCACTCCAGCCATAACCTGTTATGAGATTTTAAGGTTTGAAAGCTATTATGCTTTGCCAATACCTGCCAGTCTCCAGATTATGATCATGGTGAAAAAGCTTTAATGTAGTTCATATTCAAAAGCGTTATACTGGTTTTTCTTTTTAAATGGATTTTTTTAAAAAAAATTTGGTGACAAAATAATTACATAATGGAACAGTTTCCTTCTCAACTATGAAATGGAGGAATAAAAAAAAATTCATGAGTTACTGCTTAAATTATTTAATTGTATTCAAGATACAAAAATATACCTTTATGCATGACTTCCTTGTGGAAAAGATTGGAAGTAAGTAATTGAGGGTGCTCTGTACTAAACTCCAATAAAATAATATTGTAATGGTTCTGTGATAGTTGGTTTGTGAATTGGGTGTAATCCAGATTTGCTTCCTTTTCCCATAGTTGAGTGGGAAATAGTCCCTCAAAGTGTTCTATAATCATTGGAATTGAGCATCCTTCTTTCATGTGAACAATAAGATATCTAATTGCGTCAATGACTTCATTTTGCACATTTATAGAGCTTCCATGAATGTTCAGTATGCTATTTAACAAACTCTGGAGCTTTAGGGGTGGAAATTTTTACTTAAACCAAACATGCATAACTTTTTGTGAGTGACTACTCTAATCCCACTATTGCTTAGTAGTCAATCAAATTAGACTCACATGGTTTTGGATGGTTTTGGACTATTCCATACCAAATTTGCCAGAGCATATTTATGGTAATCATGACATCTAATTAAGTTGGCTATTTTGATGTGTGTTGAATAAGTTTTCTACTTGGCAGATATATTAATTTTACTTGTTATTTTGGCACTGTACCTCTTTCTATCAGTTGTTCATTATATATCTTGGCAATTGATAAATAACTAATTGTACTGCTGTTGTTTTCCATAATTACATTATATGACATAAGAGCGATGCATAAGTAAAGCTGCCAAGTCATCAGTATACATTTCATCACTATCATATCTTGTTGAATATTGATACATTTATTACATGAAGTCAAGAACTGTATTTTTCTTGACTTGCAGATATGTGACATGGTTCTTTGTTGCGAATTATAAATGCTACTCTTGTAATTCCGAACTTGATAAGCGGTCATTTTGGCAAGACACTAGGTACCATTTTTCAGATTTTTATTTTGCATTTGTGTCTAAAATCTGCATGCTCGATGCTATTGTTAATATTACATGTTCAAAGCTGACAATTTTTCTGATGTATTCGATCAAGATCATTTTATTAGTTCCTTGGCTAATGATGTAAAGGTCATTAGAAAACTTCCGAAGGAACTGGCAAATGCAACTAGAGCAGTTAAGCACGTTAGAAGCTGGTCCAATATTGATCTGGAACTTGTTAACACGAAGAAAGCCATTTCCATCAGGTAAGCCGATGACTGTCCTGAGAATTGGGTATATGATGATCTGATTTTTTATTTTTTTTCTTGGAAATGAGAAGGTTTACTAAATTCCTATATTGTCTTTCATTGAACTTTGTTCGTGGCCTTTTCTCTTCTTTTATTTTGAATTGAATCGGACCAACTTCCGATTTTGTAACTCTGAAGCTTAACTGCCTTAATTTCAAGAGGGTTTGAAAGTAGAAACCTTTTTCGAGGCTCCTAAGGAAGTTCAGTGCAGTCTCAAATTGGTATGTGAAAAGTGATTATCATGAGGCTTCTTGGTATAACTATTTTGTTGTGGTTCTAGCTAGCTAGGATGAGAGTATTTTTAAATTTTGCTTCACTGAACAAATTAAGTTCGAGCGAGGTTGAGAAATTTTGATCTTCTTCATCACAAATATCTCGAGTTTAGGTCACTTTATTTATTTAGTAATTTGCATAGTTGTGACTTGTGAGCCAGATTTTTTGAAGTTTGTTAGGTAGAGGATTGAATCTTGATGATCGGATGAAACATTTGGAAATGGCATTTTTGGCAATCTTGCTCTCCAAGCAAGTCTTGTATGCTATGTTTGGTAGGTAGGATAGTAGAAAGCAGAATAGAAGCCGAGGAAAATATAGAATAAGCCTATAGACACACTCCGAATCACACCCTAAATCATACCTGCTGAGATGTAAAATTCTTATTCGATTTCGTATCATGTCAAGGGCCGACATGGTGTGAACTCAATTATTTTTATGTACCAAAAAGTTGGGTAGTAGGATTTTATATATATACCTTATAATAATGTGCAAGAGTTCTTTTAATGAAGAGCATGTTTTGGTGAGGAACATTTTATAGGTTAATTTTTTTTTATGTATTGACAGGTATTGTATGAAATTGTGAGAGAACGATACTGTGGTATTATGCTTGCTTTTGAGTTTTAGGATTGGATACATTTTTTTTTTTAGTCGGTTGATTGATTGTTTATTTTGAAAAAAAAATACAGACAAAAAATATCCACAAATATATTCAGTAGTCTAGATTCATCTCTGTGGGACACAGACTTCACTCTCTCTGCACATTCTATATTGCAAACACTTAATTTTATGTAGCAAAAATTTATGTGTTCTGAGCATTGTGTGAATTTTTTTAATTATTTGATTTTCTTTTACTGCAGAGAAGTTGAAAAATTCTCAATCTGCCAAAGGTGGTTTTTAGTTTATGTTTTTTATTTTTTATTTTTCCCGCAAACTGACCCAAACCAACCAGCCCACAGTCCAAACGTCCTTAATAGTAAAGCTCAATAAAAGTCTTCTTTATCTAAAGACCCTTGCTAGTAATAGTTTTTCCTGAGTTAAATTTTTTTCTCCAGTTAAAAAGCTAATAATAAAAAAATAGAAGCTAAACACCCCCCTCTCAACTTTTAAATACCTAATTTTTTGAAGTTATTTAATTTATTTCCACTCACTACATATTTTAACAAACTGCACTAAGCAAGTTGAATAGGTCAAGCTTTTGCCATTCTAATCTAATGTGTCAATCTGTTGTACTGATATCAACCTTTCTAATTTGGTCTTAGCTGTGACTTTTTGCTAGAGGACAGATTGGCAAAGTTTGCCTCGTTCAGAAAGAAAATTTTATTTATGAACTAGGCCAAGCTTTTGTTACTATCGGTATTGTGTCATTAGGAGTATGGATGTCTTCTTTGCTTTCTGCATGAGTTCTCAAGCCTGACACTGTAAATAAATCCTCACGGATTTCTAATATATTTTGTGTCTAGATATATTTTGTAATTGTACATGTATCACATCTTATTGCATTGTTTTTTATTTTTAATTTTGTTTTCGAACTTA
This sequence comes from Camellia lanceoleosa, assembly GCA_025200525.1. Lineage (NCBI taxonomy): Eukaryota > Viridiplantae > Streptophyta > Magnoliopsida > Ericales > Theaceae > Camellia > Camellia lanceoleosa. The sequence continues at coordinate 42,492,865 of CM045763.1, read as the reverse complement.
GTTTATTTATTATTTTAATAAACATCAATTATTAGTTCTTAATAATTATTTATGAGAGGTATTTTTTTCAACCATATAAAATTAGCACAACTTTAAAAATAAAAATAAAGGCTATGATGGCGTTTTTTGAACGTCACTATATCCCTACCCTAACGGTTAGATTTTTAAAATGTATAAATGTCTTTAACGGCGTTTCAAAAACGTCGCTAAATGTCATAGTGACGTCACAGTACAATTAGGGTAGGACATTTTGCGGCATTTTAAAAATGCCACATATACTAACGTAATGACGTTTTTTAAACACCATAAAGCTATAGCGATGGCCGCGTCGTCGACGTTGGGTATTAAACGTCACAAAAAGAATTAGCGACGTTTTTAGTACCTATAGCGGCGTTTTTAAAACGCTGTTAAAAATTGATTTTCCAACAGTGTTGATTGCAAAGGTGGGTGGGTGGTTGGTGATTCGATGGGTAGCTCTCTATTTCGCTATTTTTTCTTGGCCATTAAGTGCTGCTTTGCTCACAAGAGTATGAGAGTGTTTTGGTGCACTATAAAAGTGTATTTTTTTTAGTTATATTATATTTTTATTTTTTTATATCTTTTTTTAAAAAATAAAAAAATATTTTTATGTAGATTATTTTAAATGTCACGCCTTCAAAATAATAACATTAAACCCACATTATTGACATGCATTGATATATAAAAGATCAACATCCTTCTATTCATTAGAGTAGTTTATTACGAAAAGTATTACATGTTAACAACAAATAAATGCCCTACGGGCTTACAACTTTCCAAGTTAACACTTGGTTACAAAAAGAGAGTATTAACTCAATTACACATTAAGCCCATGGCTTGAATTCACATGTAATACATCAAAAGAAAGAAAGACAATAAAGTCTGCCCGCCTTAAGCCTCCCAAGCTATACTCTTAGAGGTGACATGCTACCTGTACCTGAAAATGATATTCCCGTATAGGGTGAGCTAACCAAAGAGAAATACACTAAACCAGCTATGAACAAGGACTAAAAGATTAACAGTTTGATAGATGGTTAACACTTTTACATTCTTTCATAACACATTACAGTTTCATTTTTCATTCCTTTTCAATTCTCAATTCATAATCATGGTTCAAAACCTGACCAAATAACCGATATGAGACAGTAACTCATATTAAACATTTCCTCATTTCACAATAGATAGGCATACTAGCTATATCAACACATCAACAGATAAGCATATGAGCTATATCAACACTTCCACTGATAAGTGTAAGAACTATATCACACTTCCCAAGATAAGCATATGAGCTGTATCTACGGAGTCCATCCCCTATCTCCTCCCAAACAATATCCGGTTTAGAGGTCCATCTCCTATCTTTTCCTAAACCGCCAGTTTAGAGGTCCATCCCCTATCTTCTCCTAAACCATGGAGTACATCCCCTATCTCCTCTAACACAACACAATGTATATAAACAATTATTATACACATCATCAATCAATACATAAAGTTAATGTATTCTTTCAATCGTCATACTCAATGACACATTCTAGTGATTAGTTTTAGTTTGCCTAATCATCATGCATTGTCTATAACAATCAAGACTATCCTCCACCGATAGCCCAAAGCAGTTATTTCTAAACAGAAAATAAATGCACAAAATGGATAATATATCAACATTTCAATTAGGTGAGCGATAAATAATTCAACTACACCTTTTAATCCCATACATTCCCAATCTCAACATTCCCAATTCAATTCCTTATTTCTCACAATTAATTATACCAATTAATTAACCAATGTAATTAGGGCGTTTTTCCATAATTAACATTACAACCCTAAGGTTCCATTTTCATCAATGTTTCAACATTAATTCCATTTCTTCATGCTAAACATGCATATATGTTTTATATATTTAAAACCCCAACTTTTGTAAAATTACACAAAAGCCTAAACTTTCTCAAAATTACCCAACAACCCCCAACATATCAAAATGCTAAAATTTAAAGACAAAACTCATAAAGAGGAGTAGGTTATCCCTACCTCAAATTCAAAGCTCAAACGGAGAAGATGAAAAGAGTTGAAACTCGATCTCCACCACACACCACAAAGCCTTCGAGAAATAACACAACTTTGGCGAAGGAACTATGGCCGAAATCCCAATGGAATTATGGCCAAAATCCAGCTCGGTGCAACTAAAATTTATAACTCAAGTTCGGTTCGTAATGGCTTATCAAACCAAGAAAGAACCATAGAAGTTGATAAGCTAACCCTATGCACTTGCACCTATATATAGGAGTTTGTCCACCTTAAAATGTGTCTTGTAACTGATGTGGGACTTCTAACAAACACACCAAAGGTTCCCAACCGATGTGGGACTTCCAACAAACACACCAAAGGTTCCCAACCGATGTGGGACTTCCAAATACATTTACCAAAAGCCTTAAAAATGCACAAGTGCTACATTAAACAACCTCATAAATAAAGAAAATAGGTAGCTAATTTAAGGGGTTTACGTCATATACAATTTATTATAAAAATGTATAATTTTATCATAAAATTTTATAATATTAATTACAAAATGCATAATCTAGTCACAAATTAGTGTTAAAAAATGTCATAACCAAGATACAAAATTTTAAACATTTTTATTACGTCAATTTATGATGAAATTATATATATTTTTAATTAATATTACAAAATTTTATAATAAAATAAGTACATATAGTACGCACTCTGTAGTGGCGTATAGCATCTCTCCTGATTCATTTATTTATCAACAATGGTATATCTTTCTAAAATTAGAGCTCTAATTGAGCTCTAGTGAGATGATGAAAAAAAAAAACACAAGGCCTAAATATCATATTAGATGGGCCCCACATAAATATGAGAGCTATTAGAACTTACAAATTAAAGTTTCAAAACATTTTTGTTTATTTATCATCATCGCCGGTGACTGGAATTGCCAAATCTCAACCCTTTTTTGTTTCGTATAGGTATAGATATAGGTTAGCTATTTGTGTATATAGTTCTAAGCGGAATTACATTGAGTTGTGTTAGTTAAAAATTATTTAAAAAAAAATGTTATAAATACTAATAATTAATAACATAAATTTTTGGGGGTAAATTTTACCTTATTTTCCTTTGGTTTGGGTCCTGTGCAATTTATCCCCTTAATATTTGGAAATAACCACATAACCTCTATTTGATTGATAGAATAAATTGCACAGTTAAATACTGTTAAACATTCCGTTCAACTTAACATTAAGTGTGAAACCCGTGGCAAACAGAAGGATTATATACTCAATTTCAAATTTGAAGAGGGTAAAGCGCACATGAAATAAAGCACATGGGTCAAAGTGTATTTTGCCTTCTAAAGAAATGATGAAAATATAGGGGTATTTTAGTCTTTTTTATTAAATTGTTAACGGTCTTAACGGTACACTTCAGTTTACAAACCACAAAGGGTTATATTGTCATTTTCAAACGTTAAGAGCATAAACTGCATAGAGTGATTCTACTTGCACGACTAGTTCGATTATATGGCAAAATGGAAAAGGTAAATTGAATTAAAGACCTAACCTTTGGTTAAAACAATTGCATTTATACTATTTTCCTAATTAGGTTATTCAAATTTTTTAATTGAATAACAATAAATATAAATAAATTTCTTAAAATTATTATTATTATTATTTTAATTTGATAAGAAGACAATGGTCATCTCAAATGCAAATTTTTTTTATAATAATGAGATTTGAGCCTAATTGGGTTGGGATTCATGCAGGACCTGGAATTAGCAAAGATGTTAGTGAGGCCCAACGGGATGTTCTTCGATGACGTGGCCAAGGAATCGCTTCTAACAGAAGCGAGATACGGGTCGGTGAGTCGGGTTTACATAGTGTGCGAAGAAGACCAACTTATGAAACCCGAATTCCAGAGATGGATTATTCAGAACAACCCACCTGATGAAGTCAAGTCCATTGCAAATGCTGACCACATGATCATCCTATCAAAACCCAAGGAGCTTTGCCTCTGTTTGCAGGAGATTTCTCAGAAATATCATTGATTTTACTTGAGTGTTTTAATAGATTAAGCTCTATTTGGTAATCTCTAAATAAACAATTTTTTTAATTAAAATAGTCAAAAGTTAAAAAGTCTATTGGTTTGTTTAGTTATAATTTAAAAACAACTTTTTCATTAAAAAATAATAAATTTGAGAATGTAGCAGCTAAAAAATGACTTCATTATTAATATTTTTAAAAACTTCACTGTGTCCCTTTACTTATACTGTATTAATGATTGTAATATGGTAATTTTCTTTTTATCAAAAAGCAAAACTTTGGAAAAATTCATAAAGAACTTTTTTCTTAACCAAAAAATAATTTTTGTAACAATTACCTAACAGCTTTTTAAAACTATGAAAAATTTGAAAATCAAAAAATTACTTTTAAAAAAAAAATTGTTGAAGTTCACCAAAATTGAGGAAAGAAGTAACAGTAGCTGGTTTATATGATGATTAGGCTGTGTGCATCACTGAGATTGTAAAATTATTTTCAATTTTTTTTTATCAGTAAAAAAAAGATTATATTGATGAAAAGTGAAATACAAAGTATATTACAACAAATATCATTAAAGTAAGATGCGTGCAAAAGCGTCGCAATGAGTAAGATCATCTCATTTGTTCTTGCTAGTTTGCCAATTTGTTAAAGATGCATTTAAGCCTCCGTTTGGGGAGTGGGTTGACTTTTTGGTTTTTTGACTTTTTTGACTATTTTAGCCTGGGTTAAAAAGCTTGGTTTGTGAAGGACTTTTTAGCTTTTTTAGCTTTTTTTTTTTAGAGAAGAGTGTAATGATTATGGGTTAGATGTGATGTTTTGTTTGTTGTGGCTAAAATAGCCTATTTTGTCTTTTATAGCTATTTTAGCCACAAACCAACTTGGCAAACACCATCAATTATTTTTAATTGACTAGTTCAAAAAATGTGAAAGGAATTGAAAGTCTCAACCACCTCACCACTCCATGCACCGTAACCATCATCATCACTAACATCAACACTAATGCAATCATTAATATATTAATCTCAAATTTGTAAATCAAAAAAATATTTCTTATGAAAAATATTCTTTTTTGTTGAAATGAACAGAAAGGAATAAATCCAACTTAATAAAACAGATAAAGTAGAAATAAAAGTTGAGTGGGAGGCACTTTAAATGTAGTTTACAATGATATACATAAGCACCTTACCATACTAATTGCGACAAAGTTTTTCCGGCATTTACTCAAGCACAAAAGGAAACCATACTGCCACACAAACCCAACATCACTAGGACCATTGCCACACACACCAATTGAGGTACCGAAACAGAGAAAAAAACATAATGTCAACCCTGGGTTGGGATAACAAGAAGAGGTTGGTTCCTTCTTCTGTAAGGTGCAATGCTAAACTTCTCCTCCATGTGCAAGCTCTCTAGTTCAATCCCACCTTCACTCTTCCAATCAAATAAGTTTATGAGCAAACCCAACACCACTAGAACCATTCTTTTTGTCGCACACGAATTGAAGAACCAAAAAAGAAGGGGGAAAAAAAATGCACATTGTCAACCCTGGACTGGAACAGCAAAAAGAGGTTGAGCCTTCTGTAAGATCATGCCAAACTTCTCCTCCATATCCAAGTCCTCCGGTTTAATCCCACCATCAAGCTTCCAATCAAGTGAATTTAAGAGTGAACCCAACATCACTGAAATCATCCTTGTCGCCAATGGTAGCCCGGGACATATTCTTCGACCTACACCATATGGAATTAACTCAAAATTGCAGCCTCAGACATCAATGTCCGAGTCCAAGAACCTCTCCGGCATGAATGAGGTGGGGTTCGGCCAAATGCTTTGGTCATGGCCAATAGCCCAGACGTTTACTAGCACTTGTGACCCTTTTGGGATTGTGTAGCCACATACTTGCTCGTCTGAGTCAACTTTACGAGGAATTAAGAAGGAAACTACTGCGTGCATCCTGAAGGTTTCCTTAACAATTGCCATCAAGTAAGGTAGGCGTGCAATATCCGATTCTGATATTGGTTTGCCTTTGCCAACTATTTGTTCAAGCTTTCTTTACACTGTGTTTGGTTGGGGGATTTGAGGAGGGATTTGGAAAGAGAAATGAAAAAGTTAGGTGAAATGTGAATAAAATATACTTACATTTCTCCTAGTTTCACACACCTTTTCCATTTTCCTTTCCAATTCCCTCTCTAAATCCCCAACCAAACACAACATTAGAGTCTCTGGGTTGTGTAAAAGCTCTGTCATTGCCCACTCTAATGTATTTAAAGTTGTGTCTATCCCTGCTATAAATAAATCCTGTAACACAATTTTTGTACCAAGTCAGACTAAATAATTACTCAATTCAAATTCAATGTAATAAAAGTAAAGCAAATTATGATGGTAGTCCCTGTATTTTGGTTATTGTGTCATTTTAGTCTTTGTAATTTCAATTAACTCAATTTTGATTATGAATTTATCACTTTGTCTCAATTTAATCTAATTAATTCCAACTCTTACCATTTTTTTTATATAGAAAATATGCATATAAATGTTTTATGTCATATTTTTAAGGACAAAATTATAAACTTATTCAATTTAGTGAATTAATCCCAACAAATTTAGTGATAATTTTCTTTAAAAAAACATAAATAATATTATTAATTGGATTAAATTGATATAAAATTTAAAATAAAGAGTCAAAATTGACCTAATTAAAAACATAACTATTAAAATAACATAAAGAGATAAAATATTGTAGGGGGGTTCGAGATTAAGAAGATGATTAAAGAGGCAAAACTATGTTAATAGTCCAACAATGGTGGAATGATTGGAGAGTGAGTAGCTAGGTAAGGGTGAAGCAGGAAACTCAAACAGAAATGAATGTCAGTGCACAAATGGGCAAAATCTCCCCCAAGTTTCCAAAATTCTTCTTCTTGGACCTTGGGAAATGAGTCCTGTTTCTAGTCTTTTTCTTGGTACCAAGAGGACACCAAGTGGCCAAATATAGAGAAGACATGTGTCCCTAAGGATCACATAGAATATTCTGCTTTGAGCTACCAGGCTGAAGGTGCCACATGTTCTTGTGCATGTACCGTGTACTATTTGTTTGCCTCTGCAGCTACCTTTTTGAGCCTCAGCAAGTGTAGTTGCAATGTGAGTGTTTGGCGCTGCAACTCCCTTTTGAACCTCAGCAAAGTACAGTTGTGGCGGGAGTGTTTACCGTTGCACTTGCCCTGTTAGCCCGAACCTCAGCAAATGCACTTGCAGTGGTAAACCTTGCTACTGCACTTGCATTCTCAGTTCTATTTAGTCAGTATATGCATTCTTAGGACTTCATTAATCTGCTATCAGCTATGTTCGTGCTCACCTTGGCGAAGCCTCCACCCTTAGCCACCTAACCACAAACTCCCCAGCTTCCCAGGGCGAAGCCTCCACCCTTAGCCATTATGATGATATCATCATCAAATGATGAAGATTCATCAAAATCTCCATTGAATATAACTTTAGTCAAATTGTTCATTGTAGGTTTGAGATTAAGAAGATGATTAAAGAGGCAAAACTATGTTAATAGTCCAACAATGGTGGAATGATTGAAGAGTGAGTAGCTAGGTGAGGGTGAAGCAGGAAACTCAAACAGAAATGAATGTCAGTGCACAAATAGGAAAAATCTCCCCCAAGTTTCCAAAATTCTTCTTCTTGGACCTTGGGAAATGAGTCCTGTTTATAGTCTTTTTCTTGGTACCAAGAGGACACCAAGTGGCCAAATAGATAGAAGACAGGTGTCCCTAAGGATCACATAGAATATTCTGCTTTGAGCTCCCAGGCTGAAGGTGCCATATGTTTTTGTGCATGTACCGTGTACTATTTGTTTGCCTCTGCAGCTACCTTTTTGAGCCTCAGCAAGTGTAGTTGCGATGGGAGTGTTTGGCGCTGCAACTCCCTTTTGAACCTCAAAGAAAGTGCGCGATTCTTGTGAGTGTTTGTCGTTGCACTTGCCCTGTTAGCCCGAACCTCAGCAAATGCACTTGCAGTGGTAAACCTTGCTGCTGCACTTGCATTCTCAGTTCTATTTAGTCAGTACATGCATTCTTAGGACTTCATTAATCTGCTATCAGCTATGTTCGTGTTCACCTTGGCGAAGCCTCCACCTTTAGCCACCTAACCACAAACTCCCCAGCTTTCGAGGGCGAAACCTCCACCCAGGGCGAAACCTCCACCCTTAGCCATTATGATGATATCATCATCAGATGATAAAGATTCATCAAAATCTCCATTGAATATAACTTTAGTGAAATTGTTCATTGTAGGTAGATGAGTGAGTGGGTGAATATGAAAATTGTAGAAAATCTATTGGGTGGGTACAGAGAGTTTAGAAGATAAGAAAATGATGGGTAGGTGAATATGAAAATTGTAGAAAACCTTATGTTATATTTATGGAGAAAATTGTGGGCAATGAATGATGGATGGTTGTAGGGTAGGTGGATGAATAATGGATGGTTGTTGAATGGGTGGATGAATAATGTGTGGTTGTTGGGTGGGTGGATGAATAATGGATGATTGTTGGGTGAGTAGTTGTTGGTGAATGAATGCTAGGTTAATAATGAATGGTTGTTGGTGGTTGGTTGTTGGTGAATGAATGATGGGTGAATGATGGATGATTGTTGGTGGGTAATTGGTGATTGTTTATTTTTTGTGTAGTTAAAAAAATTTATTAAATATGTAGTGATATATTTTTTGGTGGGGTGAATTATACATATATATATTTTCTAATTTTTCATTTTTTTATATTTGTCTAGTTGGAAATAATATAAATATATAATTTTTTTTACAAACAGGTAAAAAAAATGCCGCAAAAGACAAAAAATAAACAAAAATAAAATCACAAAAAAATCAATATCCAAACAACACCTACAAACTTGGAGGAAAAAGTTGGTTGAGATTTGCCAAAATAACAAATGACCATTATAGCACCATTGCTATAATTTGGCAAAATAGCACTATTCATTGCCAAATTATAGCAATAGCAATGGCATTACATGTCACGACCCCAACCCGCCCCTAGAAGGTCGGCGCCGAGATGGCCAGTAACCCGAGGTTACCAAAGGCCTCTTACAAGAATTCACACACAAATCAGAGTAAATATATGGGGCTTACAAATGCGGAAGCAATAAAATTAGATTACCAGTGGTCCATGAGAGCAGTGCTTAATTCAAATGAAATGACATACATCTTAGAATAGTTTATATACAACAAAATGGAGTACCAAAAATTACATCTTGACTAAAAGGCTTCTCGGCCAACAATTACAAAATACAAGGAAATGACAAAGAAGCATAATCTTCAAGATGTTGCAAAACATGAATCCAAAACACATCGGCAAGCACACCTAGGCGTCACCGCCGCCCTGCTCATCACCTACATATATATAGAGAGGGTGAGCTTGGATACTCAGTGAATGGCATAAACAATAAAGGGTTTTCATGAATGATATCCGAGGTCTTTAACAAAACAATACATGGTACAAATCAAGTTGTCTTTCAAATCTTTCAAGCTTCAAGAGATGCTCATTAACATCAATATAATACAAGAGAGATGACATTTCGGACAAGCAAACCCACGCGGTAAAACCGTCAATGGCCAGGCAAGACAAGAATGTGCTACAAATGCTTATAGTCCCCTAGCACGTACGGACTTCCAAACTTTGTGCTACAAGTGCTTATAGTCCCCTAGCACGTACGGACTTCCAAACTTTGTGCTACAAGTGCTTATAGTCCCCTAGCACGTACGGACTTCCAAACTTTGTGCTACAAGTGCTTATAGTCCCCTAGCACGTACGGACTTCCAAACTTTGTGCTACAAGTGCTTATAGTCCCCTAGCACGTACGGACTAGTGCCACAAATGCTTAAAGTCCCCTGGCACATACGGACTTTCAAGAGTGTCATCAAAACAAGATATAATACTTGGCATACAAAATAGGGATAATCATCCATGCTTACAAATACTTTTCAAAACGAGGCAAGACAAGACTTTTATCAAAACATTGCACATAGCTTTATTAAGAATGCCACTCACATAGTTCTTCGAACGTCGGGGTCAAGGCAAGTCCAAGTCCTACAAATACATGGCAAGTTCACTGAATACACTTTCAAACAAGTTTCACATGCATGCAAATGATCTCGATGCTCCAAGACTAAGTCAAATCAAAACAAACACTGCTTTCTTATTTCGAAAACATCTTTGGGCACCTAACCAGGTCTAAGCCGAGGTTCCACACCTCTTCGCCGAGGTGAGGTTCCGAGGCCACATTCAAGGGCAAATGAAGTCGGGAAAAACTGGGTTTTCCCTCTGCTCAAGAACATCAAGAACATGATCATGAAGAGCATGAAGAAATGAATGCAAGGATCATAACTTATCATTTACAAAATCTGAGTTTTCATGCTATGAGTTGGAAAACATGGACCTGGGCACCCATACCAGAAGGTCTTGGTGAAACAAACACAAAAGCATGGATTTCAATGCAAGCTTTCGGATCAAATCAAGGCTTTTCTCAAGAACACATGAATGTTCATATTCTCTTTCCAAAACCAACTTTAAATCAAAGCATGACATGCAAAAACAGAATCAATCATGCAATGCAGCTAAGTGATCATCAAGAATAACAAAAGGAGGTGAAGATTCTAACCTCAAATCACAAACCCAACGGATCAAACACCAAGGATCAAGCTTGCTATCTACCTTCTCTCTCTAGAACTCTTCCTAGAGCTTCTCTCTCCTCAAGAACAAGATATGATACAAAATGAGACATTTCTAGATTTGCCGGCTGACATAACACTCAGCTCGGACACGTGGCAGCAGTTGGTTGGTTCAACTTAAAAAGGTGATAGATTGACAAGACAAGTCTATGACAAAGCGTGTTCAACAAGCTAGGCGGCAAGGGACTCCGGCAAGTAATGACATCGGCTAGTAACAAGACTTCGGCAACGAAGGGACAATGACTTCGGCTAAGGACAGAACTTCGGCAAGTCAAAGAAGAATGATCTCGGCTAGGAGGAACAACACTTGACTAAGCTGTGCCACACCTTGGCCTAGATGTGCCACACCTCGGTCTATGTCATACCATTCCAGGACAAGATCACTTCGGCACAAGGATAACATCTCGGCCCAAATAATACACATCTCGGCCTTGGCGTTACACACCTCGGCCCAGATGATAATCATCTCGGCCAATATGTCAGGACAAAGGTGGAGGTCAGCAAAGAAATCCTAAGGTGGTCCTAAGCTTAAGATGACCTCGGCTGATACACACGCACCAAAGGAACATGACATCCAAGTAATACTTATGCAAAACAAGTCAAGGTTCGAAATGCAAGCTTAATCAAGGCAAAATCATATAATATGCATATGAGTGCGATTAGGGTAGTGTGAGGGTCATTACATTACAGCAACAATGGTTAGAGCATCTCCAATGGTTGTTGTTATATTGTCATTGCCATTGCTATAATTTGACAATGAATAGTGTTATTTTGTCAAATTATAGCAATGATGCTCCAATGGTCATTTGCTATTTTAGCAAATTTCAACCAACTTTTCCTTTAAATATGTATGTGTTGTTTGGATATAGGTTTTTTTGTGATTTTATTTTTGTTATTTTTTATTTTTTGTGACCTTTTTTTAACTGTTTGTAAAAAAAATTATATATTTATATTAGTCCCGACCAGACAAATATAAAAAAATTTGAAAAATTGGGAAAAAAAAATATAATTAATGTCTTTTTATTATAACAAAATTATCTTCATTTTAATGTCAATCAATATATTTTATCTTTTTATTGTCTTCATTTCAAAAAATATATTTGTCTTTATATCCAAGCTGATATCAAGTTCCAGAATACTCTTCCTCTCTCTCTTTCAGACATCCCATTACAAAGTCACACATCTCCATTCCATTGCAAAGTCCTGTCTCTCCCTCACTCTCACCTTCTTTCTCTCATTCCATTAAACCGTCTCTCTCTCTCTCTCTCTCTATATCTCTCTCGGTCTCCATTGATGAAATCGGAGCTTGGTTTCAGTCACCGATCTATATCTCTTTCCGCCTCTCTCTGTCTCACTCTCCATCGATTGAACCGTCTCTCTCTCTCTCTATATCTCTTTTCGTCTCTCTCTCAGTCTCCATTGATGAAGTCAAGCTTGGTTTCGATCACCAATCTATATCTCTTCCGCCTCACCATTTTGATTTGGACTCTCGGTTTCAATCACCGATCAAGGTATGATATATTTATTTTTATTTTTTATATCAATCTATTAGGGTAAAAATCAAAGCTTTTAGATCCTAATGAAGATACATCTATCATTGATTTTGTTGAATGTTGTAGTTGTTGGTGTTTGAATTTTTTTTTTTTTTGAATGTTGTTGTTTTAGTGAAATTCTGTTTTAAAAAAAATGTTGTAAAAAAAAAATTATGAATTTTGCAAAATGAAAAATTGATCTGCTTTTTGTTTGAGTTTTTCTACAAACATATGAGAAAGGAGGAGGAAAAGAAGAGAATCAGCTGGTTTGGGGTAAGCTGGCAGATTTGCCATTTGCCAAAGTTGTTGTCAAACTTGGCAGCAACTTTGCCATTTGTCATTTTTAACAGCTGCTATATCTCACCATTGGAGAACCCTTTTTCCTCAAAGCTGCTACAATATAGCTTTGGCAGCTCGCAAACCATTGGAGATGCTCTTAGAGATGCTCTAAGTAACATTTAATGCATTGCAAATATCCTATGAATGAATTACTGAAATTTGTTTGAAATAAAATTACTCTTTATAATTTTGAAAATTATAAATACATTCTTATCAAAATTTATTATTTAATAGAGTTAATAGAAAAAAATAAAATTTCTAGTTACCCTAAAATTATTCAAAATTTGAAAAATACTAAGAATTAGTAAATTTTAAATATTTTTCCATCTAAGTAATGTATTTTATAAATGAATTACTGAAATTTATTTGAAATACCTAGTACTTTTTATAATTTCGAAAATTATATATGCATTCTTATAATAATTTATTTGAAAAATAATATTGAGAATTAGTAAATTTTAAATACTTTTCCATCTAAGCAATGTATCTTATGAATGAATTACTAAAATTTATTTGAAATACATATTACTTTTTATAAATTTGAAAATTATAAATGCATTCTTATCATAATTTATTTGAAAAATACTATTGAGATTTAGTAAATTTTAAATATTTTTCCATCTAAGTAACATTTACCGCATTGCAAATATCCTATGAATGAATTACTGAAATTTGTTTGAATTACAAATTACTCTTTATAATTGTAACGCCCTCAAAATAATAACATTAAACCCAACAATATTGACATGCCATGATATATAAAAGATCTACGTCCTTCCATTCAACAGAGTTCTATTACAAATAGTATTACATGTTAACAACAAAAGCAAACGCCCTAAGGGCTTACAGCTTTCCAAGTTAACACTTGGGTACAAGAAAGTAGAGTACTAACTCATTTACACATTAAGCCCTTGGCTTGAATTTACATGTAATATCACAAAAGGAAAGACAACCAAAAAGTCCGTCCGCCACTAGCCTCCCAAGCTAATTCTTTGGAGGTGGCATGCTACCTGTACCTGAAAACAATATTCCCATATAGGGTGAGCCACAGCCCAGTAGAAGTATACTAAACCAGTTATGAATAATGACTAAAAGATTGACAGTTGATAGATGGCCAACTCTATTACATTCTTTCATAACATAATACAATTCCAAGACATTTAAGTCTATATTTCCTTTTCACTTGCCATATCATAACTTTGGCTCAAACATCTCACATGAGACAAGCACTCATGCCTACACATTTCACTTCAACAAATATAAACATAACAATTATATTCATACTTCCAAAGACAAGCATATACGCTCTGTCAATACATTTCTAGATAAGCATACATGCTCTATCTACGGAGTTCATCCCCTATCTCCTCCCAATAACATCCGGTTTAGAGGTCCATCCCCTATCTTCCCCTAAACCTCTGAGTACATCCCCTATCTCCTCCAACACAACACAATGCATATAAATAACAATTATACACATCACATAACAATACATAAAATCAATGTATTCTATCCATCGTTATAATTTATAACATTACAACCCTAAGGTTCCAATTTCACTAATGTTTCCACATTAATTCCATGTTTCTATACTAAACATGCTTCTAGGTTTATTATAGACAAAACCCCAAACTTTTATAAAATTACACAATGGCCCAAAGTTTCCAAAAATTTCACAACAACTACCAACATATCAAAATGCTAAAATTTAAAGACAAGACTCATAAGGAGGAGTAGGATATCCCTACCTCAAAAGATGAGCTCCAAAGGAGAAGGACCCAAAACCAAAATGCTCCAAACACCAAACTATTCGGATCAAAATGATGCCCTCGACGATCAACACCCTTTTTGTGAAGACAAAAGGTGAACAACACACTCTAGCTAGATCAATACTTAGAGAGAAGTTATGGTTTTTGAGTGAGAAGCTCTGAAAATGGTGTTTTGGTAAAGTAGGAGAAAGAAGATAAGTCAAAAAGTGACCTGAAATGCCCAAATCCCCACTCAAGAGTACGACAGTCCGCTGAGCGTAAGACTCTCCGCCGAGCGTAAAGACACATAAACAGTTCCGCTGAAGCGCAACCTTGTCCGCCGAGCTCCAAGACACAGACACAAAGTTCGTCCCGCCGGCGAGATCCCATTTCGCCGAGCGCAGATCTCCTGTAACTCTCACCAAAAACATCAGACGCCGAAGACAAAGACCCGCTCGAGCGCAGAAACCTCACTTGCAGAAGTTTTGCAGTGCTCAAAATATCGAAGGTATTCTCCGCCGAGCGCCAAAACCTCCGCCGAGCGCATAAGCAACAACAACCCATCCGCTGAAGGTAAACATGTCCGCCGAAAGGCATTACCAAAACTCGGGCAACTAGACTTGGTTCTAAGTTTAACCAACCGGTAACAAACCCCCCCACCACAACTCAGAATCTCAAAAACAAAGCAAGAAGGGACGAATAAGACAATACTCAATTATTAACATCCACGGACACATGTCCGACCACTATACAACAAGGTAAACCCGGACCGCTTATAACCTCCTTAAAGAATTTCGTCCCAAATTAAAAACAAGTTTTGAAAAGCAAGTTTTCCTCTCCTTAAACAATGTTATGCTACAACATTACACAATTCGACCCATTACCGGTCATTCCATCTCTCATCACGAGGCATTTAACAACATATACATTTCAACATGCATTTTCTTTCCATTTCTATAATATAGCCCACATATGCAATATTATAATCAAATCTCATAACAAGGCAAGTTCTACAACATTCACATTAACTAAAACATGCACCATGTTTTACAACTTAAGATATTTCAAATGTTCTTAAAGTTCATTACAATTATACAATTGCAACACTTGATTACACATCAATAAATAAGTCCGGATATTTCTCGCGGACTCCCAACTCACGTTCCCAAGTGGCCTCCTCCACTCCGTGATGTTTCCACAAAACCTTAACCAAAGGGATGGTCTTGCCACGCAGGATTTGATCCCGCCTATCCAAGACCTGAACCGGTCTCTCCTCATACGAGGCATCCTCATCTACCTCTAAGTCGGTCCAATCCAACACGTGTGATGGATCCGGCTCATACTCAAGCATACTCACATGAAACACGCCATGAACTCCGCCAACCGTGGCGGCAAAGCTAAACGATAAGCAACCTCGCCAATCCGCTCAAGGATCTCAAAAGGACCAATAAACCGAGGGGATAACTTCCCACTCTTCCCAAATCTCAACAAACCCCGCCTAGGTGATATCTTCAGGAAGACGTGATCACCCACCTCAAACTCCAACGGTCTCCTCCTACGGTCAGCATAGGACTTCTGACTGGTCAGAATAAGCCTCCTACGGATAAGCTCAACTTTCTCCGCTGCCTCCCTAACCAACTCCGGACCCAACAAAGGTGTGTCACCCACCTCGCCCAACAAACCGGAGATTCCAAGGTCGGCCATACAAGGCCTCAAACGGTGCCATACCAATACTAGATCGAAAACGTTGTTGTAGGCAAACTCTACCAACGGTAAGTGCCTCTCCCACGCCCCATCAAATCAAGGACACAACCTCAAGCATATCCTCAAGGATTCGACAGTACGCCAGATCGCCCATCACCGAGGATGATAAGTCAGCATTAAAGGTCAACTTAGTACCTAAAGCACTCGCAAACTCGCCACAACCTAAAGAAAACGAGGATCTCTATCTCGAGACAATCGCACCGGGACCCCGTGCAACCTTACTATGTCCCGAATATATAAGTCGGCAAGATGATTCATCAATCTCTCACGCCAAGACGGAATGAAATGCGCCGACTTGGTCAACCGGTCTACAACCACCCAAATAGCGCCACTACCCCGCCGAGTCCTCGGAAGACCTACAACGAAGTCCATAGTGACATGCTCCCACTTCCACTCTAAGAATAGGCAAGGGTTGTAACAAACCCGGCCTTCGATGCTCGGCCTTCACTTGTCGACAAGTAAGGCACTTAGACACAAAATCGCCACATCTCTCTTCATACCCCGCCACCAAAATCAAGCGACCCAAATCCCGATACATCTTAGTACCTCCTGATGCACCGCAAGGCGCGAATGATGAAACTCGAGTACCTCCTCTCAAGAAGCCTCCCAGATTAGCAAACGGTCTCAGATCTCACACTCGTGCCTGGATACACCACAAACCCTTCTCAACCTTCCCATTGGAGATCTTCTCCGAGTGATTCTACCTCAAGGTCACCTCTCAGGCTCTAACACTCTAGTCACTAGTGTAGGTTGCAACAACAAAAAACAAGGTCAAGACTTCAGGATTCGCCGTAGCAAATCAAATTCTCCAATTGCCCCAACATCCCCAATTTTGATAGCTATACAAGCTACACTACTAACGGATTTTTCGCTAAGGGCATCGCCACAACATTGGCCTTTCCCGTGATAGTGCAATTCAAGTCGTAATCCTCAATAAACTCCATCCACCTCCTCGCCTCAAGTTCAAGTCTTTCGTGGAAAACAGATATTTCAGACTCTTATGATCCGAGAACACCTCGAATCGCTCACCATAAAGGTAGTGCCTCCAAATTTTAAGGCAAAGATCACACCGCTAATTCTAGATCATGCGAGGGTAATTCTTCTCGTGAATTTTAATCGACGTGAGCCATAGGCTACTACTTTCCCTCTTGCATTAACACACAACCCAAACCCTCTCGTGAGGCATCACAATAGACCGATAACCCAACCCTCTCTCCGAATAATCAAGATCGAGCGGTGGTCATTTAACTTTCAACTCAAACGACTTTTCACAAGTCTCACCCCATACAAAGTCGACTCTCCGAGTCAATCTAGTCAACGTGAAGCTAACTCGAGAAATCTTTCACAAACCGACGGTAATACCCAACTAATCCCGTAAAATCTGCGAATCTCAAACACACTCTTAGGTCAGTGCCCAATCTTGCATCGCCTCAATCTTGATGTATCAACAGACACCCTTCCCCGTAAAACCACATGGCCTAAGAACTTCACCTCTTCTAGCCAAAACTCACACTTCCTAACTTAGCATACGCCTTATGGGCTCTAAGTAACTCAAGCACCACTCTCAAGTGTTCCTCGTGCTCCCTTCTCAAGGTGAATAGATAAGAATGTCGCTCACAAAACGACTACAAAACGATCCAAGAATTCTAAGATCCGTTCATCAAGTCCATAAAGATCGCTGTGCGTTGGTAAGTCCAAATGGCATTACTAGGAATTCATAATGGCCATACCACAGCATTTTAATGCCGCTTCTAATATCCTCCTCCTCGACCCTTAACCGGTGGTAACCCGATCTCAAATCTATCTTAGAGAAACAACTGAACCCTTCAACCGGGTCAAACAGATCATCTATACGGGCATAGGGTACTTATTCTTAATCAGAGTCTGATTCAACTTTCGGTAGTCAATACACAATCTCAAGGCACCATCTTTCTTCTTAGCAAAGAGTGCCGGTGCACCACACGGTGAAACACTAGGGCGTACACAAGCCTTATCTAGCAATTCCTGGTGTTGAACTTTCAACTCCACTAACTCTGCTGGAGCAAAACGGTAAGGTGCCATAGAAATCGGCGCCGTGCCGGGCACTAAATCGATAGAGAACTCAATCTCTCGGTGAGGTGGCAAATCGACAAGGTCCTCTGAAAGACGTCCGAGTACTCACAAACTACTCTTGGCAACACAATCTGAGTCTCATCACACTCACCACTCTCAAAGCTAGCAAGGAGACCACTAAGCTCATTCCGCCCCCGCGGACCAAACCCCGGGGGGACAATACTACCAACCCGAACTCCCAAGAACGAAAACACTCCGCCACGAGACAACAAGTAACCCTGGGCGGTAGCAATCAATAACAAATGATATGACGATAACCAGTCCATACCCAAAATAACATCAAAGCCCTTCATGGGCATAACTACAAAGGGAAACGGAAGCCTATGATCATCAACTTCTATGTCACAACCTCTACACCCGTGTTTCAAAATCAACTCACCCCCAATAGGCGACACTACACAAATAGGAGATGCCAACACTGCTAACTCCAATTCCAACACAGATGCAAATGCAGCAGATACAAAAGAATGAGACGCACCCGTATCAATCAATACACTAGCAACCGAATTGCAAAACAAAAAGGTACCTCTCACTACTGATGGAGCTTGCATTGTGTCTTGCGCTGTAATAAAGATACACGCTACCAGAGGCCTCGATCCACTGCCGCCTCGGAGCATAGGATCACAGACCGACCGGGACGACGGTTCTGATTGGCCCTCGAGGCTCAGACAGATCGAGCTGGTGAAATCCTCGCTGTCTAGAACCAGACGCCTCGGTGGCACTCAACCGTGGCACACCTCTTCATGTGCCCGCTGTCCACACTGTAACACGACAAGGGCCGCCTACCCGAACTCGACTTCATGCCTAGCCGACGAAGCAGCTTCTGACCCCGCCTTCAAGGGCAAATCAAGCCTTGTGACCTACTGGCCACACTTGTAACAGAACTCCCGACCGCCTCCCGAGCTGCAGACTTGGTATTGGGAAAGTCGACCGCCAACCACTCGGGACGGCCGAGGGTTATAACCCTCCGCCTCCCGCCATCACTCCCCCTCTTGGCCCCTCTTGAGCCCCCATGTTTTGCCTCATCTCCTCCTCGCATCATCACCCATATGAGCCGCAAAGATCCACTAAATGCCAGACTCTCGAATGTAAGGTCCACTAACTTTCAACTTGAGGTCCCACCTCAACTTCCGCTCAAACTCAGAGTAACGACGCCTCCGCCACAAGTTCAGATGCAAACCTAGACAAGCTAGTAAATGTAGCCTCAAACTCGCCACGCACAAATCCTCCCGCTAAGCTTGGTAAACCGATCCTCGCCTCTCTAGCCATCATGATAAAAACCTCTCGAAAGCATTCACAAACGCCTCCCAAGTACCGCCCACACGAACTTTCTCATACTTCCACCATTGACCAAGATCTCCTTCACCGAAGGATGCCAATGTCACTTTCAATGCTCCGTCCTCAATGCCTAGCATCTCTAACGCTTTTACTCATTTGTTCTAGCCACTCATCCGCCTTCAATGGCTCCTTAGGATCCCCAACAAACTCCTCCGGTTAGACCGAAGAACTCCCTCTTCAAGAAAGAAGGTCCCGCCTCGCTTGCTCGATTTCGCCTCCGAGAATACCCAAAGCCCTCGTATCTCCTGCCAAGGCACCCATAGCTCGCCGACCCACGCTCCGCCACATTGGCCCGACCAACCCCTTCTGAACTATCGAACCTCATCCCAGAATGGCACTTCGCCTCCTAGGCCTACCACGCCTACCACCTCTTGCTTCCGACATCCTAATAAAGGTAACACGTAACGTTAGCACATTTATAAACGTGCAAACTAAACACTCACGCCCTAATGCATGGATAATCAATTCATTCCACGTAAGCACATAAACACATAAGCACTTACGATTTCATTTCCGGATGATGATAGTCCCAAGGCGTTACTAGAGCATCGGTTAGAAACAAAGATTGATCAAGTGCCTTTCCAACAAGACTCTAAACCCAAAGATCCAATCAACATCCCGTAAACTAAATCCCATACCCAAATAACCACATAAGCATGTTATCACATAAGCATATGACAAGACACCTAAGTCTCTATCAAGCGAGACAAACCCATTGTGATCCTAATCACTTCCCACGCACTCCAAAGTATTCGAACCCTGACGCCTCGATACCAAGTTGTAACGCCTCAAAATAATAACATTAAACCCAACAATATTGACATGCCATGATATATAAAAGATCTACGCCCTTCCATTCAACAGTAGTTCTATTACAAATAGTATTACATGTTAACAACAAAAGCAAACGCCCTAAGGGCTTACAGCTTTCCAAGTTAACACTTGGGTACAAGAAAGTAGAGTACTAACTCATTTACACATTAAGCCCTTGGCTTGAATTTACATGTAATATCACAAAAGGAAAGACAACCAAAAAGTCCGTCCGCCACTAGCCTCCCAAGCTAATTCTTTGGAGGTGGCATGCTACCTGTACCTGAAAACAATATTCCCATATAGGGTGAGCCACAGCCCAGTAGAAGTATACTAAACCAGTTATGAATAATGACTAAAAGATTGACAGTTGATAGATGGCCAACTCTATTACATTCTTTCATAACATAATACAATTCCAAGACATTTAAGTCTATATTTCCTTTTCACTTGCCATATCATAACTTTGGCTCAAACATCTCACATGAGACAAGCACTCATGCCTACACATTTCACTTCAACAAATATAAACATAACAATTATATTCATACTTCCAAAGACAAGCATATACGCCTGTCAATACATTTCTAGATAAGCATACATGCTCTATCTACGAGTTCATCCCCTATCTCCTCCCAATAACATCCGCTTAGAGGTCCATCCCCTATCTTCCCTAAACCGCGAGTACATCCCCTATCTCCTCCAACACAACACAATGCATATAAATAACAATTATACACATCACATAACAATACATAAAATCAATGTATTCTATCCATCGTTATAATTTATAACATTACAACCCTAAGGTTCCAATTTCACTAATGTTTCCACATTAATTCCATGTTTCTATACTAAACATGCTTCTAGGTTTATTATAGACAAAACCCCAAACTTTTATAAAATTACACAATGGCCCAAAGTTTCCAAAAATTTCACAACAACTACCAACATATCAAAATGCTAAAATTTAAAGACAAGACTCATAAGGAGGATTAGGATATCCCTACCTCAAAAGATGAGCTCCAAAGGAGAAGGACCCAAAACCAAAATGCTCCAAACACCAAACTATTCGGATCAAAATGATGCCCTCGACGATCAACACCCTTTTTGTGAAGACAAAAGGTGAACAACACACTCTAGCTAGATCAATACTTAGAGAGAAGTTATGGTTTTTGAGTGAGAAGCTCTGAAAATGGTGTTTTGGTAAAGTAGGAGAAAGAAGATAAGTCAAAAGTGACCAAATGCCCAATCCCCACTCGGTTATACGACAGTCCGCTGAGCGTAAGACTCTCCGCCGAGCGAAGACACATAAACAGTTCCGCTGAGCGCAACCTTGTCCGCCGAGCTCCAAGACACAGACACAAAGTTCGTCCGCTCGGCGTAGATCCCGCTTCGAAGCGCAGATCTCCTCCTGTAACTCTCACCAAAACACATCAGACGCCGAAAGACAAAGACCCGCCGAGCGCAGAAACCACACTTGCGAAGTTTTGCAGTGCTCAAAATCTTGAAGGGTGCATTCTCCGCCGGCGCCAAAACCTCCGCCGAGCGCATAAGCAACAACAACCCATCCGCCGAGCGTAAACATGTCCGCCGAGCGCAACCAAAACACAGGCAACTAGACTTGGTTCTAAGCTTAACCAACTGTAACAAACCCGCCCAACACAACTCAGAACTCAAAAACAAAGCAAGAAGGGACGTAAATAAGACAATACTCAATTACCAACATCCACGGACACATGTCCGGACCACTATACAACAAGGGGTAAACCCGGGACCGCTATAATAATTTTGAAAATTATAAATACATTCTTATCAAAGTTTATTATTTAATAGAGTTAATAGAAAAAAATAAAATTTCTAAGTACCCTTTTGTACAAAAAATAAAATTACTTGACATCATTAAAAATTAATTAATTAATTTAATAATTAAATAATTAAAATAAATTATTTATTATACAATAAAAATTTATTATGCGATTAAAAATTTAGAAAGTGCACCCTTAATATTTTAAGCAAGGAAAATGCTATAGTTCTCAAATTTTTTACCAAATATATGACTATATATCTTACATGGATATGGGGTCCACTAAATTGCAAACTCCACACCCATGTGAGATATTTGGTCATTTGTTTAGTAAAAAATTTAATATCTCTAATATTACCCTTTAAGCAAACCATATCCAAAAGAAAAATGCTATAGACCCCAAATAAATTATCAAATTTTCTACCAAATCTCTCACATGAGTGTGGGACCCACACACAGTAATTTATTAATATTAAAATTTCCCTAATATTTATTTGGAATCCAACTCTATCCAAAATTTCCAATATTTACGTGTCTTCGCTTTTAGGTCCCCACAATTTAGAGAATTCCGACGGTCATATCGTAATATCAAGCATTCTTGAAGGACAAATATGTAATTAGACAACAACAGTGGTGTTTTCGTAATTCGAACAAAACTTAGGGGGTAATATTTGGAAACAATTTGACGCTTTTGGTGGACGGCATTCTAGAACTTCTATATAATGCGAACCCCCGAAGAATCTTCCATCACTCCATATTCTTCCAACTAAAAAATGAGCCAAGAAAATAAAAACTAACGTCTCTCTCTCTCTCTCTCTCTCTCTCTCTAAAAGGCTTGTGTTATTTTTTCCTCCTTTTTTATCAATCAATCATTTTTTTTTTTGCAGTGTTTTGCAAAAGTGAAATAGTGTTACTATGTTCTCTACATTTTGTCGAAATTGCTTCTTCGAATTGTATGCTCATGTTTTAGAAGTCATGTAGACTTTCTCAAAATTGGTTTTGTGTTGAATTACATATTAAGTATTTCTCAGTAAGTCCTTTGATAATTGTAGCAAGCCATTCAAGGTCTGTGATGGACACAAAATTTGACCTTGAGGAAGTCATAGAAGAATTTGAGATGCTAACAAAGGATGCTGAGAGAGTTCAGAAAGAGACCCTGCGGAAAATACTGGAAGAAAATGGCAGCACAGAGTACTTAAAGGGTCTTAATGGAAGAACTGACCA
This sequence comes from Camellia lanceoleosa, assembly GCA_025200525.1. Lineage (NCBI taxonomy): Eukaryota > Viridiplantae > Streptophyta > Magnoliopsida > Ericales > Theaceae > Camellia > Camellia lanceoleosa. Next base: position 42,469,401 of record CM045763.1, on the reverse strand, counting down.
TGAGAGTTTCAAGGATTTTGTCCCCCCTCGTCACTCGCAAAGATTTGGAACCTTACATTCAGAGAATGGTGGATGGTGATACTTCTCCCATCCTTACTGGAAAACCAATAACAACCATCTCATTAAGGTACTTGTAATTAATTGTTATTTTCTTGATGCTTTTTTTAGTGAATTTTTTTTTCTGATAAAAATTGTTTGGATGTGAAGTTCATAGCGTCTGTCAATTTTTTGTTTCTTGCAGTCCTGGCACCACTCAAGGAAAGCCCAAGTTTGTTCCGTTCAATAATGACTTGATGGAATCCACTATGCAGATATATAAGACATCTTTTGCATTTAGAAACAGGTTATATTCCTCTATTTATTGCAAAAAGATTTTTAGTTCATATTAGTATCAGATGCCCTTTTCTTTCAAGTTGACCTTAAAAATATTTAGTTGGAATTGTAAGTGATTATTAAATGTTTTGGAAGTTACATTTTACTTGTCTATTAAATTTTGTTTTCTTTGTTTGGAGGAATCAACAATATACAAAGCGTTCATGAATATGTCAATTAGGCATTTTTCCAACTTTGACATTTCCACAATCGAGATGCTCCTTTTTTTTTTAGGGAATTCAATTTGTTTAATGCTCGTCACTAGGCAATAACAAGTTTTGTTTTAAAATTCTCCCCATTTGCCAATTGTAGTCTTACAGTTGATTAAGTGCCATTTTGGAAAGATGCCAAAAACGCTGCGTTTTTGGCATTGTAAAAAAAAAAAGCTGTCTGGCCGAAAACGCTGCCTTGTTGCATTTGGCAAGTGACAAAAAAGCTACCTTGTGAAATTACCTAAATACCCTCCATGTTAATAAATTACTTAAAATTTCAAAGTTGGGCAAGGGTATATTGGTCATTTTATTTTGATTTGATGCCATAAATAAATGTTAAACCAAAAATCAAAAAAGCTAGCTTTTTACCAACTTCCCAAATCACCCTCAAAAAAGCTAAAAAACTTAGTAAAAAGCCAAAAGCCAGCTTTTTACCAACTTCCCAAAACACCCCTAAATGATTTTACTATTTTTTTATCCTCTGTGTAGAAGTTTCTAAGATGGTTATTAATCTTTGTGAGGCATGTGTGTATATATACTCTCTCTCTCTCTCTCTCATTCTTCTGAACATCCAAAAACAAATTTGAGCCATTGGTTTGGAAATTCCACACCCATACAAATGGACACATACTCTCCCATCCACCTTTCCTTATGTTTTAAAATTCTCTGCATTGCCCATATTAGCGTTTAATGTGTTTCTGCTTTTCCTCCCTTGTGCATGACGTTAATAAGATATCTGCTGATGTGAAGAACTACTGGTTTGCAGGGAATTTCCTATTGGGAATGGAAAGGCCTTGCGCTCATTTACTGACAAGCAATTCAAAACGAAAGGGTTCGTCATAGAACTGCTACTACGAACGTGTTCAGTGGTTTGCGCTTCAAGAATACAATGAAGGCTATGTGGACCCAATGTTGTAGCCCCGATGAAGTGATATTTGGTCCCAACTTCCAAAGAATCCTTATATCGCCATCTTCTAAGCGACTCATTTCTTTGGAATGAAGTCCAAGTAGTGTCCTCTACATTTGCCCACAGCATTGTTTATGCTTTCCGAACCTTTGAACAAGTTTGGGAAGAACTCTGTGTTGGGATCGGGGATCCCGCCCAAGACCTTATAGAAATTATACCAAGCAGAAAAACACACCCACACACAAGGAGACACAATATTTTACGTGGTTCGGCCTCAATGCCTACGTCCACGGGAGAGTAGCCGGTTTTCACTATACCAATTTGGAGATTACAGAAAGATTAAAATAGAGGAGGAGGTCACACTCTCCTCACTCACCCACTCTCCCGTCTCCCTCGCTCACACCGAGGGAGACGGGTCTCTCCGTCTCACATCTCACCCTCACTGATATGCTCACTCTTGGCTCCCACACTCTCTCTGTTTTTCTTCCTCCTCCTCACCTCAATTTATACACAATTGAGGAAGGAGGTGATTGGTTGTTACCAAACCCATTCCACTCTCTAGTGGAACTACCATTTCATTTGGTGGTGCTCCATGATCATCTCAATGGGGTGATTCATGATGCCTATATCCAACAAATCACCCCTTCAACCCATGTGAGGTGATCCACTGCACACACTGCTGCTAATCTTGTCACGCCCACATTTCAACATAGTCTTCATCTCTTCACTGAGACGCTGCATCCCCTGAAAGCTAGAGATAATACACCAGAGATACAAGAGGAGGAGGGAATCCTACATCCTCAACTCAACTCACACTACTCTCTGATTTGGAGAGAGCCTCTGCTCCCATCTCCCACAGATCTCTTCCACGCTTCTGTCTCGGATGTCTTCACTTGCTATGCTTGAACTTGCGTAACCAAGATATCTGACACCCCCTGATTGGATGTCCTGCACTTCGCCGATGCCCTTTGATCATGCAACTCCTTGCATGATGAACACGGGAGCAACTAGAAAACTTCAGAGTTTGACACATCAACATCCTCAATTTTCCTTGCTCGGAGCTTATTTCTGAACAACCAGCCTTTGCTTTCCGTACTTCAGAACAACTTCCTAGCGTTTCCACATACGCTCGTTGTCTGTGCTGCAATCCCTGATGTTTGGTTCTATCTTACTTGTACGTCCGTACTGATGTTTGACAGTTAGCCCTTCTGCCAAGACAACTCCCACCGCGTACAAGAGTTACCACTATGCAACCCATGCATAGTGCTCGCACCCATGGCTTCTCACTGCGTCGAGCTGCTTTGAGATCCGTGATCAACTCTATCCTCCACTGCCATGGAAATAAAGAAACCACCATAGAGAAATAAGACTTGCCACTCCTTGGCACGCACTCTTGCGTTTTACTTGTCTCAATTTCTCTGTCTGGCAATTCCTGTGAACTTTCAACAACCCGCTGCTGCACACTCCTCTGGCGCCTCTGTACGATACTCTACCGTACCCTTGCACTACTGCACGTCTACATTTGTTCTCCTGCGCTTAGTATGCTCCTTTGCAACTATTGTTCTACAGGTCCACGTATCACCAGTACTTACTCGGATATCTGAGGCTCCAATGACCCACAAGATTTCGAGAGCTAATCGGTTGCCAAATCATCTATCCGTCGATGAATGGTCTTCTCTTTTGATTGAACCAAATCCTTCAATGACGTCAACAACCAGGAAAGTTCCCAGGAAAGACTGGTGGGGTCACACCCGGTCCCACTTAAGAACCAGTCTCCTTAGACACTGTCTTTTTGACAGAACTTTCCTAGACATTGTTGATCTTGAGATAATCATACCTGCAATCCTCTGATCGCCCCTGACCAATCCTGATCTCCCTCGATCTGCCATTTAATCAAGCCTGATCTCCTCTGGTCTTCAATGATCTATCTCAAGTTGTACCTGGTTGTCCAATCCGGTTAGAATCTATCCATTCTAACCTCTTCAGTGAATCCACAACGTTCCATAATATCCGGCAACCTCCTTTTGAGTATTAAAGATGACAAACTCCCATGTTTTGACAATCTTTCCAAACCGTTCAGAATTTCACCATTCTGACCTCGCGGTTGCGTCCGGAGCGGTCCGATTAGCTAGGACCAACCTTCGCTGCACTTCCGGGGACCTCACTGAAAAATATCCCCGAAAGTTGGGCCACACCACAATTTTCTGAAAATTCTAGGCCAAATTGCAATTTTCAAAAGTTCAGGGAATATTCCGTGTACCAACAGAATATTTCGTCCACTGCACCTGATACCGTCCGTCCCTTTAATCTGCCTTCTTTTTACAAAAACTCCGTCTCCAAAATCTGACCATACAGATGTGTCTAGAATACTCCAAATAGTTGGAAACCACTATTGGATCACCAAAAACGGACTCCAAATGGCTTAGATCTAGCCAAAACATTTTGTACGCCTCAGATCTGCGGCTGCACCTTAGCCGCGAAGCACTGGATCCTTCCCCTACGGTTGCACCATAGCCGTGACACACAGGATCCCTCCTTGTCTCTGGTTGACCGGTCAACCCTTGCTGACGTGGCAGATGACGTGGCATGCAATGACTGGTCCACTGTGCCACGTGTCACTGACGTGGCCGGCCACGTGGCGTTGACTGGCTCGCCACGTGGCATCCCTTCGCTGACGTTGCGCCAACGTGGAACGCTGACCTGGCGTGCGCGTGTTGCCCGCGCGTGTGGTACACGCACGTGTCCCCCAGCCGTCTTCCTCCTCTGCCGCGCGTGGGAGCGCGTGGCCGCACGTGGTATGACGCGCCGACCTCCCATCGGCGCGTGACGACGCGTGTCGCGAGTGGGCCTCACGCGGCTTCTTCAGGTGGCGCATGAGAGCGTGTCCGGTGTCCCCTGGGCTTCTGCTTTATGTTTCTGGACTCCACTCATCGAGCCCTTGCTCCTGGTATGCTCAAAACCTGATTTGAAAGTAATCGATTCAAACAAGACGGGTTTTTGTTCCGAAACGCCACCGACGAGGCTCTGATACCACTTGTTGGGATCGGGGATCCCGCCCAAGACCTTATAGAAATTATACCAAGCAGAAAAACACACCCACACACAAGGAGACACAATATTTTACGTGGTTCGGCCTCAATTCCTACGTCCACAGGAGAGTAGCCGGTTTTCACTATACCAATTTGGAGATTACAGAAAGATTAAAATAGAGGAGGAGGTCACACTCTCCTCACTCACCCACTCTCTCATCTCCCTCGCTCACATCGAGGGAGACGGGTCTCTCCGTCTCACATCTCACCCTCACTGATATGCTCACTCTTGGCTCTCACACTCTCTCTGTTTTTCTTCCTCCTCCTCACCTCAATTTATACACAATTGAGGGAGGAGGTGATTGGTTGTTACCAAACCCATTCCACTCTCTAGTGGAACTACCATTTCATTTGGTGGTGCTCCATGATCATCTCAATGGGGTGATTCATGATGCCTATATCCAACACTCTGTACTGACATCCGAGAAGGGGTTCTCACCAGCCAAATCACTGTCCCATCCATACGAACAGCTATGTCGAAATTGCTCAAGCCAAACCCAGAATTGGCTGATAAGATCCATAAAAAATGCTCGGGATTAAGTAATTGGTATGGATTAATACCGGAGCTATTTCCCAATGCAAAGTACATTTATGGGATCATGACTGGGTCAATGGAACCTTATTTGAAAAAATTGAGGCACTATCTTGGTGAGCCGCCACTTGAAGCCGATTATGGGTCTTCCCGAGGGATGGATTGGAGCAAATGTGAACCCGAAATTGCCCCAGTTGGCCACTTTCACTTTGTCTTTCTAATATTGGGTATTTTGAATTTATTCCTAATGTTGAGGTTCCAAAGCAAGATGAAATCGAATCGCCCTTTCTCTCCATAGAGCCTAAGGCATTGGGTCCGATCAAGTCAAAGTTGGTGAAGAGTATGAGATCATCCTCACTACTTTTGCAGGTACTAAATTTGTTTTTTGGATAGTGTGAAAGCCTGTCAAAATGAATATTAGAAATTACGCCTGCTTCCTACACGTCAACAAATTTGCAGAATTTATGGCTCTTTCCACATGAAAAGATTACATATTGATGACATTAGACTATCAAAAAAAAAATATGGTCAATGGTTTAGGAAATTATTTTATTTGAACCAGTATAATCATCTATGCATTGAGCCATTGGTTTATAAAACTCACTATCATCCATTTATTGATTGTTTGAAACCCCTCACTTCCCTTCGTTTGGGATGACTTATAAGCCTATTTTGCTTAAAAAGCTTCAAGTCATTTGCCATACTCATTTCCCACCAAAAAATCAATTTAAGCCACTTTAAAAAGCCATTAAGAAATCCTAAAAGCCAAAAATATGCCAAAGGAACTAGTTTTTTTAAGCACTATCTTATTTGTGGGCTTATTTTAAGCCAATAAGCTATAGTTGAGTACCAAAATGCTTGCCATGTGGGTGTTGGATATTGTTAGAACAACTCTATCCTTGTCTTGAGTCTTGCTTCTCTCCATCTTGTCTCATTTGTTTCATCTTTTGGTTGTTTATCCGTTGGAATATGAATGAGATTATTCCATTTCACCATCTCACATGACTAAGCTAGGTTTTTATTCCAAATGAATGAGCATTCGCTCTACTTCTCACCATGTGAGTGTTGGATACTGATTACAATAGCTCTATCCTTGTGCGATTCGACTTCTCCCCATACCGCCTTGTTTTTTTCAATCTTTTGGTTTATCTCGTGGAATATGAACGAGATTATTCCATTTTACTAGCTCACATGACCAAACCGGTGGTTGAGACACAAATATCTATAATTTGTTCGAATGCTATAACTTATATGTTATGCATCTCATGGTTGACATCTTAATATTAGATTCCTCCAATTATTAAAGGGTTTAATACCAAGAGGTGCTCTCTTCTATGTCCCCTATGTATGACAGTCAAATTTTCTTGGATTATCCATGTGTATGTCACCACTATGCATTGGTAGTACATTAATTTAAATGATAAACAACTAACAAATTAAAAGATAACTTGTGGAATAGTTTTGTATTCGTGAGGATTGGAATTCTCTCTGCAAATATCTGTGGTTTCACCGATGTGACCTGTTTCATTTTTAATTTTCTTCAATTACTTGCATAAATCTGTATGCACATGAATTCTATATATGAACTTTGTATATCTATTCTATCGCTTATATTATATAAGGAGCACAATTCACTTGATGTGAACCCCATGTCACATTTTCTTATGCCAAAATTGCCTTTATGTTCTTGCTCAAGTTTTTTATTTCAAATTATGATTTTTCTAACTTTTTCCTCCTCCATCTACATTCAATTTTTCTTTTCTTTTTTTTTCCTCTAGATGATGTAACATTTGATTATTTCAATTTCTAGTTGTAATAGATGCTTTCCTATTGAACTTCTTTCCTTTTTTGAAATAAATATAATTAAATGTTCCAGTTTGAATTGTGTATGCTTTCCCATTGAACTTTCTTTTCTTTCTCTATTTTTTGCAATAAATGTAATTAAATGTTCTATGTGTGAAATGTGTTGGGAGTTTGATGACCAATGATCCTCTCAGACCCAAATCACACTCTGCCTTGATACATTCTTAGCCATAGGATCCTATCTTGAAATTCCGCCACATTGTGCGGCTGGGAGTGTATAAAAACAAAAGAAAAAGGAAATTTATATGGAAGCTTGCCCACACGCTCTCACCAATAAACACTGCTTAGTTTTGCCGTTTTAAAAAATTCATTTTGTGAGAGGATTTCTCTTTTTCTTTAGTTTTTAAAATCAAAGTGGCGGCTTTTAATTAGATTTACTTAGCATTTTAATTTCAAATTTCACCAGGACTTGGATGTGCATACACCCGACACCAATTTCTTTTGGCTCCTATTATGTTATTGTGACTTGTAAAACACACAATTTCAACCAAAACTTATGAATTACTAAATTTATATGGTAAACTTGCAGGTTTGTATCGGTATAGGCTCGGAGATGTGGTTAAGGTAGTGGGCTTCCACAACTCTACTCCAGAACTGTCACGACCCCAACCCGCCCCTAGTAGGATGGTGCCGTGATGGCCAGTAATCCGTGATTACCGTAGGCCAACTTACCAAAATCCACACACAACAGAGTACACACAGGGGGCTTACAAAATGCGGAAGCAATAAATCAAAATACAAGTGGTCCATAAGAGCTGTGCATAAATCAAATGAAATGACATATTCAATATAGTCTTACAACCAGTCCAAGTTATCAATTTACAAGTCCAATCCTGATCAAAAGGCTTCTAAGCCGACAAGTACAAAATACAATGAATATAAGCCGAGAAGCATGATTTTCAAGATCTGCCGAGACAAATACAAAATGCCGACGTAAACACAAAATGCCGGAGTAGAAACAGCATTGCCGACAAGAATACAAAACAAGCCGACGTAAATCAAGTATCTAAAACAAGCTGGTAAACACATCTAGGCGTCGCCGCCGTCCTGCTCATCACCTACATATATATATAGAGGGTGAGTATGGAAACTCAGTGAATGATACTAATAATAAAGGTTTTGCATGAATATAGCCGAAGTCTGTTCAAAACAAAACATGTCAAAACCATCCAAATATTAGTCGAGATCCTTTCTAGCAAAGCACAATAAACCTTTACCAATTCAAAGGATGAACCGTATTCATCTTTCCAATCTTACAAGTTTCAAGGGATGCTCATGACATCGGCAACCAAGGACAAAGCTTTCGCATAATCAAGACGTGTGTTAGCCCATTAGTGGCAAAACCAAGATTTATACGATCCGTAATCGTTTTAGACAAAATGATGTCATGAAGTTTAGAGTCCTCCAGCTAAGGGACTTTTACACTTAGTGCTGCAAAAGTTTATAGTCCTCCAGCTAAGGGACTTGTGTTACTTAGGCCCGTAGCCCTTTTTAACACAATGGCTTCTTCAAGAAAGGACCGTATCCTTTTTATGCAAGAGACTAATGTCACTTAGGCCCGTAGCCCTTTTTGACAAATGATGCTGCGAAAGTTTAGAGTCCTCCAGCTAAGGGACTTGTGTTCAAGGAAGGACCGTGTCCTTTTTAATCCATAGTGCTGCGAAAGTTTAGAGTCCTCCAGCCAAGGGACTTTTACACTTAGTGCTGCGAAAGTTTATAGTCCTCCAGCCAAGGGACTTCTCAAGATAGCATCAAGACAAAGCTCACAATGATACATCGCATTAGGCTAAACATTCATGCTTAACAAATACTTTCATCAAAACAAAGCAAGACAAGATTTATCAAAACGGTTTAACATAGCTTTATTAAAAGCACCACTCACCTGGCTCTTCAGGTGTAGGCTCAAAGCAAGATCAAAGTCCTGACAATCACATAGCAAATCACACTCTCAAAACGAGCTTTATTTACACATAATGATCTCGGCACTACCACCGAATCCAATAATAATAACGAAACGAAACATGCTGAGTCAAAATTTGGAGTCTTGCCAGTCATGCCGAGGTCCCACACCTCCTAGCCGAGATGTGGTCCTGCTGGCCACGTACAAAACGAGATCGGGAAACCTGAGTTTCCCTCTGAAGAATGCAAAGGACAAGAGCATCAAGAACATCAAGAACATGCATGTTAGGACCATAACTCGTTTATTCAAAATCTGGGGTTTCATGCTAAGAGTTCAAAAACGTGGACTTAGGTGCCCAACCAAGAAGAACATGCAAGAACAAACACAATAACATGGCTCTAGCCATAAACTTCTAGATCAAAGTGCACTTTCATCAAGAACACATGAATACTAACTTTCTCCTTCAAAACCAACTCCAAATCCATGCATGGCATGCAAAACAAATTCAATCACGCAATGCAACTATGTGATCAATAAGAGCAAACGAGGGAGAGCAAGAATCTAACCTCAAAACTCAAATCCAACGGTTCGATCTTCCACGATCAAACTCGGAACTCAACTTCTCCCTCTAAAACTCTTACTCCTTGTTCTAGAGCTTCTCTCTCTAAAGGAACAAAGATTGAGACCAAATGATGCCAAAAAGGATACAAAATGATGTGTTATAGGCACACGGTGACTTAGCCTCCAAATCGGGACACGTGGCATCACCGGGTTGGTCTAACTCAAAAAGGTGACTGATTGACAAGACGAGTCTCTGACAAAGCGTATACAACAAGCTAGATGGTAAAACACATCGGCAAGTAAGGACATCGGCTAAAGTCAAAGCTTCTGCAAGGATAACAAGGACGTCGGCTAGGGAGGTCGGCACTTGACTAAGTGGTGCCACACCTTGGCCTGGGTGTGCCACACCTCGGTCTAGGCCACACCTACCCAAGGACAAGGATCGCTAACACAAAACATCTCGGCCTCGGCTCTAAACACATCGGTCCAAAGAGTGACATCTCGGCAACACATGCCGAGGTGAAGATAGAGGTCAACCAAGGTTCCAAAACGATTCCAAGTACGAAGGTTTAAAGGCGAGCTAAGCTAAGCTGACCTCGGCTATACATCAAGCAAGGTACAAGATCAAGCAAGCAAGCAGTATTTAACAAGCAAGACAAAACAAAATAACAAGATTATAATCATGGCAAGGCAAGATCATACAAAGATATACGTAAGCATGGCTAAATCAAGATGAGGGTTGTTACAAGAACTCCAATTTATCTGCAGGAGCAATCTTCTCCTCACCATCAACATCGACAAGAACACCGAGAAAGATCTACAACTATCTGTTGAAGCAGCAGGAAAGTTGTTTTCCAACGAAAAACTCGAAGTAGTTGACTTCACGAGCCATGTGGACTTATCAACAGATCCTGGTCACTACGTCATCTGCTGGGAAGTGAGCGGGGAAGCAGGTGACGACCTTCTGAGGGAATGTTGCAATTGCTTGGACCGGTCATTTGTAGACGCGGGCTATGTGGGCTCACGTAAAGTTAAAACCATTGGGCGTTGGAACTCGAAGTTCTTAAGAGGAACCTTCGAAGATTCTAGAGCACTATGTAGGGCTTGGAGCTGCTGTCGGCCGATTTAAAATGTCGCGGTGCGTGGGGCTGCTAATAGCATTGTGTTGCAGATTCGTGTGACAATGTTGTGAAGAGCTACTTCAAGATCTTTTAGTTGAATTAGGTAAAATTTTCTGTTTTTAGTGTACTACATTAGATATGTTGAATAGTATGGTTCTCAATAATATGCTTCAAATGGTTTAAAAAAAGTTTTCTTTTACCTCTTGTTCTCATCATTTATGCAACTCTACATGTTTCTGTGTCCATCTTTGATTGCTATGTGGGTGCCCAAGTCCTTGGCGATTGCTTGTTCACTTGCAATGAGGCCATTACTCAATTAAATTTTTTTAATTTTTGGTTTAGTTAGCCAGAGAATTTTTTTGTTAAATTTTTCGTTCTGTCAAATTTTTGTTAATTTTGTATTGTAAACCATATAAAATTGATAAGTGCCATAAAATTATTCACTGTGTTTGGTTTGAGTTTTTTAAATTAAGTTTTTTGAAAATTCAGTTTTTTAGTTTTCGTATTTTTTTGTTTTTAGTGAATATTTTTAAAATTTTAAATATTATTTATTTATTTTTTTCGATGCACCTTACTTAAATGTATTTAAAAAGTAAAAAATTTGTGAAAAAATATTTTAAAATTTTAATAAATACATAAAAATACAAAAAATATACTGAATTCTCATTTTTTTTTTTGTATTTTTGAAATTTAGTGAATTTTTAAAAGGTTTTTTTTCACAATTTTTTTACTTTTTAGGTATATTTATGTTAGGTATGTCTAAAAAATAAAAAAATTCAGTAAAAAAAAAACGAAAAATAAGAAAATAGAATTTTCTGAAAAATATTTTTAAAAAAGCACAACCAAGCAAGCTGATTAATTTTAATCTAGGTGTTAATTGTCGGAGCAAATCAAAGCTTGAGTATGACATAAAATGTAGCACTACTAAGTGTTATAGCCCAGTGGTTGTGTGTATGTGTAAATAAAATAAATAACAAAATAAAATTAAATAATCTAGAGAATAATTAAATGAATTAAATTCCAGATTAATAGCTTACAGTAATTATAAGTCGAGGCTTATGTTAAACACAATCTCCTTAAAGTAATTTCGCCCTCGCTCTTGTGTTTCGAGATTTAACGATGTCTACTGCCCAGAATGCAACAATTACTACTTGATTTGTAGCACTATAAAATCAAGTCTGACGAACCAAATAATGCTGTAACTCTATTTATTAGAAACTAAATAATAGACAGATGCAAGAGCATAGGAGGATGAACAGAAGAAGAAAATAAAAAATTCGATGAAATGAATTGATGGAATGTTAGGCTATTTATAGCCTAGCATGCACCTGTACGGGTTGGATTTGGTGGCAGTTCAGACATGGCCGGAAAGGTGCAACCGGAACAACACCGGTTCGGAAAGGAGGCGACTAGAAAAATTTGAAAATTCAAATTTAAAATTTTGGAGCAAATTTTGAATTATTTCTATAAAGAAAAAAAATTTCCTGCAAAAATTTTGAAAAATTCAAACGAATTTTGTTGAAAAAATTAAAGTTAAGACCCGACCTAGTCGGACGGCGACGCTCGTGTAGTGATTTTGGGCCAAGCTCACTTTGTCCATAACTCCATTCCTTACAAAACTTGGGGTGCCCCTTGGGGCTCATCGCAAGTGTGGCAAGCCAAGGTATATATATTCAAATAAATCTTTAAGCATTTTCTACGTGGGACAAGCACATTTTACAAACGTGTAAGAAACTCACTTAAAGCCATTTCCATGAACTGGAAAATGTGTGTTGAATTCTCATTCATTCGGAAATAGTTTTGAGCAACCAAATACACGATGTTATTGACTACGCGACATTAAATATGAACCTAATTAGAAATATCAAAAATAACACTTGGATCCTACCTTAATTAATACTCAAAATTAACAAAAAATAAGTTCATACAAAGCCATTTTCCAATACTAAGTTGGTTGGTCTGAAATCTGGTTGAAAACCAATAAAGGAAGAGGTTGGTGTTTTGGGGGGTTGTGCCTGTGATGTTATTTGGTTACATTTGAGTGATCACTTATTGGATTCTCGTTAGATGATAATAAGCCTCCTAACTCTAGTAGAAAGGTTATTCTATGCAAAGAGTTGCAAGTTTGACCCTTGTCCTTGTTGTGCACTTTCTATCCCTCATGACACGGCCTCATGAGTGACCCTTGGTGTCATGGGGTGTGCATGACCGGTGGCTATTGGCGATGCACATTGATGATTTGATTATGAATTATTGATCTGTTAATATACCCTTGGTTAAGGGCAAGGGCGTATTAGCACAAGGTTGGACAATTAGGTTGTGGCATGTGACGTGTAGAATGTTTATTCGTGAGCCCACCAGTGTGGTTTGATGCTTTGATCACATGAATCTCAGTTGTGCGAGTGCCTTGTTTGTGATAACGGCGTATTTTGAGAAGTGGGTTAAAAGTCACTTCTCAATTTTTAATCCACTTTCCTTTCTCACGAAAAAGTCAAAAAACAGTTTTTAACCATATTTTCAAAACATCCTAACATATAGTCTTAATTGTGAAGGTTTTTTTTTAGCAATTTTAATAACACAACCAATGCTTTTTAACCGGTGAAGTCTCCCATGCTATAGTAAATGACTATAATTCCCATCTTTAACCAAGTTGTAAAATTGGAAGATCATGAAATGATGAACTTAAGATAGAGATCATATTGTATGATGATAGACTTGAATTACATTTAGCTTTACCATAGTTGATAATCATCTCAAAAGCTCTTTCCACTGCTAGATGATTGGTGCGTATGCGTTAGAAACCATACAAAATTATATATTTGTGATATAGGATGTGAACTATTACAATACAATTAGGTAGTACTATACAAATAAAATTTATATAACATTTTTATTTAAAATGATGCGGCAGTCTTAACACCTATTGTTTTAATATAATTACCACCTCTAGAATATAATTACCACAATATTTAGTATATAATTTATATACATGTAAATATTTTGGGCAGGGCTTCCCTTCCGTTTAGGTTTGTGGAGTTTATTTTGTTTTGATAATTTTCATTTTGTTAGAATCTTTATGTTTATTATCCACATATAACAAATAAAAAAATTAATTGATCTGATAATTGTAATATATTTAATTTGTCAAAAAAAAAAGTGTATGATCTATTATTCAAAATACTTGTCGTTTATTTATTATTAGACAAATGTAATAAATTAAACATGATACGATTATCAAATTAATCTAAAAAAAATTTAAATAATATACAGAAAATTTTTTATAAAATAAAGAATTTTGATGAAACAGAACCTATCTTTTCATATGAAGCTTTTTTGTTTTTCTTATGTCTTTTAGCCTTTTATCAGCATCAGTGCCAATCAGACACCATTATCAGTAAATGGACTTCTTGCTTTTGAGAGAGAGAGAGAGAGAGAGAGAGAGAGAGAGAGAGAAGAAAAAGAAGAAACACAAACTCACGGGGTGGCTGACCATAATTCTTTCTTTTTCAACTTTTTGGCTTTTTCCATACAATGTGCCATTTTGGCAAATAAAAAAAACTCAGCGTTTTTCAGTACATTCCCAAAATGTCAACCTTCCCAAAACGCTGAATAAACGTCGCATCGAGCAAACAGTTTGTGGGTTTGTCATTTTGCAATGAGTGGACCTAACAGGGAGTTTGTTAATTTGGTGTTATCGGATTAATTATTTATAGGATTGGTGAAGTCGACTATAGATATTATTTAAGAACCGGTAAAAAGTTAATTTTTTAGTTTTTTTAATTTTTTTAGCAAAAAAGTCAATTTTTTTTATCCAAAACAACTTAGCTTTTTGTCAAAAAAGTTAAAAAATTAAAAAAATTATTTTTTTACCAACTTTCCAAAACATCACTTAATCAATTCAACAAGAGACAAAACCAAATTTTATGCATTGCCGATTATGCAGATTTATTGATTGCAAGTATCCTGTTTATATGTTATAATAGTACTCTTAATACTAAGATTTGTCAATTATATATTTTAGTTACAAAGTTAAAAGGATATTATAAGTTGTGACATCATTTTATTTATTTTTCTATATATCTTTTTTATAAAAAGTTAAAAAATATTAAAATAATATATTCTCAAACGAGATTTAAATACTTTTTTTATGGCTCAAGCTTCTCTCCCGTCCGTGATTGGACTGAAGAGTATTGTTGGGTCTGTGGAGCCCACTACGGATCTCGTTTTGATAATCTAAACCGTCTAATGTGTAGAACTCATCGATTTAATATGTAAAACTCATCGCGTACTTTATTTCTGTAAAAAATCACATTGATCAGATATCGGTAGTTAATTGATTGGATTAGATTTCTATCAACGATAAATATAATTTTTAAAATAAATAATTGACAAAAATCTGATCCGTTTAAGTAGCTATCGATATTCGACCAACGTAATTTTTTACAGAGATAAAACACTCAAAACAAGACCCATAATGAACCCTATGAACCCAACAACATCGTACAATCCACTTTGTGGAGCGGAAACAAACTGCCTCTTTTTTATTAGATGATAAAATTGTCTTGGGCAATCTTGATAAGTGTACTATTAATTTCTTTGTAATTATGGTTTGACTAATCTTATTCTTAATAGAAATTACTATTGATAAAAAAAAATTAAATTTAAACCAAAAAAAAAAAAATTGTCTTGTGCAATCTTGATAAATTTAAATTACAATTGGATTTGTAGATTTTAAATGAAAATAAGATTGAATTTAAGGATTTTATATGGTAAAGAAAAAAAAAACAATGTAATTAGTTATTTGTAATGGTTTAAATAAGTACATTTTTTGACTACTTAGATAAAAAGGTAGAGGAAAAAAGATGATTGTTTAGGATAACTTTTTGACTTTTTATAAAAAAAATGTGTATTAAAATATTGTATAAAATAAAAAAATTACGTTCTTACCCCTCTGTCCTATGTGCATTGACAGTGCTGATGGAAGGATAGTACGGATTGTTTTGAAATGGTGATAACTTCATAACATATATGTATATATGATGAGGCTTCGCGGGTATTGTTGGGCCCGTGGGGGACCACCACGGGTCTCGTTTTGATAATCGGAATCGTTTAATGTGTAGAACTTATCAAGTACTATATGCCTGTAAAAAATCACATTAATCAAATATCGATAAATATCTTATAAAATTACTTTTTTGTCAACCGTTAATTTATTCACCGTCCATTTTTTTATACAAAAACTGATTTGATCATATACTTATCGATATTCGATCGACGTGATTTTTTTACAGGCATACAATACTCGACAAATTCTACACATTGCACCGTTCAAATTATCAAAACGGGACTCGTGATGGACCCCCATGGGCCCAATAGCATTGTCCTATGTATCATGAGAAGTGCATCCGCCTGATTGTTTGTACCATCATTGCAGACAGTACCATCACTTCATTACAAAAGTTGACTCGTACTTTTTTTGTATAAATTTATTATATATATATATATATATTTATTAATAGTGATAACTTTTTGACTTTTTGTCTTTATTAGACTATGCCAAACCAGCCAAGATTTAAGTATCATAATAAAGGCTATGTTTGACATGTAGTTTTGGGGCTATTTTAGCTACAAAATGATAAAATAGACTACAAAGTCAATAAGACAAAATGTTACATCTAAACCAAAATCATTTTATTTTTTTCTCTCACAAAGTCAAAAAAACAAAAAAGTCATCACAAAGAAAACTTTTTAGTCCTAGATTAAAATAGTCAAAAAGCTAAAAAGTCAAAAAACCAACCCACATTCCAAACAAAGGCTAAATACTTCTCTTTCTTTTTTTAATTAAACGTATCTTCTTATCATATATATATATATATATTATTAAAAGTCTATTTGACAAATATTAAATTGAAATAATTCACAAATTCAATATCAATTGTGTTTCACTTTTTTTTTTTTTAAAAAAAATTCTTTCAAAGATACTAAGATTTTTTTTTAATATTAAATTACCTTTTTTCATCCATTATTCTATATCCAATTGTGAGAATCCTTATTTAATTATTCTTAAAAATACATTATGTAACGCCCTCAAAATAATGATATTAAACCAACAATATTAACATGCTATGATATATAAAAGATCCACGTCCTTCCATTCATCAGAGTGCTATTACAAAAGGTATTACATGTTAACAACAAAAGCAAATGCCCTCACAGACTTCTGACTTTCAAGTTAACACTTGGTTACAAGAAAGTAGAGTGCTAACTCATTTACACATTAAGCCCTAGGCTTGAATTTACATGTAACCTTTGCAAAAGGAAAGACAACCAAAAAGGCCGCCCGCCACTAGCCTCCCAAGCTAAGTCCTTGGAGGTGGCATGCTACCAGTACCTGAAAATGATGTTCCCTTATAGGGTGAGCCACAGCCCAGTAGAAATACACTAAACCAGTTATAAATAATGACTAAAAGATTAACAGTTGATAGATGGCCAACTCTTTTACATTCTTTCATCACTTCAACAAATATAAACAAACAGTTATATTCATACTTCCAATGACAAGCATATACGCTCTGCCAATACATTTCTAGATAAGCATACATGCTCTATCTCTGAGTTCATCCTATCTCCTCCCAATAACATCCGGTTTAGAGGTCCATCCCTATCTTCCCTAAACGCGGAGTACATCCCTATCTCCTCCAACACAACACAATGCATATATATAACAATTATACACATCATATATCAATACATAAAATCAATGTATTCTTTCCATCGTCATAACCCATGACCCAATTCTATCTCAATTCCTCATTTTCCACAATTAATTATTCCAATTAATTAATCAATGTAATTAAGACATTTCCATAATTAACATTACAACCCTTAGGTTCCAATTTCACTAATGTTTCAACATTAATTCCATGTTTCTATACCAAACATGCTTCTAGGTTTATTATAGACAAAACCCCAAACTTTTTTATAAAATTACACAATGGCCCAAAGTTTCCCAAAATTACACAACAACCACCAACATATCAAAATGCTAAAATTCAAAGACAAAATCCATAAAGAGGAGTAGGATATCCCTACCTCAAAGTTTGAGCTCAAAAGGAGATGAAGGCCCAACACCCAACTTGCTCCAAAACCGAATATTTTCAGATTATATCGAAGCCCAAGTCACCCTCTACCTTTTTAACAAAGCACTTAGGGGAGATTCACCCTCTAGGGAGATGATTTCTTAGAGAGAAGGCAAGTCTAGAGAGAGAGGCTCTCAAATTTAGGGTTTTAAAAAGTAAAAGCTTCAAAAAGTGAAGTTTAGATCATTGCTGTGAATCGATATAAACAGGCTCGCTCGGCGAACTTGTCGCTCGGCGACTGAACCTGAAACCGTAGCTCGAGCCAAGAAAGTCTCGCTCGAGCCAACATCCTGGCTTCGCTCGGCGAAGAAAAGCTCGCTCGAGCAGGGCTCGACCGCCAGTCTGCAACTAGGCGCGCTCGGCGGCGAACGCTCGCTTGGCGAAGGCCAACCAGATCGCTCGGCGAAGAACGGCTTCGCTTCGAGCGGGAATCATGGTGTTCGAGTCCGGCGAGCGATGCAGCTCGCTCGAAGCCACTCTGGCTCGACCCACGGACACAAAACTCAACTCTCGCTCGAGCGACCAACTCCTCGCTCGAGCGAAGGACAAAAATGCAGCAACCCTTGGCTCCCAAACACAACCAACCTGAAACAAACCTGCCCAACACATCCTATAACTCAAATACAATATATGAAAGGACGTAAACAGGACAACAATCCACTACCAACATCCACGGACACATGTCCGGATCACTGTACAACAAGGGGTAAACCCGGGATCGCTATAACCTCCCCCCCTTAAAGAATTTCGTCCCCGAAATTAAAAACAAGTTTTGAAAAGCAAGTCTTTTTCTCCATTCTAAACAATGTCATAACATAACATTTAACAATTCGACCCATTACCGGTCATCCATCTCTTATCAAGAGGCATTTCACCTGTATAAATATTTCAAGTGCATCTATAACATGCATTTCTTATTCCACTTTCCAACCATTCTCAATATACATGGTTTCACAAATCATCTTATAACAAAATTTCATGATACATCTCCAGTTTTATAATATAGCTAACACATGCAATATTATAATCAATTCTCATATTAAGGCAAGTTTTATACTACTTCCTTAAATCAAAACATATACCATGTTTTACAACTTAAGACACATACAATGTTCTTAAAGTTCAACAAAATTACAAGTTCTCATTACATGACTACAAATCAACAAACAAGTCCGGATATTTCTCGCGGACTTCCAACTCACGTTCCCAAGTGGCTTCCTCCACTCCGTGATGCTTCCACAAAACCTTCACCAAAGGGATGGTCTTGCCACGCAGGACTTGATCCCGCCTATCCAAGACTCGAACCGGTCTCTCCTCATACGAGGCATCCTCATCTACCTCCAAATCGGTCCAATCCAACACATGTGATGGATCCGGCTCATACTTCCGAAGCATACTCACATGAAACACGTCATGAACTCCGGACAACTGTGGCGGCAAAGCTAAACGGTAAGCAACCTCGCCAATCCTCTCAAGGATCTCAAAAGGACCAATAAACCGAGGGGATAACTTTCCTCTCTTCCCAAACCTCATCAATCCCCGCCTAGGTGATATCTTGAAAGACATGATCACCTATCTCAAACACCAACGGTCTCCTCCTCTGATGCGCATAAGATTTCGGCGACTACGAGGTTGTAACAAGCCTCCTACGGATAAGTTCAACTTTCTCCGTCGTCTCCCTAACCAACTCGGACCCAACAAAGGTGTATCACCCACCTCGGCCCAACAAATGAGACCTACAAGGTCGGCCATACAAGGCCTCAAGCGGTGCCATACCGATACTAGGTCAAAGCTGTTGTGTAGGCAAACTCCACCGGTGATAAGTGCCTCTCCATGTCCCATGAAATCAAGGACACAACCGAAGCATATCCTCAAGGATCTGAATAATGCGCTCGGTTGCCCATCGGTCGAGGATGATAAAACGTACTAAAGGTCAACTTAGTACCTAAAGCACTCTGCAAACTCGCCACAACCTAGCGATAAAGCGAGGATCTCTATCTCGAGGCGATCGTCACTTTGGGACCCGTGCAATTTTACTATGTCGAACATACAAGTCGGCAAGATGATCTCTTGAATCTCTCACGCGCATTGGAATGAAATGCGCCGACTTGTCAACGGTCTACAACCACCCAAATAGTGTCACTACCATTGAGTCTTGGAAGACCTACGAAGTCCATGGTGACATGCTCCCACTTCCACTCGGCAATAGGCAAGGGTTGTAACAAACCGGCGGCCTCGATGCTTTCGGCCTTCACTAGCGACAAGTAAGGCACTTGAACCAAGACCGCCACATCTCTCTTCATACCCCGCCACCAAAGCCCGGCGACCCAAATCCCGATACATCTTAGTACCCCGGATGCACCGCAAGGCGCGAATGATGGAACTCTCGGAGTACCTCCTCTCGACAGGACTCCGGCACAAACAGACGGTCTCGGTATCTCAAACTCAGGTCGGGATACGCCGTCAAACCCTTCTCGACCTTCCCACTAGAGATCTTTTCTCTAAGGGATTCTACCTCAAGGTCACCTCTCTGTGCCTCTAACACTCGAGTCACAAGTGTAGGTTGCGCAACAACAGAAAACAAGGCATGACCTCAACGGATTCGCCCAGAAGCAAGTCAAACTCGCCAAGTGCCCCCAACATCTCCCACTCTC
Organism: Camellia lanceoleosa; assembly: GCA_025200525.1. Classification (NCBI taxonomy): domain Eukaryota; kingdom Viridiplantae; phylum Streptophyta; class Magnoliopsida; order Ericales; family Theaceae; genus Camellia; species Camellia lanceoleosa. The sequence continues at coordinate 42,449,051 of CM045763.1, read as the reverse complement.
GGATGGCTACACAAGCTACATCACTAATGGATTTCCTACTAAGAGCATCGGCCACAACATTGGCCTTCCCTGGGTGATAATGCAACTCGAAGTCGTAATCTTCTATAAACTCCATCCACCTCCTCTGCCTCAAATTCAAGTCCTTCTGTGAAAACAGATATTTCAGACTCTTATGATCCGAGAACACCTCGAATCTCTCACCATAAAGGTAATGCCTCCAGTTTTTAAGGCAAAAATCACGGCCGCTAACTCTAGGTCGTGTGTGTGGGTAATTCTTCTCGTGCATTTTTAAGCGGCGTGAGCCATAAGCTACCACTTTCCCTCCTGCATCAACACACAACCTAAACCCTCTCGTGAGGCATCACAATAGGCTGCGTAACCCAACCCTCTCTGGAATAATCAAGGCTGGGCGGTGGTCGATCTAACTTTCAACTCTGGCGACTTTTCACAAGTCTCACTCCATACAAATTTGACTCCTGGCGAGTCAACCTAGTCAACAGTGAAGCTAACACGAGAAATCTTTCACGAACCGGCGGTAATATCCGGCCAATCGAGCTGCGGATCTCAAACACACTCTTAAGTGTGCCCAATCTTGCCTTGCCTCGGTCTTGGATGTATCAACAGACACCCCTTCCCGGATACCACATGGCCTAAGAACTTGACTTCCTTTAGCTTGAACTTCGCACTTTCCAAACTTGGCATCTGACCTATGGGCTCTAAGCAATTCAAGCACCACTCTCAAGTGTTCCTCGTGCTCTTTCTCGAGGTGAATAGATAAGAATATCATCCACAAAAACGACCACAAAAGCGATCCAAGAATTCCGGAAAATCCGGTTCATCAAGTCCATAAAGGCTGGTGCGTTAGTAAGCCCAAATGGCATCACCGAAACTCATAATGGCCATACACGTGCGAATGCCGTCTTGGATATCCTCCTCTCGACCCTCAATGGTGGTAACGATCTCAAATCTATCTTAGAGAAACAACGGGAACCCTTCAATGGTCAAACAAATCATCTATCACGGGGCATAGGGTACTTATTCTTAACGTAGCCGATTCAACTTCCGATAGTCGATACACAACCTCAAGGCACCGTCTTTCTTTTTTAGCAAAGAGGGCCGGTGCTCCCCATGATACACTAGGGCGAAGCCCTTATCTAGCAATTCTTGGGTGAACTTTCAACTCAATCCACTCTCTTTGGGGCAAAACGATAAGGTGCCATAGAAATCGGTGCCGTGCCGGGCACTAAATCAATAGAGAACTCTGTCTCTCGGTGGGGTGGCAAATCAACAAGATCCTCGGGAAAGACGTCCGAGTACTCACAAACTACCCTTGGCAACTCAATCTGGGTCTCATCACACTCACCATTCTCAAAACTAGCAAGTAGACTACTAAGCTCATTCCGCCTTCGCGGACCGCACCCCTGTGGCACAATACTACCAACCCGGTCTCCTAAAAAGTGGAAAAACTCCCCGCTCAGCATGCAATGAGGTAACCCTCTGGCGGTAGCAATCAATAACCGCCGGTATGGCGATAACGTCCATACCCAAAATAACATCAAAGCCCTTCATGGGCATAACTACAAATGGAAAAGGAAGTCGATGATAAATAAACCTCTATATCACAACCTCTACATCCGTGCCTCAAAATTAACTCACCCCAATAGGTGACACGCATAAATAGGAGATGCTAAAAGTGCTAACTCGGTTCAACCACAGATGCAAATGTAGCGAGATAAAAAGAATGAGATGCACGTGTCAATCAACACTCTAGCAACCGAGTTGCAAAACAAAAAGTACCTCTCACTCTTGATGGAGTCGGTACTAGGTCTGTGATAACGACATACCACAGCCTGTAGGCCTCGATCTACTGCTCGCCCCTCGGACATAGAATTTCTTTGTCTTGTTGGGGCAAGCCCCGGATTGGCCCTCGAGGCTGCCTGGTGAAATTTGAAATCCTGCGTCTGTCTAGAACAGGCAGCTCTGAAGTGGCACTCAACCGTGGGCAATACCTCTTCATGTGCCCATTGTCCCTGGTAACACGATATGGGTGCCCCCTGAACTCGACTCGTGGTGCAGGTGACGTGAAGCGACTCTCGACCCCCGCACGTGGGCAAGCGAAGCCTTGTGACCAGTGGCCACACTTGTAGCAATTGAACTCTCCTGTTGCCCCTCCGGAGCACACTTTTCAGTCTTGGGAAAGTCGACTGGCCAAACCACAGGGACGGTGAGGATTATAACCCCTCTGCCTCCTACCATCACTGTCCCTCTTGGCCCCTCTTGGAGCCCCCATGTTTCTCTTCTTCTCCCTCCTGCATCATCGGCTCCATATGAGTGCGGCATCCACCAAATGCTGCTCTCGAATGTAAGGTCCACCAACTTTCAACTTGAGGTCCCACCTCAACTTCCGCTCAAACTCATAGCATGGCGCTCCTCTGTCGCCACAAGTTCGGTGCAAACTGGACAAGCTAGTAAATGTAGCCTCAAACTCGGCCCAGACAAACCCTCATGCTTAAGCTTGGTGGCCCGATCCCTTAGTCTCTCTCTAGCCACTGCGGATAAAACCTCTCTGGAAAGCATTCTAGCGCCTCCCAAGTACCACCCACACGAACTTTCTCATACTTCCACCATTGACCGCATCTCCCTTGGTGGAAGGATGCCAAGGTCACTTTCAATGCTCCGTCCTCAATGCCTAGCATTTGAGCGTTTACTCATCTGTTCTAGCCACTCGTGCGCCTTCAATGGCTCCTTAGGATCCCCAACAAACTCCTCGGGTTAGGCAGGAAGAACTCCCTCTTCAAGAAAGAAGGTCACGCCTCGGTTGCACGATTTCTGCTCTGAGAATACCTAAGGCCCTGCTATCTCTCGGGCCAAGGCACCCATAGCTTTCTTGACCCAGCTGGCTCGGCCACATTGGCTGACCAACCCCTTCTGAGCTGGGAACTTCATCCGTGCGGCACTTCTGCCTCCTAGGCCTACCACGCCTACCACCTCTTGCTCGTCGACATCCTAATAAAGGTAACACGAACATTAGCACATTTATCAACGTGCCAAAACTAAACACTCACGTCCTAATACATGGATAAGCGTAATTCATTCCACGTAAGCACATAAACACATAAGCACTTACAATTTCATTTCCGGATGATAGCGGTCCCAAAGGCGTTACTAGAGTACCGGTTAGAAGCGGCATTGATCAAGTGCCTTTCCAGCAGGACTCTCGAAACCCAAAGATCGATCAACATCCTAGAAACTAAATCCCATACCCAAATAATCACATAAGCACGTTATCAATTAAACACATAGCATATGACACTACACTAAGTCTCTATCAAGCGAGACAAACCCATTGTGATCCTAATCACTTCCCGTACCCAAAGTATTGAACCAGATGCGCTCGATACCAAGTTATGCGCCCTCAAAATAATGATATTAAACCAACAATATTAACATGCTATGATATATAAAAGATCCACGTCCTTCCATTCATCGAGTGCTATTACAAAAGGTATTACATGTTAACAACAAAAGCAAATGCCCTCACAGACTTCTGACTTTCAAGTTAACACTTGGTTACAAGAAAGTAGAGTGCTAACTCATTTACACATTAAGCCCTAGGCTTGAATTTACATGTAACCTTTGCAAAAGGAAAGACAACCAAAAGTCCGTCCGCCACTAGCCTCCCAAGCTAAGTCCTTGGAGGTGGCATGCTACGATACGAAAATGATGTTCCCTTATAGGGTGAGCCACAGCCCAGTAGAAATACACTAAACCAGTTATAAATAATGACTAAAAGATTAACAGTTGATAGATGGCCAACTCTTTTACATTCTTTCATCACTTCAACAAATATAAACAAACAGTTATATTCATACTTCCAATGACAAGCATATACGCTCTGCCAATACATTTCTAGATAAGCATACATGCTCTATCTACGGAGTTCATCCCCTATCTCCTCCCAATAACATCCGGTTTAGAGGTCCATCCCTATCTTCCCTAAACCATGAAGTACATCCCCTATCTCCTCCAACACAACACAATGCATATATATAACAATTATACACATCATATATCAATACATAAAATCAATGTATTCTTTCCATCGTCATAACCCATGACCCAATTCTATCTCAATTCCTCATTTTCCACAATTAATTATTCCAATTAATTAATCAATGTAATTAAGACATTTCCATAATTAACATTACAACCCTTAGGTTCCAATTTCACTAATGTTTCAACATTAATTCCATGTTTCTATACCAAACATGCTTCTAGGTTTATTATAGAAAAAACCCCAAACTTTTTTATAAAATTACACAATGGCCCAAAGTTTCCCAAAATTACACAACAACCACCAACATATCAAAATGCTAAAATTCAAAGACAAAATCCATAAAGAGGAGTAGGATATCCCTACCTCAAAGTTTGAGCTCAAAAGGAGATGAAGGCCCAACACCCAACTTGCTCCAAAACCGAATATTTTCAGATTATATCGAAGCCCAAGTCACCCTCTACCTTTTTAACAAAGCACTTAGGGGAGATTCACCCTCTAGGGAGATGATTTCTTAGAGAAGGCAAGTCTAGAGAGAGGCTCTCAAATTTAGGGTTTTAAAAAGTAAAAGCTTCAAAAAGTGAAGTTTAGATCATTGGCTGTGACCCGATACTCGCTAATTTCGCTCGGCGAAGACTTGGTCGCTCGGCGACGGAACCTGGCAACCGTAGCTCGAGCCAAGAAAGTCTCGCTCGAGCCAACATCCTAGAAGCTCGCTCGAAGAAAAAGCTTCGCTCGAGCAGGCTCGACCGCCAGTCTGCAACTAGATGCTGCGCTCGGCGAACCGCTCGCTTGGCGAAGAACCAGATCGCTCGAGCGAAGAACAGCTCGCTCGAGCCAGGAATCATGGTGTTCAGGTCCAGGCCAGACGCAGTCGCTCGCTCGAGCGAAGCCACTCTGGCTCGACCCACCAGACACAAAACTCAACTCTTGCTCGAGCGGCCAACTCCTCCCTCCGGCGGAGGACAAAATTACAGGCGGCAACCCTTGGCTCCCAAACACAACCAACTGAAACAAACACGCCAACACATCCTATAACTCAAATACAATATATGAAAGGACGTAAACAGGACAACAATCCACTACCAACATCCACGGACACATGTCCGGATCACTATACAACAAGGGGTAAACCCGGGATCGCTATACATTATAAGATGTGAATAATAAATTAATTTTATCTAAAAACTATTTAATAAATATATTATTGTATAAATCAAGTAAAAACTATTCTAATTTAAGTCACTAATAAATATATTGTTGAGAATAATATTTTTATGGGTATTCAATATTTGTCATTTGTAATTATTTTTTACAAGAATTCAACTTAATAATTATCCTTACTAAATATTTTAATTGAAAACTTTAATTTATTGATTTTAAGAAACTCATACAAATACACAAATATATAGATTTATCATCTAATTAAAAAAAAAAAAAAAAAAAAGGAGTGTGCTAGGTGGCTGGTGGGGGTTAATCAATCCACCACATGTTATTTTGCATGTAAGGCAACTAAATAGGCCTGGGGTTAAGACCACATGTCTAAGTTTGAAATTCTTTGAGTCCATCTATTGGGTGTGACGTAGTTGGTCAGCGGATTAGTCTCAAATTGTTGTTATTACAATATTTAGTATGAATTTAATATTCTTTCATTGTATAAATCCCGATTTAAGTAGAATTTGTCTTAAAAAGTCAGGATAAATTCTCAAATTATTGTCTCTGATTCAGAATGGATAATAAGATATCTTAATGATCTTTATAAATGATGCTACCTTGAATCTATGGGAGAGGAGGATGAATTTTCTATAACCCTAAAGAAAAAAAAAATATAAATAAATAAATAAAAAGAAGGCTACTAGATAGGCTATGGTGAGAGTCTTGGATTTGGAGAAGAGTTGTGGTGATGCAACATAATTTGGGGGGCCATTTCCCAAAATAAGTCAAATTATCAACCTAATTCTCAACTAAGCCTAATTTTGAAAGAATTCCCAAAATAGGGTAAAACGTAGTTCACAACCACGCTTTTAACGTTTGTGTGTCTATCCCGCGTGAAAATTGAGAAATCGTAAAAGCGTGTTTCCAAACCATGTTTTTAATTAAAAAAGCGTGGTTACAAACCACGCTTTTAATTAAAAAAGCGTGGTTACAAACCACGCTTTTAATTAAAAAAAATTTCCCTTCTGAAAGCGTGGTTGTGAACCACGCTTTTAGCTTAAATTTTTTTTGTTCTAAAAACGTGATTGTGAACCACACTTTTTACCATTTTTTTTTTTTTTTTTTTTTCTTCTGAAAGTGTGGTTGTGAACCATGTTTTCAATACACAAATGCTGTTGCTGATTTGTGAACCACGCTTGGACCAACTAATAGATAAAGTAAAGTGAACACAGTTGGTCCAATAAATCTATTTCATAAAAAATAAAATAAATTTCTAAAAATAAAAATAAATTTCTAAAAAATTACACTACGTTAGTGTTTAGGGATAAAATTTATTTTTTTTATTTTATTAAAATAAAAATAAATAAATTTTAAGAATTAAACCCTAAAATAAAAAAAATAAAATTTATCCCTAAACACTAAGGTAGCGTTTGGTAACGTTTACGTTTTCTGTTTATATTTATGAAAATTTTATAAACTGGTTTTTATTTATTTTTAGAAAAACATAAATTATAAACGCGTTTGGTTTGAACAAAATGTTTAAAAAATTTTAAAAACATAAAATAAAATATATGTTTATTCAGGCCTAAAATATTGAAAAAATAATTATTTGAAAAAAAATTTAATTGGGAAAAAAATATTTCAAAAAAATTTAATTGAAATGAAAGATTAATTGAAAAAAAATTAATAGAAAAAAAATTATTTGAAAAAAAATAATTGAAAAAAATTATTTGGTCTTATTTTTTTTCAATTATTTGAAATTAAGACCAAATAGTTTTTTTTAATTATTTTTTTCTATTAATTTTTTTCAATTAATTTTTTTTTCAAATATTTTTTTTCCCAATTAATTTTTTTTTCAAATAATTATTTTTTTCAATTAATTATTTTTAAAATTAAAATTTTTAAACTATTTTTTAATTATTTTTTTTCAATTATAATATGTGTGATCCCATTGTCATAAATAATAAAAAAAATATATAAATATTTTAGACTTGAACAAAAATATATATAATTGAAAAAAAATAAGACCAAATAATTGAAATTAAGACCAAATAATTTTTTTCAATTATTTTTTTTCTATTAATTTTTTTTCAATTAATCTTTCATTTCAATTAAATTTTTTTGAAATATTTTTTTTCCCACTTAAATTTTTTTTCAAATAATTATTTTTTCAATATTTTAGACCTGAACAAACATATTTTTTTTATTTTATGTTTTTAAAATTTTTTAAACATTTTGTTCAAACCAAACGCGTTTGTAATTTATATTTTTCAAAAAATAAATAAAAACCAGTTTATAAAATTGTCATAAATATAAACAAAAAACGTAAACGTTACAAAACGCTACCTTAGTGTTTAGGGATAAATTTTATTGTTAAATTTTATCCCTAAACACTAAGGTAGCGTAAATGTTATTGGACCAACTGTGTTCACTTTACTTTATCTATTAGTTGGTCCAAGCGTGGTTCACAAATCAACAACAGCATTTGTGTATTGAAAGCGTGGTTCACAACCACACTTTCAGAAGAATTTTTTTTTTTTGCATCAAATGGAGGCGGTCCCTTCAACCTACCACCAACTCATCCGTTTCCCAACGGAACACGGAGTAGAGCAAATCTCAGGAGATCAAGTTGTGTCCAAACATTGCTTCATGGTAGCATTAAAGGCAAAGCAGCTTTGCAATTGGGTACAGACGATAGAAGTGGCCGAACAGCCAGTCTTGGAAGATGTAGGGGGAGCCCCAGAGGAAAAGTTAGCAAAAGATTTGGAGTGAGTCCTGGTAAAAGAGGATGATCCATAAAAGTACTTCCTTATCGGTACCTCGCTAGGCGCTGATGAGAAACTTCAGCTGTTGGAACTACTGAGGGAAAATATGGAGGTATTCACATGGTCAGCATATGATACTCCAAGGTTGGACCCAGAATTTGCTTGCCACAAGCTCAACATCAACCCTTCAGCTCGGCCCGTTGTGCAGAAAAGTTGAAGATCCTCAGTTGAGCACACCGAAGCAGTAATTGCCGAAGTCGAAAAACTCCTGGCATCAGGATCAATCAGAGAAGTTCAGTACCCGCAATGGCTGTCCAACACAGTTGTAGTCAAGAAGAAGAACGGAAAATGGAGAGTTTGCGTTGACTTCACTTGCTTGAACAAAGCCTGCCCCAAAGATAGCTTTCCGCTGCCTCGCATTGATCAACTAGTGGACTCAACAGCAGGGCATGAGCGCATGAGCTTTCTGGACACTTATAGCGGCTATCATCAGATACCACTGTTCAGTCCGGATCAGGAAAAGATAGCATTTATCACTCCGAGAGGAACTTACTGCTACAAAGTGATGCCGTTCGGCCTCAAGAACGTCGGAGCAACCTACCAGCGGATGGTCACTCGGATATTTAAGGACCAACTTGGGAAAACCATGGAAGCTTATATAGATGATATGGTAGTAATAAGCAAGTTCGCTACAGACCATCTTACAGACTTGAGAGAAGTTTTTGGCATCTTGAAAAACCATAAACTTCGCCTCAATGCCTTGAAATGCGCTTTCGGGGTAGGAATAGGGAAGTTCTTGGGATATATGGTCACTTACAGAGGAGTCGAAGCAAATCCAGACCAAATCAAAGCAATACAAGATCTTGAAGTACCAACAAAGGCTAAAGAGCTATAGAAACTGGCCGGAATGGCGGCCTCGCTAAATCGGTTTATCAGTAAATCTTCAAATCGAATGACGCCCTTATTCCGGTTATTGAGGAAAAGGGCAGCGTTTGAATGGAGTAGCGAATGTACCGAAGCACTAAAAAGTCTGAAAAAATACCTCAGCACACCACCTCTTTTGTCTACACCAGAATCAAGAGAGGAGCTGTACCTTTATCTAGCAGTCTTAGATCATGCCGTAAGCGCAGTATTAGTTCGAGAAGTGAACAAGGAACAGAGACCAGTATACTATGTCAGCAAGACTTTATTAGATGCCGAGACACAGTATCTACCCTTGGAAAAGTTAGCTTACGCGCTGCTTATCGCCTCGAGGAAGTTATAACATTACTTCCAGGGGCATACCATCAATGTCCTCACTGAATTCCCCCTCAGATCTGTATTCAGCCAGGCCGATTTCTCTGGCAGAACAGCAAAATGGGCAGTAGAACTTGGTGAGTTTGACATTCAGTATCAACCCAAGACAGCAATTAAGGCCCAAGTCTTAGCAGATTTCGTCGCAGAATTTGCTTCCACCCAGAGTACCGAACCGAGGAATCCTAGTTTGGCACAGGTGCCACGCATCACCGAACAAGGAAAGCCCTGCACTTCGGAAGCTTGGAAACTCTTCATTGGAAACATTTGGCAGCTCTATGTTGACAGGTTGTCTAATAACCGAGGCTCGGGGGCAGGAGTAGTACTTATCTCTCCAGAAGGATTTATCTGGGAACAGGCTCTCAGGCTCGGTTGAAGGGCTTTGAACAACGAGGCAGAGTACGAAGCGTTGTTGGCTGGCTTATGCAATGCCGAACACTTCAGTGCAGAACAGCTTCTTGTTTTCAACGATTCACAACTAGTGGTAAACCAACTTTCTAGGGTCTATGAAACACGGGATGAAAGAATGGCCATGTACGTAGGCAAGGCCAAAGGCTTACTCAAAAGGTTTTAATCCATACGAGTGGAATGAATTAGTCGGGACAAAAACAATCATGCTGATGCTCTGGCTTGTCTCGGCTCATCAGTGGATACCAAAGATGCCAGAAAAGTTTGGGTTGAGTTCGTGCCAGAACCAAGCATTACATCTACAGTTCTCTGCAGTAGTGTAAAGCTGAGCTAGATGGATCCAATACTTGTTTTTCTAAAATCTGGTACTCTCCCCGAAGACAAAACAAAAGCCAACAAAGTCAGACATAAGTCAGCTCGGTTTTGGATCTCATCATCCGGGAAGCTGTATAGACGCTCCTATCTTGGCCCTTATCTTCTATGTGTGCATCCAAATTTGGTCGAGAATGTTCTCTACGAAATTCATGATGGGATTTGTGGATGCCACGTTGGCGAAAGGTCACTGGCGCACTGAGCCCTCACTCACAGGTACTGGTGGCCACAGATGCAACAAGATGTGCAGCAGTACGTATAGAAGTGTGATAAATGTCAAAGGTTTGCTCTATTCATTCATCAGCCAGCCAAAACTCTCACCCCACTCACCAGCCCATGGCCTTTTGCCCAATGGGTTTTGGATATTATAAGACCATTGGCGCGAGGCACTGGGAACATGCGATTCTTTATTGCTGCAACTGACTATTTTACTAAGTGGGTTGAAGTCGAGGCATTGGCAAATATCAAAGAAGCGGATACAAAGCGGTTTGTCATAAGAAACGTGGTGGTGCATTTCGACATCCCGCGGGTACTGATTGCGGACAATGGAACGCAGTTCGATGGTAAGATCTTCAGAAATTTTTGTGCCAACCTCAGGATCGAGTATAGGAACTCTTCTCCAGGGTACCCGCAAAGCAATGGACAGGCAGAAGCGTCAAACAAAACCATCATCAACGGAGTAAAGAAACGGCTTGAGCATGCCAAAGGAAAATAGGTTGAGGAGTTACCCTACGTGCTATGGGCATACCGAACCACAGCACGGCGCTCAACGGGGGAAACACCTTACTCCCTAACTTATGGAATGGAGGCTGTCATCCCACTCGAAGTAGGTCTCACAACCCTTCGGTCTGAATTGTTTGGGAACACTAGTAATGAGGAAGCTATTACACAAGCACTGGATATGGCAGAGGACCAAAGAGAAGCAGCACTGATTAGACTTGTAGCGTACCAGTAGCAGCTCATCAAGAGTTTCAACCAAAAAGTCTTCCCAAGGCAATTTACACCAGGAGAATTGGTTTTGAGGAAAGTTATGGATCACAAAAGGGTGCCTGGCGAGGGCAAACTTGGGCCTAACTGGGAGGGTCCGTACAAAGTCACAGTTGTTGTTGGAAATGGAGCTTACTACCTAGAGGATTTGAAGGGCAGATCTATACCTCGGCACTGGAATGTAGCAAATCTCAAGAAATACTATCAATAGAATTATCCCCCAACTTCTCTATCAGAATGTAAAGGCATTTGTCTATTGACCAATGCAAATGCTTCCCCACTTCTCTCAAATTTATCAAATTCTTATAATTAGCTTTGGTTCTTATCAAACGGAATTAGCTTTGATGTTTATCAAACGGAATTAGCTTTGGTTCTTACCAAATGGAATTAGCTTTGATGTTTATCAAACGGAATTAGCTTTGGTTCTTACCAAATGGAATTAGCTTTAATGTTTATCAAACGGAATTAACTTTGGTCTTAACCCAAATGGCTTAGTTTCAGAATGACTGAACGGAATTTAAATTTGGTTAGCACTCAAACATGCTAAGTGGTATTGCTTGGTGGAATAATGTTTGGCAACTAAATTGGACTTTAGCCAAGTAGAATTGCTTGGTGGAAACCACACTAATATATCTTAAGTAAACGTCTCTGCATCCACAGAATTCCTTAAGTACCAACACATCAACACTTCAGTATTGATTCAAATAAACAGAGTTGGAACAAGCGTGACTAGGCTCTGTCAGGAGCAAACTCCCAGCATTAGTCTTACTCAACTCTAGGTGAGGGCAAACAATTGTTTTTTCAAACCAACCTGGACCTGAGTAAGACACCTCTTCAAGCTTTTATCTCATTCAAATGCATTTACGCTATCAAAGTTGCAACAGACTTAAGCAGTTCTATCTAAGAGCACAATCTTCAGTACAAATCTTACTTAGCACCAGGTGGGGGAAAATAATTGTTTTCTTTTAAAACCAACCTGGACCTAAGTAAGATCCACTTACAAACTCAAGCACAGCCATACCACATATCCATTAGCCACACTGAGCTTTAGTTTGGCCCCGAGGTCCCAACAGTGCTCGGCCGGGGGCAAGCAGTACAGAATCAGACAGAGCATCTATTTAAAAGTAGTACAGAACCAGACCGAGCATATGTTCGGCCCCGAGGGTCCAACAGTGCTCGGCCGGGGGCAAGCAATATAGAAAACATTTAGACATAAAAGCCAAACAGCATTAGATTCCAAATTCAAAGAGAAAATTCTATCGTCCAACAGAAGGCACAGATGGCCTCATAACCAGCAGCAAAGCAAAAAAAAAAAAAAAAGAGAAAAGAAAAATTGTCTTGACAAGTGCAGAAAGAAAGCTCGTCATGGAGACTGAGCCACAATACATCAAAACAGAAAAGCAAAAAGGTTCAAATCCTTTCAACTTCAACTTTCATTAACAGAGGGAAGCTCAGGAGCAGCATCCACAATTTTGTCCAGGCCGCCTTAGAGAGGAAAAGTAGAGGCAAGTCTAACTTCCTGAGAAGTAGAAGCCTCCTTAACCACATCTCCCATGGCTTCGGTCTCCAGGGCTTTAATCCCTTCAACATTCACCATTTCAGCGGCAACATTACTGTCTTGGGTCTTGTCTGCAGATCAACTTCTGGGGAAACTTCGACTGGAAGAACAGTGGGGGCAGAGACAATGTTTGAACCCAAGGATCTTGAAGGAACTGGGACATCCTGAAACAGGGAAGAGCCTTCAGGAACCAGCACAGTAGCCAAAGCACTCGTCCAACCCTTTAGAAAGAGTTTATCTCGCAGCACTAGCACCTCTTCATTATAAGCGTGACCTCATCGGCCTTGTTGCTAGTGTTTGGCCTCCAGCGCAGAATGCTCGACAGCCATCATGGCAATAACGGCCTCCAGTTCGGCCACCTTCCCCTCGAGTTGAGCCTGGGTCCCAATAGCAGCCTCCTTCGATTTTTTAGCTGAAGCAACGATCTTGTTCAAACGAAATGCTTCCCTCTCTGCAGTTCGGTGTCCTTCTTTCTCTGTCTCTAGACTTACAGTCATTCTTTCAGTGTTCATTGCGGCCTCCAGCACAGCCCTTTCTAGCTCTTCAGCACGCGTAATGGTCGCCCATATCAACCGGCATCAATAAAAACTTAGTCAAATCAAAAGCAAAATCTTATGAAGTAACAACTAAATCAGAAGTGGAAATGGGCCTGCCTTTATGCAACATTGGCGGCTCCTATTTCTCAAATGCCTCATCCTCAGCAGGATCCTCATAAGCTTCCCTATCCTTTGCTTTGACCTCTCTTCTTCTCTTTTTGCTCATGGCTCAAGGCCGAGGGCTTGACAGTAGTCGCAGGGGTCCCAGAAGCTCCCACCTCTATCTTCACTTCTATGAGGCTCTTCGCCTCGGTGTTTTCCAGAGGGGTTTCCAAAATATCGAAGGCTCCAAAAGCCTTGGCCTCTAAATCCTCCAACACCCTTCTTTTCGCCACAGACTCGCCCCCTGTGAAACTGGGGTTAGGAGAGGGCGTTCTCTCAGAAAGTGTACCTTGACTCCTGCGATGATTAGTAACCAAAGGAGTGAGAGAGGTGTCAGTCTCGATATCAGAGTCTAGAAGAGAAGCATCGAGCCTTGCCTTCTTTGGAATGGTGGAGCAGTAAGTTGACTGGTAATCCAATAACTCGAGTGCAGATCTCTTTTTATACCTCAGGGAAGCTTTTATGGCTTCAGCATTTTCTCGGTTCGGTCTTCGTTGGAAACGAGAGGCCTTTGCAAAAAAAGAAGTGACCCATTAGAGCGACATCCAAAATAAAGTAAGAAATACAAAAGGCACTAGAAGGAAAGGAAACAGGTAGCCATCATACGGGGCATTCACTCGCGAAACTTCGGTTCGGTGAGGAACTCCCAGTTGCCACCAACTTGCAGGAAATCTTCATTGTGTTTATCTGAATCGGTCAACCTAGTCACCAAATGGCAATCGAACGAGCGAACACGCAAGTAATACGTGCTATGGTCTTTGTTATGGGAAAGAGTGTAGCAGCCTAAGATATCCCATATGTCAAGGTTCAAACCCAACCGTCTATTGAGGGCGGATACGCTACAAACTACACGGAAAAGGTTCACAGATACTTCCATTGGGGTTAACTGGACTTGATGCAGAAACCGGCGCACCAACGGGTCAAGGGGAAACCGAACCCCTACCTCGACAATGGCCGCAATCAGAAAAGCGATGGTATTCCTCGTGCCCATACGCTTGGCGTCTACTTTTACCAACGAAAGGGTAACGTCGTCGGGAATATTATAGTCCAGGCGGAACATGGCCATGGCCTCGGGGGTATCAACTAGAGAGCAAAACTTTCCCATCTAACAGACCTAACAAGACAGGGGTAGGACTCAGATAATAGAACGCGGAACACAACCGAGCAAGGGCCAGACAAGATGATTAAGACAGAAAGAGGCAAGAGAAAAAGAATCACAAGAGGACTCACAGAGGTAGAGCAGTAGTAGCAAAGCACGATCGGCGACGAACAAGTCCGAGCAGAGCACTAACGACACTAGTTCAGAGGAACGGGAAGAGTTCTTCTTCTCTCTTTGAAACTCTCTAAAAGAACAAAGAAGCAGATAAAGAGATTTGAAGTGACAGCCAGAACATTAATTGCACCAGCCGGCGTGCAGGTACACGAAGCACGACCTTCGGTATGGAATCGACGCATTATCTCTACACACCTATCCCACACCGCCATGTGTCACCTCAAAAAGACACATGCAGGAATTGTGTGTTAGGATTGAACCGTCACCAAGGCCGAACTGAGGAAGAACCGAAGCGACGCGACGCTTGGAGAGCAGAACAATAGCTCTCCCCAAGGGGAACCTTAGTGTGAGCTAGGGGGCAAATGAATGGGGTGAATATGAAATGGGTCGAATCCAAGCCTTGGGTCGGCCCAATCCAATAAAGCCCAAGTTCAAATGGATTAGATGAATATATGGGCAAGCCAATTGAGCCCAACTCCATGATCAACAGTCTACCCAAGTCCTCAAGCACTTGGACCCAACCTGCAGTGGAAAGGCTAATCCAGCTGCGACGCTGGGCTAGGCCGAGCTGCAGAACCGAACCTTTGGGCCGAACAGAAATGGGCCGAGCCTATACAAGGATATCCGAATAGATCATCCCATCTCTATGAATGACCTAGTAAAAGGCCGAGACAAGGCATAATGATGCCGAGCTGAGGCACAACGGTACCGAGCCGAGGAAACCTCGCAGGGAAACGTAGAAGTTGTGAATGTGTGCATGTGTAAGTTGCCACCTCAGCTGGTCCCCTACACCTAAAATCAAGGAAGTTGTTGAACCAAAGGAATGTGGTTTGTTATCAGCATGACTACAATGAGTATATGCATTCAACGATAACTACTAAGTGGTCCCCCATCTTGAACAATGCAAAAAGGACACTTGGTAGCATCTAAGCTCCATGAAACCGCCTTGAGAAGCAAGCACGGAACACTATATATACAACATGAACTTCACATTGAAGGTAATTGAAAATGGAACTGAACTATTCCAAGAAAAACTATACTTAGGCTTGGTTTGGGAACATGCTATTTTAGTAACTTTTTGACTTTTTACGAAAAGGTGTGCAGAAAAATAGAGAGGTGATGTGATGTGTTTTAGTTGGCTTTTTGACTTTTTGGCTATTTTAGCCACTTCCCAAACAGAGCTTTAGATATAAACTCAATATACACTTCTTCTCCGATCACTAATTCCCGCACTAGAGGGGTTATCCGGCCAACCCCGGCCGGGCAGCTCTAACGGTGCTTCTTGTGGCAGGAACCTTAGTCCTTGGATAGTCCAACCGAGAACGGAGCCCCAATCCACTTTCATCTAGTGTGGAATCCGGTATGCACAATTACTATGTTAGTTTAATAAATTTTATGACTTATGTATCTTATTAATACAATGATTATCTATCATGTAATGAATAATATTAAAAAATATGATAAAAAATTGGTGTTACTATAGCATTATTGTTTTGGTACTTTAATTCGCGTGTGGCAAAGTGATTTCCTTTTGTCCTTGGGTAAATGCCAGAACACCTTTGTGACAGCAAGTCTAGCCCTATAAAAGCTTTGCTCATTTATGTATAAACTAGATTTAAAGTGCTTCGCACTCAACTTTTATTTCAACTTCATTTGATTTGTTATGCTGGACTTGAATGTATCTATTTTTCAAGGATGCGTTATAAAAGAAAAATACATAAAGGAGAAAGAATATGAGATATATATATTATATATTTTATCAATTTTAAAACACTTTAAATTAATTTTACATTTTTTAAAAACTTTACCTAGGTATAAACACTTTTTTTTTTTTTTTTTAAATGTGTTGTCGAATACTATTTTTTCAGAGGATCTGGTGGACTCGAGGGAGGATATTGATAAGGACACTACAAAAAATTTGGTTTTTTGCGTTGGTACGGTGCCGTCGCTAATACTCTTAATGCCGTCTCAAAAAATTCTTAGCGACGATAAATGATTTTTAGCGACGGCAAAGGGAGGGTCACAACAGAGGACGTTGCAAAAACTTTTTAGCGACGGCATCGTGCCATCGCCTTTTTTTTTTGCTAAGGTAATTGATACCTTTTGCGACGACACCTTTTTACTGTCGCTAAAAGTTTTATTTGAGACGGCAAAAAATATCGTCGCGAATGGTTTTATTTTTTTGTAATAGCATGCCCACTCTCGCCAATGATTCTAATATTTTTTGCGACGATGTGGTGCCGTCGTCAAAAAAAAAAAATGCAAATTAATTATTAAAAATATTTAAATTACTTGTTTTTGCGACGGTGTGGTGCCGTCGCAAAAAAAAAAAAAAAAAAAAACTACATTAAAATTATTAAAAATACTAATATTACCAGTATTAAATGAAAAATAATTGAAAAAGAAACCAATAATTATATAATAATATAAAAATTCTTATATAGAAAAAATAATTTCTCCATAATAAAAATATTCTTGCATTCATAACTACACATCAAAAAATTACCCCATTATATAATATTCGATAATACATATATAATGTTTAAATATATAATATTGTTCATAATTCAAAATAACATAAACTAAAATTATAGTTTTTGCTCATCATTCTCCGTGAGTAACAAAAACGAAAGTTAGTGACATTCTTCACAGACACGCATTCTACAAGAAGCAAACTCCTACTTAGGCAATATCTGAAAACAAAAACTAAATATATTTAATAACAATATCATTATGTGTTAATATGTTAATTACAAAAAAACATAAAAATTTAAATACTATACAATTACAAAGATAATTAAGTAAATAACTTTGACTAGACCGAAATTCGGCTTTAACTCCCAAACCAGGAACCCGATTCCAGTCCCGTCTTCTCCCACAAGTCTCTCGTGCCTAGGCAGTTATGTGTGCCAAGTTTCGTGCTACTTTGACGCCGTTTGGTGATTTTGGGGCGTTAACACCTTGAATTCTAAGTTTCTTAATAAACTAGTTTGTCAAGAGTGAAATCCGACTCTAATTCACAAACCGGGAATCCAATTTGAGTCCCGACTTCTCCCACAAGTCTCTCGTGCCTAGACGGTCATGTGTGACAAGTTTCGTGCTACTCCGACGCTGTTTGGTGATTTTGGGGCATTAACACCTCAAATTATAAATTTCTTAAGAAACTAATTTGTTTCTTAAGAGTGAAATCCAGCTCTAACTTCTAAACCGGGAATCCGATTCGAGTCCCGTCTTCTCCCACAAGTCTCTCGTGTCTAGGTGGTTGTGTGTGCCAAATTTCGTGCTACTCCGACGCCGTTGGTGATTTTGGTGCGTTAACACCTCGAATTCTAAGTTTTTTAAGAAACTAGTCTGTCTAGAGTGAAATCCGGCTCTAACTCCCAAACCGGGAATCTGATTCAAGTCCCGTCTTTCCCCACAAGTCTCTCGTGCCTAGGTTGTCATGTGTGCCAAGTTTCATGCTACTCCGACGCCATTTGTTAATTTTGGGGCATTAACACCTAAAATTGTAAATTTCTTAAGAAACTAGTTTGTTTCTTAAGAGTGAAATCCAGCTCTAACTCCCAAACCGAGAACCCAATTCGAGTCCCGCCTTCTCCCACAAGTCTCTCATGCCTAGAAGGTCGTGTGTGCCAAGTTTCGTGCCACTCAGATGCCATTTGGTGATTTTTGTGCGTTAACACATCAAATTCTAAGTTTTTTAAGAAACTAGTTTGTTTCTTAAGAGTGAAATCCGGCTCTAACTCCCAAACCAAGAACCCGATTAGAGTCTCATCTTCTCCCACAAGTCTCTTGTGCCTAGGCGGTCATGTGTGCCAACTTTCGTGCTACTCTGATGCTGTTTGGTGATTTTGGTTCATTAACACCTCAAATTTTAAGTTTTTTAAGAAACTAGTTTGTCTAGAGTGAAATCCGGCTCTAACTCCTAAACCGGGAATCCGATTCGAGTCCCGTCTTCTCCCACAAGTCTCTTGTGCCTAGGCGGTCGTGTGTGCCAAGTTTCATGCTACTCTAATGCCATTTGGTGATTTTGGAGCATTAAAACCTCAAATTATAAATTTCTTAAGAAACTAGTTTGTTTCTTAAGAGTGAAATCTGGCTCTAACTCCTAAACCGGGAACTCGATTCGAGTCCCGTCTTCTCCTACAAGTCTCTCGTGCCTAGGTGGTCGTGTATACCAAGTTTCACGCTACTCCGACGCCGTTTGGTGATTTTGGTACGTTAACACCTCAAATTTTAAGTATTTTTTAAGAAACTAGTTTGTCTAGAATGAAATCCGGCTCAAACTCCCAAATTGGGAATCCGATTCGAGTCCCGTCTTCTCCCACAAGTCTCTCATGCCTAGGCGGTTGTGTGTGCGAATTTTCATGCTACTCTGACGCCGTTTGGTGATTTTGGGGCATTATCACCTCAAATTATAAGTTTGTTAAGAAATTAGTTTGTTTCTTTGGAGTGAAATTCAGCTCTAACTCCCAAACCGGAAACCCGATTCGAGTCCCGTCTTCTCCCACAAGTCCCTCGTGCCTAGGCGGTTGTGTGTGCAAAGTTTCATGCTACTTCAACGCCATTTGGTGATTTTGGTGCGTTAACACCTCGATTTCTAAGTTTTTTAAGAAACTAGTTTGTCTAGAGTGAAATCCAGCTCTAACTCCCAAACAGGGAATCCGATTTGAGTCCCATCTTCTCCCACAAGTCTCTCGTGCCTAGGCAATCGTATGTGCCAGGTTTTGTCTTACTCCGACGCCGTTTGGTGATTTTGAGGCATCAACACCTCAAACGTAAATTTATTTTTTTAGTATGTGTTTGGTTAAGATTATTTTTTTGAGAGAAAGTTATAACATATAGCAACTTTCGTGAGAAAATAAATTTTCTTGTATTTTTTTGCCTAGAATTAGAACCTAAATTACAATAATGATGTATGTCGTCTCAACTAAAAATGACAAACTAAAGTGAAATTTTAAGAGGAAGTTTAATGGGGGAACATGTAATTACCCAAAATGTAGTTTCAAAACTGATGTTAACTACACATTTATTATATAAGAGTACATACCCAAGAAGCCCATGCCAAGCCATAAAACAATGCTTGTGCATTTTAAAATAAAAATAAATAAATAAATAAATAAAACACTTCCATGAGATAAAATTTATACATACTTTCGACTATGATTAAGTCCAGAGCTGCAGGGACTTAAATTAAGTAAATAAAGGACAACTCACATAAGCTATTGATGAAAGTAAGGCTGTGCAAAGTATTAGTTTCTCTCCAACAAATGGATTGATGAGAGGAAGAATCAGAATCTTGAAACAATGCCATGATAAGAAACATATGGTGAGTAGAGAAACTCTAGATTTAAAGAACATTTGAAAAAGTATAGTTAATGGGCTCCTTCTATTAAAGTAACAAAAGAAAAGAAAATGATCTTTATAAAGAATACCTGGGAAACAATTGATCCTATTCCCACCGTCATCAGAATTTCTGAAAATTGATTTTTGTTGAAACCAAAGGCTACCTTCAGATAGTACTGCAGAGGTAGCAAAGGGACTTGAATAACAATTGCATGTCACTATAAGATCTGGCAAAAATTAGTTGGGACTGGGCACTAAAAGCATCACTAATGGTTTGCAGATAAAAGCACCTGCTTACAACAATAATTGCTACATGCCTTACTGAATTGTATCATTCCTTGACAATCTCTAGTGCCTTGTGCAACCAAGGAGCATGTTGGCGATGTCTTGGAGTTGATTGGACTATCTCAACCAGAAATAGGTGCATGTAAAGTGGACAAAAGACTAACAAAGCAATTAAAACCTGAAACAAGAAGCATTATTAGGAGGACTAAAACAATATGAGGATGATTAAGAGATTCACCATAAGCAAATGCCGAAAGTCACAGCACCAACATACCTCAAAAATGAAATCTTCAAGCAGAAAACGTGCAAGGACATTTCCCAATACATGTGAGAAAGAAAAGATGCCAGTAATCCAACTGAATAATGCTGCCCTCTTATCTTCTTTGACAACATCTGCCTGCCAAAAAGGGAAAATGTGATTTCAAATAACCTCACACTTGTTGTAATTTTTTTGTTAATTAGCATTGAGAAAGAACCCTTACCACATAAGCAACAGAAATGCAGAAAATACTCCCTTGACTTATAATGTATGAAATTGTACAAAGAACGTAATAAGCACAAACAGAGGCCTTTGACTTGTTGATAGTAAGCAAAACTGAAACAGCAACACAGGAAAGTGAGCAAAGTGATCATTATGAATCAATGTGGTAATTTGCACATCATAATATACTCACATGTGCCTGCTGGAAATAATCATCGATCAATTTGAAAACATAAACTCTTTGAAACCAAGTCATTAACTTCAGGCGCTTGAATTAAAATAAGTTAATTAACACATTATGACACATAACATGTTCATTAGAAGGAAAACCATATGTTTTGTGCATATTGTCCTGACATTTGGGCCGCGTTGCATCTGCCAATTATCTTGTGTCACTCATGAAGCTTGAAAATTGGCATCAATTAGAAACCACAAACGTCTTATCATACACAGTTCTTCGGTTGGAATGATGATGATAAAGAGATAGCAGAAGCTCTGCAACATGTCTTACTTTCAAGAAATTTTTTCTTGATTCAATTTTCAGTTAAATTAGAGTCTCTTTAGAGCTAAGGGCTGCCTAAGATGGTGCTTATTGTTTGGAACAGTTGAAAATGAAAATAAAGAATTAAGCTTAACAAAGAACTAATCAACATTTAACTTTCGACATAAGTAGCACAAACAAGGACAAGCAACATGACGATTTCCACAAAAAAAAATGCCGGACATGACACGCCTATGACGCTTGTTCAAAAGTAAAATAAAAGCAACATAACATTAGTTAAAATTAAAATGCCATATATTCCATAACTTAAAAATCATCATTCATGTAACAACATGAAACAATTGCACTATAAAAAATGGAAAATAATTGCAGAACATTAATATACAGAAGTGTCATGTCCAATATACATGTACAACATGACAAACCTCTTCTATAGAAATGTCTGTGATTCTTAGCTTTCAAGTATCACCACTCTAGTTTATACCAAAGGAAATTTTTACAGCTAAATGCAGATACCAACATCAAATGCAGTTGGAATTCTTCAACATAAAGTTTTGGTCAATGTACAAATGTTCATAGAAAACATACCAAAAGGGACTATAGTTATAGATAAAGTGAGAATGAGCAGTGGTTTTCACCCATACTCATCAGCAAGTTGGCCTAGGATTGGAAGGACCACCATCTTGAAAATTCCTACAACCTTTAAGTAGAAAAAAATTCAAAATCCATGATAAAAATTCAGTTGCAACATACAAAAAAAAAAAGTCATGCTCATTTATGATCATCACTATCATTATTAGTTGCATACATCAATATTTTGAAATTCAATCAACAATTGTCCAACCTGGGTGAGCAGGGTCCCTGCACCCTTCCAATGGGCTGCCTAAACAGCTTTATATTTTATTTTTTCTTGTGAAAAATGGTACTTGTCACTAAATCTAGATGAATTTGTCAATTTTTTTCACCTACTATATGGATTTGCACAACAACCACTATCTTTACATGAAAGATCAATCTAATATTTTTTGGTTATAATACATCCTAACCAACTCATTGGGTTAACCTTAACTACAACATTATACAATGAAAAATTATAATATTAGAATTGAAGCAAAAAACAAATTCTCTAAAAGTTTAGGGACCGTGATTGCCTTGGCTTCAACGACTGCTCCGAACGCTAAGCCATGCTGGGCTAGCAAGAGGGCCCGCTCGACTGATCCATCAGTTGAGTTGGAGGCTGAGCTCAACACTAAGCACATGGTAATCGAGGTTGAGCCAGCTCCTGCCTAGCAACCGAAGTTGAAATCCTGGGAAAAACTCACCCCGGCCAACATTTCTGTGAAGGGGGACAAGGAACATCGCCTTGCTTTTGATTTTTTCAAGTCCCTGCTTCTGCTAGAAGACCTAGTCGAGACCGAGCATGTACCTGACACTCGGATGATCAAGTCCGCGGTGAAATCAATGACGAGGGTAAGAGCTTCAATGTCAAAATTTTCCCAACTGTTTGCTCGGTTTGTTGCTTGCTCGGGCTAACCTTCCTTTGGTTTCTTGTAGGCTACTTAGAAAACTCACCTCATCATGGACCGCATTGTCAACCTGTGGCAAAAAGTGACCGACCTGAACGCTGCCGAGAAGAACGTCTTGGTCGAGTTGGGATGAGCTAAGGCTTCACTCAAAATTGCAAATGATGATAAAGCAAGATTACTGGGCTAGCTCGGCATAGTCGAGCAAGAGAGAGATGCCTTGAGGGCTGAGCTTAAAGAGGTGAAAAAGGCGAGGAACAAGGCCATAAATGAGGCAGAAACTCACTGCTTCAAAGAGGCCGATGAGAACTACACGAAGCAGGTTAAAGCCACCAAGGACATCTTTTTCTAGTTCGGTTGGAAGGTAACTTGTGACAAGCTCAGCCAAGGACTTGAAATCAAGGTCTTCACCTCTCCTCCCCCGTGTCTTCATGTCGGACTACATGGTGCGCTATGCCAATAATGTATTCAACTCCTTGCAAGGTGATGAGGCCGAGGAGAAGGCTAACACAATGGTCAAGCAAGAGGGGGCAACCCTGCCAAAGCGTGACGATAACGAAAGGACTGCCGTGGTTGACTTAGAGAGCAGCGAGGCTGAAGCTAGAGATGAATTTCCTGATCTTTGCCCCCTTGTTTAGCTTCGTATTTTCATTTGTCTTTTTTCTTTTGGACTTTTGTAACCGGTATAGATGTCCCTTCTCTTGTACTCAAATTCTCAATCAATGAAAATTTTTACAACTTTTATCACTTGCAATGTTGTAGTGTATGTTTCTATCTTATAACCATGCAACACTATTGAACAAAACAGTAACCCGTTCAGCAAGGTGATACCATTGCAGCTACAACGTCGGAGCTAAGTAACTCATCAACATTTGTAGCCAGGCAAAATCATTTCGGCTAAAAGTTGGAAGTTGAATAATTCATCAATTCTTTTAGCCAGCCAAAGTCATCTCGGCTGAAAGCTTAGAGATGAACAATTCATCAACTCTTTTAGCTGGAAAAAATCACCTCAGCTAAAAGTTGGGAGTTGAATAATTCATCAACTCTTTTAGCCGGCCAAAATCACCTCAACTAAAAGTTTGGAGTTGAGCAATTCATCAACTCTTTTAGCCGGGCAAAATCACCTTGGCTAAAAGTTTGGATATTGAACAATTCATCAACTCTTTTAGCCAAGCAAAATAACCTCAGCTAAAAGTTTGGAGTTGAACAATTCATCAACTCTTTTAGCTGGGCAAAATCACCTCGGCTAAAAGTTTGGAGTTGGACAATTCATCAACTCTCTCAGCCGGGCAAAGTTGTTTCGGCATGGGGCTTGAAAGAATTACATAGAAAAAAGGTAGGGTATGTTTGCCCTTCACAAAAATTAAATTGAAAGTATAAACTAAAAGTAATACAATTTCAAATTAGCTGTTTTCCATGGCTGGGGTATGGCCTTGCCATCCAAATCCTCTAGATGGTATGCCCATTTGCCTGCCAGACCGGTTATCTGGTAAAGCCCTTCCTAGTTTGCCTCTACTTTCCCTTCGCTTGGCACTAGGGTGTTGCCTATCACCTTTCGTAGAACCTAATCCCCAACCTTAAATTGTCTGGGTTGAATCATCTTGTTATACTTCTTAGACAATTCTTATTGGTATGCCATGACATGAATCATTGTCTTTTCTTGGCGTTCTTCTACAAGGTCTAACTGGGGATAGTGGGCATGCCGATCTCAAGTGGGATGACCACCTCCATGCCATATGTCAAAGCGAAGGGCGTCTCCCCAATTGAAAGTCTCGGCGTTGTTTGGTAAGCCCAAAAGACATTTGGAAGCTCCTCGGTCCATTTTCCTTTAGCTTTGTCTATCATTTTCTTCAGCCCATCTAGAATGGTCTTGCTTGATGCTTCGGCTTAGCCATTCAATTGAGGGTAGGCCAGCGTAGAATTGTAGAACTCTCTATCTTCAGCTCTTCACAAAATCCTCGAAATAGTTTTCTATCAAATTGGGTACTGTTATCGGATATTAAGGCTTTGGGGACTCCAAACCGCATTATGACATTCTGCTAGACAAATTTCTTAACATCTCTCCTTGATGGTCGCCAGGGGTTCCGCTTCCACCCGTTTGGTAAAGTAGTCCGTCGTGGTTATGAAGAACTTGCGGTTGCCCAGGGCGGTTGGGAGCGATCCTATAATGTCCGATCCCCACATCGCAAACGGCCAAGGGCTTGTGAGAGGAAAAAGTTTTCTGGCCGGTTGGTGGATTTGATGAGCGAACTTTTGGCACTTCTCACATTTTCTCACATACTTTTGTGTGTCGGCTTGCATACACGACCACCAGTACCCCTTACGAGATAGCGCGGTAGGCTAGAGATCTTCTGCCGATATGACTTCCACACATCTCTTCATGGATCTCAAAAAGAAAAACATCGACTTTGCTTGGATGAACACACTTAAGGTATGGGCCAGTGAACGACTTCTTGTACAGGGCACTAGATAGAGAGAGCCCAAACCGCTAAGACTTTACCCGGACTTTGTTTTCCTATTTCTTGTCGGTCGCCAAGATTTTTTCTTTCAAGAAAAGAATGATGGGGTCCATCCAGGAAGGACCTAGCTCGGCTTAGAGAACTTCTGCTTTATCTGATTCTTCTATACTGGGTCTTGGAAGGAATTCGATCAAGAGAGAGCTGGGGGTTGATCTGTCGGCCATGGAAGCCAAACCGGCCAATTCATCTACTCGACTATTGCCTTCTCAGCCAATTTGCTGAATTCTTATGGCTTGAAATTTCTTGAGTTGTTCTCTCACCAGAGTCTGGTGTTTGGCCATTCGGTCATCCTTGGCTTCGTATGCTCCTGATATTTGGTTTACAACGAGCTGGGATTCGTTGTACACCATTAACTCAGACGCTTGCAATTGTAGTGCACTTTTCAGCCCGGCTAGCAATGCTTCATACTCAGCCTCATTGTTGGACATAGGGAACCCAAATGCGATGGAATGTTCAATGGTTAGTCCATCCGGCAAGATCAAAACTACCCCCAATTCAGCGCCATATCTGTTTGAAGCGCCATCGATGAAAAGTTCCCACATCTCGCCGATAAAAAGATTCTAACATTCTATGGGGTCCTGAGAGTTTTGAAGGGTCAAGTGTTTAGCGTTGCTCGGCTATTTTCGCGTCAAGTGCGGCATTGTTGATTGCAACTTGCATAACTTCATGTCCCCCTGGCGATGCGTTATTGGATCTAATATGTTGTCATGTTATTCCCAAATCCGTCAATGCATTACCAACTTGGGGCTGTCCCTCAAGTGATGGATCTGTGTTTGGGCGAGTAATTTCCGCTGCGCCTTCCATGTTTGGCTCGTTAGGGGGGTTGACTTGGATTGGAGTGGGTGGCTGTGCAATTTCCGCGGTGCCTATCCCTCTCAGCCCAGCTGCGTCAGTAAGGTCCATCACTAGTTCCACTTAGATGAGCCATTTGGTTTATTTTTAATTTTGTCAAGTAGATTATTTATAAAAAAAAATAAAAAAAATTTAGTAGTATTTTAATAAAATTATTAAAACCTTTATAATTTTGATTATTAATATTAATAGAGTTTATAATTAATTTAAAATTATTTTTAAAAGCTTACACTAGATTGTAATTTTTTTTTTTTAAAAATCATATTGATCTAATAATTTATAATAATATTATTTTATTGTTTTCATATTCATAAAAATGGATTAGTTCGATTGTAATAATAATGCGCATTTTTTTAAGTTAAAAATGAAAAAAAATTATAATTATGATTATTAATTTAATTTAATTTTTATTAAATAAATAATTCATGCATAAATATAATAAATCATTAAGATAGGGAATAAAGGGCCCACAGAACATGGGAGGTCTAATCCACTTTTGAAAGTTAGAGCATCAACAATGGAATGGCTAAAATTGTTTGTTAAAGTGTGTTATATAACAAAAAGTGATAAAAGTGGGGCCTAAAAATATGTGTTAAGAGTTTATTAATTTTAGAGAGTAAGTGGTGGTGAAATGGATGTGTTAAAGTGTGTGTTAAGGGGCATGTTAAACAATATATATATGTATAAATTGGTTGCAGAAGTTGGCAAGGAAGTGAGTCAAACATCTAGCCGGTCAATCGTAATTTTTTTTTTCTTGAAGGGTCTGGACGTTTGGGGGGACGACCGGCCTAACGTTCGGGGAGATGACCGGCCGGGCGTTCGGCCAAACGACCCCATGGCACTTCCCCACGTCCCTACTCTCTCTCTCTTGCTGACTAAAACGCTAATCACAATTAACAAAGAAGATAACAACTAACACTAACACGACCCACTAATACACTCCTTAACACTTCCATTGTGAAGACAAAAATTACTATGGCTGGCTAAACTTTTAGCCACTGACACTAGCACACCTATTAACACATCCATTGTAGATGCTCTTAGCATGGTTAGGCAATGAATTGAGAAAGACACTCATTTCGACTTTTAAAAGGGTGATTCTAAATCAACACCACACAAACTCTTACTACACATTAATTTTTTAGGTTTCGTTTGATAACTTTCAATTTTAATCAAAAAGTTGAAAAATTATTATAAGTTTTATATCATTTTTTTTAAGCCTTCAGCCACAGGCATTCAAACAGGTATATCATTTGATAACTGTCCCAATTTAAGCAATTAGCCTTCAGCCACAGGCATTCAAACAGGTATATCATTTAAACAATTAGCCTCATGGAAATATGCTTTGACATGGCAACACAAACATTCGATGCAAGATGCTAAAGCTCAAAATTGCTCAACTAGTACTTCGAGCCAAAACAAAGCAAAATAATTAGAAAAATATGCATGCTCCTAACTAATGCAATATGACTAAATGCAATGCACACATTATGTAATTTATAGGTTCGGCTATGAGCATGGCAAATGATTTCATTCAAGACATGTGATAAAGCACATATTCAAGCGATGAATTTAAACATTGATATTGGTTTAGTATGATGATTCGAACCTTGGATGCATACAAGACAATGGATGCAACTCATAAGAATGCTAATTTGAAAAATGATATTCTGTACTAACCATTGTATGCAAATAAGTAAAAGAGAGAAAGACGTGGGGTTGGAAGACATACAACTTATTACACATTTGCCCTTGTGCAAGAGGGTGCGAGTCAAAGTCTGAAAGTTTGAATTAGACTAATTATTACAAAATCGAATGAATAAATAAGCAAAGAATTAACTAGCTATAACAATTACAAATAAGCAATAATAATAAGAGTTACAACAATAATTACAACAAGACTAATTATAACTATAATAATAAATTAATTACAACAATACTCAGAGCATTAATCTACGACATTGATGTAACCAAGGATGCACAAGGGTTGCATGCACAATGTTCAAGAATTGTTCTGTCTACCTAGGTTTGCTTTGTTTCACCTTCAATCACTGCCCTTTGTTTTCTGCAAAACATATTGCTGCCAAACATTGATGGTCGGTTGGCCCTCAATAAAGCCCGGTCATGCCTTAATTTTATGCAAAATCCCGTTTTGTACTCTGAAGTGAAATAGTGCAGATAGAGTTATTTTGAACTCTATTTGTCCCTCTCACACTTCTCTGTCGTAGGAAAGCCTCGAGGGATGGTTGGAATCATTTCCAAAACCATTAACGAGCAAGTTGATTGATTGATGATTTCGGATTCAATTTGGACAAAATTCAATAAATGCAATAAACAACAACTACCCCTCCCTCCTATCATAGAGTGAACTCAAAGAGAGAGGTAGAGATGCTTCAAGGTTCATTAAAACATCATGAATTGATGTAAGACAACCCTTGACACAATAGATTCGGCATAACGCCGAACCTAAGCAAAATAACTCATTTTCTTTATATGGGTTGGATCATTTTAAGCCAAATTCATTAGTCTTTGCCATTCTTTAATCCACTAAGTCCAAGATGATTGTTACGTCCACTAAAGATTACGTCTACTAAGTAAGAAATATGTCAAATGGGAAATGATTCTCAACATGAAAAAGAGACTATGCCGTTAACAATGAACCTCCGTAGAGATCAAGCCATTAAGCATAAATCTCTAGTTTATGTTTTGAATAACAGTCAACCGATTGACACAACTCTCAAATGAAAGAAATGAATGGGAAGTTGATTATTAAAATGAAATTCTTAAACATGGAAATTAGACAAAGAAATGCCAAGAACAATGTGTAACAAGCTAGGTATGCAAACATATGAGACAACAAGCAAACTAATCAAAGCATAAATTATTTAAACAACTTAGGAAAACCCTTAAACAACCTCTAATAGGGAAAAAATAATGGCTCAAAGTGCATGAAAAGAGCCTAAAAAAAGCTAAACAACAAAGAAAGAAAACAAGGCTAGTAAATAAGAACAAGGAAGGGTGGCTAGCCCCTCCACTTTTGAAACCTCAAAACATGATTTTTTAGTCTCTTTTTAACTCTGAAAATCAATTTAGAAAGCAAAGAAAAAGAGTGTACAAGCAAGGGTTTGAGCTACAGGTGAAGGTGTAAGAAAGAGTGTTAACTCTCTCTACCCTTTTGGTAGCTTTCCAAACCCAAACTTAGACACTTGAAGGGAGATCATAACAACACAAAACTACAAGAACTTTATAGTAAATAATTGAAATGAAAACAATAGAGGAAATAGCAAGCTTATATCTCTTGACAAAGGTAGCTCTTTGTTTGTGAATCAAACTAAGTCCAAACACACTCTCAAACTTGAATTGTGGTACTCAAGGCTCAACTAAGGTTCCTAGGCTAAGGTGTGAAGGTGTATATGGTGTATGGATATAGGTTCAAGGTGGTAGGCTTGCTCAAAGGTTGCTTGCATAAGAGGAAGGATCTCTCAAGAAGGTGTAGAGACTTTTTAGAAATTCTTTAACCCT
Organism: Camellia lanceoleosa; assembly: GCA_025200525.1. NCBI lineage: Eukaryota > Viridiplantae > Streptophyta > Magnoliopsida > Ericales > Theaceae > Camellia > Camellia lanceoleosa. Next base: position 42,419,458 of record CM045763.1, on the reverse strand, counting down.
CCAAACAGAGATACAACTTCGTTTTTACAGAATTTGAGCAAGAGGGGCCATAAAAATCTTCAAAAATGGACAACTGGCAAGCTCCCACCCAGAACAGTGTTTCTCGCTACTAAGGCACGGCCGGACATCAATAGCCACGGCCGACCCCCAATGGGTTCCCTTATTTTTTCTGCTTCAGACTCAGCACAGGGTGGTACAATGTGTTAAAATGGATTTCTTAGGTATAATCAGTGGGAATATGGGATGTTTGGGAGCTTAAACATGGCCCCTTCATTGAGACCTCAAACCACGTACAAAACCACTTTCATCATTGAGTGTACCGGGCAAAGCGCTCGAGCCTTGCGGGCGGTCAAAATAGGATGTCTACAGTTGCCCCTCTTTGACAGAACTCGAAGTCATAAAGTGACGTGAGTGAATGTCAAAGCCCAGAGACGACCTATTTGACGAGGCCGCAAGGGTTTGGCAAGAAATCAAGACATAAATGCAAAGATTAAACTCGAGGGTAAAGCGCAAAATGAAATGCAGCAAATAACTTATGATCATGTAATGAAACATTCGAATGCAAATAAACAAATGAAACAATGCTACAATCTAAACAAGAATGCAACATTTAAATGAAAATGCAAATCAAGGCAAAATAAACCTGGTCGTGTCTCATATGGAAAGAAGTGAATAAACCGTTACGTCTCATGTGGAAAAGACAAAGAAAGCACAAACCAAACTATGTCTCATGCAGAAAGGATGTAAAAAAATGCAGACCTAACTACACCTCGCGTATGAAGGGTGAAGGACAACGTAACCATCGAGTGCACCCGAGGTTTTCAATCAAGATCCTAATGCGTCTCACACGAGAGGAGGAAGGGTGGTGTGAACAAACAAGCACACCTACTATTTTTAACCGAAACAAATAATCCTAATGTGTCTCACGCGATAGGAAGAAAGGTGATGTGAATACCGGGACACGCCCAATGTTTTTAACCGAGGTAAACAATCCTCACGCATTGCATGCGAGAGAAGGAACGATTGGTATGAACGAACAAGCTCATCTGTCGTTTTTAACTGAGATGAGCAATCCTAACGTATCGCACGCTAAAGGAGGAAAGGTGGTGTGAACACCGAGCGCACCTAATGTTTTTAACCGAGGAAAACAATCCTCACACGCCACACGCGAGATGATGAAAGGTTGGTGTGAACACTGGGACACACCTAATGTTTTTAACCGAGGTAAACAATCCTAACGCGTCACACGCGATAAGAGGAGAGGTGGTGTGAACACCGGGACGTGCACAATGTTTTTAACCGAGGTAAACAATCCTAACGTGTCGCACGTGATAGGAGGAAAGGTGGTGTGAACATTGGGACATGCCCAATGTTTTTAATCGAGGTAAACAATCCTAACGTGTCTCACGCGATAGGAGGAGATGGTGTGAACACTAGAACACGCCCAATGTTTTTAACCGAGATAAACAATCCTTACATGTGACACGCGAGAGGAGGAAATATTGGTGTGAAACCAAGGCACGCTCAATGTTTTTAACCGAGGTAAACAATCCTAACGCGTTGCATGCGATAGGAGAGATGTGGTGTAAATAAAGAGGGGGAACCTACTGTTTTTAACCAGGGTAAACAATCCTAACGCGCTGCATGCGAGAGGAGGAAAGGTGGTGTAAAAAACAGGCGCACTTGCTATTTTCCTGGCAGAATAACAAGTCTATGGTATTTTTCTCTCAAGATGGAGACACTGTGCAATAATAGGCTCCGAGACTGGATTGTCACTTTGGATGGCTCGGAAAATGTGAAATTTCGCAGTTTTGGCCTAAATGCCATTTTTCCTTTAAGCCGCACTTCTCTTTGCTTTTCATTCCTCCATGTTGCTGTTCGATGTTGGAACCCGATCACACATGTGTTTTGCTTTGGATCACAGGAGATGTGTCCAACACTTGGGGAATTTTGAGCTTTGATAGAGTCTCAGTGCGACGACGAAATCATGCTGCAGTCCCGTTTTGGCCATGCCCAAGCTTTGAGATGGATGTGTGGGCTAACATTATACGAGGCTCGGTCATTGGCACATGATGGGGAGCTAGACATCCCTGGTTTAGTTCATCGATTTTCTACTATTGGGGATAGGAGTGACCTTCTTTGGCGAGGCCGCCGACAACATGCTCTCTATTTATGCCTTATTGCGAAATTCCTTCTTGCACCTAGCTTCAGTGAAGCTAGCATCCAGTTGATCGAAGTGGCCTAATGTTTGAAAGAGGGTAAGAGTAGCATGGGTTTGGCACTGGCTAAAACCTTGATGAGTTTGGATGCCTTTCATCGGCGAGAGACTACCTGCTTTGCAGGGAGTCCGTTACTTCTCTAGGTATTATTTTCCATCCTTCTAATTTATGATTCTCGCATCACTCAACACTCACTCTCTGTTTTTCTCTCATTACCTCTTCCTTACTTTTCTCTCATCATACGCCTCTCTATTCTTTAATCTCTCATATTTTTTATCCCTTCCCAGGTATGGTTGATGGATAAACTGCAAATAGTGGACCCTTACCCTAAGTACTCAGCCCGAGCTTACTTCTATCGCCATCGGCTGGTCGATTTTCCCTCAGAAGGGTTATGGTGTGATTGAATGTGTAGCAAATCTGTAGCTAGTATAACTTGGCGTTGCCCTTGGCTTAATTTGGCTGAGATGAGCTATAACATGTCCCGACAATCGAGTATAGAGTTAATTGGCCTCACACATTGCGTATTCTATTTTCCTCTCCTCGAGATGCGGTTTAGGCATGATTAGATATGTCCAGATGAGAAAGTGGAATACACAACTCTATTTCCGGTTCATGCCTTGCACCTAAACTAGTATCTCATGGCCTAGAGGACGAGAGAGATTCTGGCCCCTGCCATTAGTTTCAGTTACACCTTTTTTGAGGAGTGTTTGGCATCGCTTGAAGAGGAGGCAGAAGTTGGACCGTCTTTGGCATAGAGCCATCTAACTTAGCTGTGTCCCTAGTTTTACTGCTTTGATCTTTCTTTTCAAGTTTTATGATGTAAAAGCAACGTTGATCTAAATCAAAGAGAGAGAATGTACTTGTGTTGAAATCAATAAAATTAAAGTTGCGAGTACTGAAAATTTTCTTTTCGGTCACAAAATAGTCCAAGTTGTAAAATGGTAGAATTTTGAGAAAAATCAACTTTTATTAAAACTTTTCAAAATAATTTTCGGAAACGATCACCACTTGACATGCATAGAATCGATTCTCAAGATGTACAATCCCGAATCAAAAGATTATAGTTGCCCATCGCATATCACTGATGCTCTATATTGTAACCAGCTTTTCTTCTCGTAATAAAGATCACAACCGAACTATAGATAACGAACAAAGATGACCTGATCAGGAAAATGGATAGGACAGTCAAGTTGGAGATAGTTACGATCAAACTTCAAGATGAAGTTGCCTACGTATCCCAAAAATGGGAATCAGGCCTTACGTAGTTCGGTTAAGGTTACTCGAGTATTAACTCTCTCCTTTTGTGCTCTAACTTTTGCCAAAGTCGCCCTTTAGGGTTTTCAACCTTGTGAACTCAGTTTTTATTTGTTTCTAATTTTTCATGCTCTAACTTTTACCTAGGTCGCCCTTTCGGGTTTTCAGCTTAGCGAGCCTCTCAGGGGTAGTATTTCTTCAACCTGTCCATATTGATCGGTTGCGAGAACTCTAGGCTATCTAAGTCCATGAGAATAATTGCCCCTCCTGACCAGAAACCTTTGATGATGTAAGGACCAGTCCAATTGGGTCTAAACTTGCCCTTAGGGTCATAGATAGGAACTCGGTTGTCTTTCAACACCATATCTCCCTCCTTGAGGTTTTAGGACTTAACTTTCTTGTTAAAAGCCCTGGCAATTCTACGCTGGTAGCCCTGAATATGATACAATGCTTTTAGCTTCCTCTCATCAAACAACATTAACTCCTCAAATCTGCTTTGTTACCAGTCCACCTCCGCTATCTAACACTCAGCCATAACTCACAGCGATGGTACTTCAATTTCAATTGGCAAAATGGCTTCTATCCCATAGACGGGAGAATAGGGGGTTGCCCCTGTAAATGTCCAGATCGAAGTTCTGTAACCCCAGAGTGCGAATAGCAATTTATTTGGCTAGTCCCCATAAGTTTCCACCATCTTCTACAGAATTCTCTTGATATTTTTGTTTGTAGCCTCGACAGCTTCATTGGTTTGTGGCCTGTAGGTTGATGACTTTTGGAAAGCCACTTTATATTTGTCAAGCAAGTCTATCACCTCTTTCTTGAAGTGTGACCCATTATCGGAGATAATCTCTTTCGAAACCCTATACCGGCAGATGATATTGTTCTTGATGAACTTAGCCACATGCGACGCTTTTAATACAAAGTAAGACTGGGCCTCCATCCATTTCGTGAAGTAGTCGATCCCTACCAGAATGAACTCATGCCCGTTTGATCTCTTTGGCATAACTGTGCCGATAACATCTATTCCCCAAACAGAGAATGGCTATGGTGAAGTCATGCCATAGAGCTTCGACGGCAGAATGTTCATGTGATTGGTATGAATCTGGCATTTGTGGTATCGCCGCGCAAAACCAATACTGTAACGATCCCAGTTTTCCCACTTCGCTGAGTATGTTGGGGATCGAGCTGCCCGGTCAACTCGTAGGGTCCAGGGGGCAGCGCCTTGGCGGGGTTGAGGGGCAGTGCCTTCGAAACAAAAATACAAAATGCATTAGAATTGCTTGTCCTCATTTCTTGTTTATCTTATTGGAAGCGGAGAATGTTTGGTTTCAAAATTTTGACCTATCTACAAAAGTACTGGGAAAGTGTATTTGACGCTCGAGCGGGGCTTTCCACGCTCCAATAGACCATGTTATATCAGCTCGTGAATATGATATTTCAGATCACTTTTGTATATCTCTCTCTAAAAACCCTTTCCTCTCCCTTCTCTTTACATTTTCCTACGTCAAATTGGATCAAAACCTTGATTTCTCAAGATCCATTAGAGTTCTACCGTAAGTTCTTCATCAAAGTTGGTTAACTTCTCGAGGGCTTCGTTGTGTGCGGTGAAGATCGAGTTTCGACACCGTTGATTTAGGGGGTTTCATCTGATTTCTTCTTCAAAACTTGAGGTAGGGATTTTCTTAGAGTTACACATATATTTTTGCAAGATCTATATGATTTTCAAAATCATCTTTCGATAGCTTTGAAAATTGATTGTTAATTCAAGAAGTTGAGCGATTTTGAAAGTGCGTTTGCCTTTTGTTCCTTTAAAATGATCTTATGCGTTTTGATCTTCGTTGATTGAAGAAAAGATGATTTTGGAAAAGTATTCTTTGAAAAGATTTGAGTTGTATAGTTTTGGTGAGAAAACCTAAAATTTGGAAAATTTTTTAAAAGAGACTGAAAATCCATGAATGATATTATTATATTTATTTTGTGTGTCAAAATAAATGGATGTTTGGAAAATTTCTTATTTATATTTATATAAATGATGAATTTCAGGGAATATGAGAATTGTTGTTCATTTTGAAAATTATTGTTCAAAACGTTGAAATATCTTGAAATGACTAATTGTTGAGGATACTTGAGAAGAGAGAATTATGTTATTCCTTGGATGATGAATTGGAATAAAAGTATTTATATTCATCTTGTGTTATTGGCATAATAATTCTTTTGATTATATTAAACTTTGAAAGTTGATTTGAAAACTTGCATTGAGAAAAGAATGTTAAGAAACAAGTTTTCATGAAATGGTTTTGGGATAAATATGTTGGTAAGTCTTGATAGGTGGTGCAGATGATATTGAATAAGTTGGCCTGAGAGTCCGGGGTGAAAGACCGAAAACCCATGCGGATAGGTGTCGAGCCTTCCAGTTAATACCGGTAAAAATGACAATTTGGTAGTACTTGTATAGTCTACTTGCAGACACCGACCTAGGGATTACCAGAATCGTATTTACCGCTCTTGAAATGAATTGTTAAGTTTTGAATAATTGAAATTGCATGACATCATTGAGCAAGATGGTTTTCAAAGATGAAGATATGATTTTCTTTCAAAAGGGCATAGCATGACATGTGCATTTCATCTCTTGAGACTTGTATAAAATGTATATACTTTGTTAAGGATTTCCTACTGGGCTTTATGCTCACCCTACGGGATTTTTGTGCAGGAAAAGATGTGATGATGCTGCCTAACTAAAGGTGAGGAAATGTGTATTGAGAGTACGAGACTCTCATTTTGCTATGACTCTATGTGTAAGCCAAGGGTTATATGTATTTGGGTTTGAATAACCGTTTTGTGTAACCAGGCTCAAGCCTTGGAAGCATATAAACCCTTGGGGGTATTTATTTGTTTATTTACTTATTGTTAGGTTAATGTATTGTTGCATGACGAACTCTTGTATCATGTAATGTAAGTTTGAAGATTTATATTCGGTTTTCTTTGAAAGAACCAAGATTGTTGTATTATCATTTGGGCTAGAAATTTGGGGCGTTACATATACAATCTTCTTCCATGGTTGACCAGTAGTAACCTTATTTAAGGATTTTTCGGGCAAGCATCACACCGTTCATGTGGGCTCCGCACTCTCCTCCGTGAATGGCCTCCATAAGGCACTTTGATTCCTCTTCCTCAACACAAAGTTTATGCATTCCCAAGTGGCCTCTTTACAACTTGCCCTCGCAGATGATAAATTAAACGACTAGACGCCGTATTCCCCTTTTGTCCTTGGCATTTACTCCTGGTGGATATGCCTCCTTTTCCAGGAAGTTACAAATATCGTAGTACCGGGGGTTCTTGTCTGAAGCCTTATCTATCACGGCAATGGTTTCATAGGCTGGCGTGTACTTCTGTTCAATAATGATCAGACGCATCCTGACTCCCAATGGAATGTCTACCATAGATGATAGAGTTGCTAAAGCATCAATGAACTTATTGTTTTCCCTCAGCAGATGGGTAAACATTAGTTTTTCAAACCTCAGAATTAGCATATCCAAGACCTTATGGTAAACCTTCATTTTCTCCTCTTTTACCCGCCAATCTCCGTTGGCTTAAGACATAACCAAGTTCGAATCCCCGATGACGTCAAACCTTTTTGCCTCTAGTTCCAGGGCGGTTTTTAAACCAGTAATACACACCTCATACTTTGCTTCGTTGTTGGATACTTTGAACTGGAGTTTGAAGGCTAAAGGTATATGGGAGTCATTGGGTGCAATCAGCAACACACTTTATTTAAACTGTTCTGTTAGTTTATAAATTATTTTTCCTAAATAATTTGTTATGTTTTATTATAACCAGACAATATTATATGTACAGTTCATTCAGAGGAGTTCCAGATAAAATCATTCATGCCACAGTAAAATCATCATTAATTTCACAACCCAATTGAAACACAATGCGTTGTGTTCATTGTTTTAAGACTTGGGTAATTTGGCTTCCACTTTACTACACCACTTTGATTGTTTTGATTTTTATGCCTCTCTGTGTAAAATCCATGTTTATTTCTAATTCTTACTTATGTAATTTGTTTATCCTTCTTCCTCCTCTAGCATGTGACGCATTAGGATTATACCTTCAGTTAAAAATGGAAGGTGCACCTGTTTGTTCACACCATATTTCCTCTTCTCGCGTGTGATGCATTAAGATTGTACCTTTGGTTAGAAAAGGCAGGTGCGCCTATTCATTCACACCACATTTCCTCTTCTCGTGTGTGATACGTTAGAATTGTACCTTCAGTTAAAAACGGCAGGTGCCCCTATTCATTCACACCATCTTTCCTCTTTTCTCATGTGACGCGTTAGGATTGTACCTTCAATTAAAAACAGTAGGTGCGTTTATTCGTTCACATCACCTTTCCTCCTCTCGTGTGTGACACGTCAGGATTGTATCTTTGGTTAAAAATGGCAGGTGCATCTGTTCGTTCACACCACATTTCCTTTTCTAACGTGTGACACGTTAGGATTGTACCCTCGGTGAAAAACGACAAGTGCACCTGTTCGTTCACTCAACATTTTCTCCTCTCGCCTGTGACACATTAGGATTGTACCTTCGGTTAAAAACATCGAGTGCGCTCGGTATTCACATCATATTTCCTCCTCTCACATGTGACACGTTAGGATTGTACCTTCGATTAAAAACAACAGGTGCACTTGTGTGTTCAAACCATCTTTTCTCCTCTCGCGTGTGATGCGTTAGGATTGTACCCCCATTTAAAAATAGCGGGTGCGCTTCTTGTTCACACCATCTTTCCTCATCTCGCATATGACGCATGAGGATTGTTTACCTTAGTTAAAAAAATCAGGTGCACTTGTTTGTTTACACCACCCTTTCTCTTCTCGTGTGCAACGCATTAGGATCTCGGTTAAGACCTTAGGTGTGCTCGATGGTTATGTCGCCCTTCCCCCTTTTTTGCGAGAGGCATAGTTAGGTCTGTATTTTCTTACATCATTTTTACGTGAGACATTAGTTGGTTTGTGCTTTCTTTATGTTTTTCATGCGAAGCGTGCCTATTTATTCACTTCATTTCGTGTGAAACACAGTGAGGTTTATTTTGCTTTGATTTGCATTGTCATTCAAACGTTGCATACTTGTCTAGATTGTAGCGTCATTTTATTGCTTCATTTGCATTATGTTTCACTGCATTGCTTCATTGCATAATCATAAGTTATTTCTTGCATTTTGTTTTTGCATTTTGCCTCGAGTTCAATCTTTGCATATATGTCTTGATTTCTTGCCCGAGCTTTACGGCCTCATCAAATGAGTCATCTTTGGGCTTTGACATTCACTCACGTCACTTTATGACTTCGAGCTCTGTCAAAGAGAGGCAACTGTGGACACTCCATTTTTGATTGTCTGCAAGGCTTGAGTGCTTTACTCGGAACACTCGATGATGAAATTGGTCTTATGCGTGGTTCAAGGTCTCAATGAAGGAGTCTTGTTCAAGCTTCGAAACAACCCCAAACCTTCCAAATTCCCATTAATCATACCCAAGAAATCCCTTTTTACACCTTGTGCCACCTTGTGTTGAGGCTGAAACAAAAAAAATTGGGGAATTCATTGAGGCCCGACCGTGCCTCATTAAATGATTGTGGCTATTTAGGGTCGGTCGCTTGATGGCAGAAACACTATTCTGAGAGGGAGGCCGCCAGCTATCCATTTTTGAAGATATTTGTGATGCTTCTTGCTCAAATTCTATAAATACGACCATATACCTCTGTTTTGGGGATTGAACAATTAAGAGAAAGCCTATACATAGAGAGAGCTCCTTCTTCCTCCTTCTTCCATTGCAGGCTACCTTTGAGTTAACCTACCTTCCTTTTATCATCTATATACCACCATACACAACCTTGACTCATCATCTTAGAGCCTTGGTTGACCCTTGAGAAGTATAATTCAAGCTTGAGAGTGTGTCAAGAGTGAGTTTGATCATCAACCAAAGCTTACTCCATTTTGAGAGGTATAAGCTTGTAACTTTTGTTCTTGCTTTTGCTTATTTCATTTCTACCTATTTCTTCTTGGGTTGTTTTGCATTCATTTTAAGTGTTAGAACTTGGGTTTAGATAAGCTACCAAAGGTGGTAAGGTTAACACCCTTTCTTGCAACTATTTTTAAAGCTCAACCCTTGGTTCCTTTACACTTTTTTTCTTGATTTTTGAACTGATTTTCAAAGTTGAACTACAGCAAAAAAAATAGGGTTTGAAGCCTTAAAATTGGAGGGGTTGGCCACCCCTCCTTGTTTTTTCTTACATAGCTTTAGTGTCTTTGCCTTTTGTTTAGCTCTTTGAGTTCTTTTCTTGGATTTTTAGCCACTATTTTGGCTTATTAGAGACTGTTTTAGGGTTGTCCTAATTTATTTAATTGATTCAAGCTTTGATTAGTTCATTTGTTGTAGCATTGGTCTTTGTACATAGCTTGTATTATGTTGTTCTTAGCCTTTGTTTGTCTAACTTTCACGGTAATAACCTCATTTTAAGAATTAACATGCCACTCAATTCTTTCATTTTGAGAGTTGTTTCAATCGGTTGATGGTTATTCAACACATGAACTAGAGATTCACGCTTAATGGCTTAATCTCTATAGAGATTCATTGTCAACGGCATAATCTCTCTTTCATGTCCATGATCGGGAATGAAACGACTACGGGCCTACCATCAACTATTTTGGATGCATCCATCGCACCCTCTCTCATTTGGCAGTACGAAGAAGGATTTTTGTCAAACAGCACCGGGTCAGGTAGTGAGCCGGAATCTGATTCCACTGAGTCTTGTGAGTCGGAATTAGGTTCCAGCTCGACTGAGTCTGAGTTCGGTATTCCTGGGGGTGATAACCCGGATGCCACAGTCCTGTCCAGGTCGTCTTTTTCTTTCTCTTTTGAGTCTGTTGTAACAGAAGAATCAGACGGTTTGGAAGTATTTAATGAGAATGATGTGGATGTGGTTTCTGAGTACTTTTCTGTGCCTTTGATTTATTGCTTGAATCAAGACTTTCAAAATTTTGACAAAAACGACGAGGAAGAAATTCCTTCGGTTTTGCAACGATTAATTGATCAAGAGCAGGAAAGATTTGTTAAACCTTTAGTTGATGAAATCACTACTGTGAATATTGGTACTGAGAATGACCTGCGGCTGGTCTAGGTCGGGTCCACGTTGTCTTCGGAGGGATGTGAGCGCTTAGTCGCTTTATTAAAAGATGTCAAGGATGTTTTCGCGTGGTCCTACGAAGACATGCCTGGAATCGATCCTGAGATTGTACAGCACCGGATCCCTCGTGACCCCGAGGCCCGACCTGTCAAACAGAAACTTAGAAGGATCCGCCCTGACTGGGCCATCAAGATTAAGGAAGAGGTCACCAAACAAATCGACGCAGGCTTCCTGCTGGTATCCGAATACCCGACTTGGTTGGCCAACATTGTTCCGGTGCCAAAGAAAGATGGCAGGATCCGGGTATGCGTGGATTTCAGGGATTTGAATAGAGCTAGTCCGAAGGACGACTTTCTCTTGTCGCATATTGATGAGCTGGTGGATTTCACAGCGAGGCATGCTTTGCTTTCGTTTATGGATGGCTTTTCAGGCTACAATCAGATAGTGATGGCACCCGAAGACCGGGAGAAGACTGCATTCACCACCCCTGTAATACCCCTGTTCCGTAATATGTTAATCGATCCTTAAAATGAGTATGATTATGTGGTTAATATAATTTTGTGTGCCATTATGTGAAAATATGTGGTTTTGAATTTCTATCTGTTCACCGTAGGAATATCTGTTTGATTCTCCCGCTTCGGAAATTAAATTGAAGGCTCTATCGGCCACGAAACCCGAAATTGATTACACCATTGTGGTTGGCATAATTTTTAGAACCTATGATGAAATTTAATTGGCAATTGATTCAGATCAAATTAGATTGATTAAATTAATGAATTAGTGCCCAATTACTTTATTGTTAAAATAATGACTTAGTGGGATTTGTTGTGTAAGGGCACTACACTCTCCATTCTCTCTTCCTTACTTCATTTGATTGATTTTGGGGACTCAAAATAGAGAGGGCCAGCTGTAGAAAGAGAGGGGGAGAGACTTGTGTAATTTTTGGCTCAAGCTTGGGAATTTCAAGATTAAGCTCAAGATTTGGCTAGAACTTGGGTGTTAAGGCTCCTAGGTGAGTAATTAACCCTTGAATCATGGGTTTTTGTTTGCCATTTGTAAATTTAGAGTTGAATAAGAATAAAGAGCATGAGCTGAGTTGATTTTGTTGTATTAAAGACCCATATGTGCCTGAATGTGTGTAATTGCTTTGAATATTGCATGTTTGAGCTCAAAGGGTATGATCCTTATAAATTTGTAGTTGAAACTCATGTTTTGATTACCTTTTCATCATCTAAGTTGAGAGTAAGGGTTATATAGCTCATGCATGTACAATTCATGAGAATATGAGCTTGAACGCATGAATTTGTTATGTTAGAATGAGTTTGATGGGAGATTGGGGCATGCATGTGATCTATTTGTGAAATTGAGCTTCATTGGGTTGTAATTTGGGGTTTATACCATGTTAGTATAATTATATTTGAGATTTGAGCCATTGCATACAAGAAATGCTAGCTTAAAGATCGAATTTGAGCTCAAGAACACAATCTGGGAAACCCAGAATTTTGATGTCCGCTCGAGCGGGAAAAACGTGCTCCAAGTACTTTTTGCAGACTTGGTGTCCGTTCGAGCGGTTGAGTTCACGCTCGAGCGGGGGAGCTACATAGACAGGCCTTTCACTCGAGCTCCCTATTTCACGCTCGAGCGTATTTGTCATGCAACCAGTACTTTTGCAGGCCTTAAGGGTCCGCTCAAGCGGGGTATTTCACGCTCGAGCGAGGACCCTGTTTTCTGAAATTTTGAAAATGCATTCTGTGTTTTGTTTTTTCGTTCCCTTTCACTTCTAAGCACTTTTAGGCATACATTGAGCATGGTAATTGAGTTAAAGAAACAAGAACGAAGCCTAAAGAAGAATATGTGAATTAAAGAACGGATTGAATTATTTGTGACCCATATGTGTTATGTGATATGTAGGGTCAAGCTCTAGGGCAATTCAACCAACCGATCACTGTGAGTAATATCTAACATATGTTATTGTCCAATGGCTACTTCTATGTAAGTTTTGTAAAGTTCATTAATTTGAATAGTGGACACAGTTGATATGAAAGGCCTATGAGCCAATTTGATATAAATGTGGGCCGAAGGCCGTTTGATATAAATATGGACCGAAGGTCGTTTTGGCATAAATGAATGGACTGAAGGTGGTTTTGGCATAAATGAATGGACCGAAGGTGGTTTTGGCATAAATGAATGGACCGAAGGTCGTTTTGACATGAATGAATGGACCGAAGGCCGTTTTATCATGAATGAATGGACCGAAGGTCGTTTTGACATGAATGAATGGACCGAAGGTCGTTTTGACATAAATAAATGGACCGAAGGTCATTTCGACATGAATGAGTGGGCCGAAGGCTGTTTTGACCCAAATGAATGGGCCAAAGGATGTTTTGACATGAATGAATGGGCGAGAGGCCGTTCTGTCATAAATGAAAGTCTGAATGGGCCAAAGGCCAGTTTGACACGAATGATAGTTTGACATAAATAATAGTTTGACACGAATGATAGTTGATATAAGTAATAGTTTGACACGAATAATAGTTCGATCTGAATAATAGAATGAATGGGCCAGAGGCCGTTTTGACATGAACGAAAGTCTAAATGGGCCAAGGGCAAGTTTGTTATGGAAAGATAAATGGGCCAAAGACCAGTATGTTTGGAACCACAGTCACTTGACTTAAGTTGTATATATATATGTGAAACAGAAATATGAATTGGGTCCAAAGCCGTTCGGAATATGTTGTTCTACATATTGTTGTATCTTCTTATTTGACATTATTCACTGGGCTTTCGCTCACACTCATTCATGTGTTTGTAGGTGAACTAAGAGAGGTCCAGACCCAGTCCCAGTGAAGCCAGTGTAGAAAAACCAGGTTTTGAGAGTCAGCCCCTACGTCTCACGCACGAGACTCGTCTTCGCCCTTTTGTTTGGTATTTATATTTTGTCATGTTGGCGAGGACTCTGTATCTGTTATGTACAGTTTTGGCGGGGTGACTTAGACTAATGATCCTGTTTGTACAGAACCTTTTGTTACTGTATTTTCTGATGTGAGTTGTTAACATATTTGTGTCTGGAATGTTATGACGTGCATATAAGCACAGCTCTATGGACAAAGTTTTAAATTTTGCTTCCGTTTGGCCCCTTTTACTCTAATGATTCTTGTCTTATTTGGTTTGAGGCTGTAGGTATTCTCGTGATTACTGGCCGGTTATGGCCTTAACCCATAAGGGCGGGTTCGGGTCGTGACAACCCCGTGGGGACCCATCTTATTCTGAGTGATGCCATTTGGGTTGAAGAACGCTGGAGCTACATATCAACAGGCCACAACCACGATATTACATGACATGATCCACAAAGGGGTTGAGGTGTACGTGGACGACATGATTGTCAAGTCCAAAGAAAGAGAGGGCCACTATACTGCCTTGCAAAAGTTCTTTCAAAGGATTAGAGAATTCCGGTTGCAGTTGAATCCTCAGAAGTGTACATTCGGTGTTACAGCAGGGAAAATGCTAGGGTTTCTGATTACACAAAGGGGCATCGAAGTCGACCCTTCCAAAATCAAGGCCATCTTAGAAATGCCACCACCAATGACTGAAAAGGAGGTGCGAGGCTTTCTGGGTAAAGTGCAATTCATAAGACGGTTTATCTCAAAATTAACCTTGACTTGTAAACCACTTTTTGGTCTCCTGAAGAAAGGAAAGAAATTCCAATGGGACGACTGATGCCAAACTGCTTTTGAACAAATCAAGGAATACTTACAGAACCCGCCTGTGTTGTCACTGCCAGAGCCGGGGAGACCGTTGATATTGTACCTTTCAGTGACTGAAACTATAATGGGATGTATGCTCGCGCAAGAATCAGAAGACAAGGTGAAAAGAGCCATCTACTATTTGGGCAAGAAGATGTTGGAATATGAAACTCGTTCCACACCGTTGGAGAAGGCTTGCTTAGCCTTGGTATGGGCAACCAGGAAGCTGCGGCACTACTTGTTAGCTCACTCCGTAATGTTGGTTTCACGACTGGATCCCATCAAATATCTTTTTGAGAAACCGGCACTTACGAGTAGACCAGCTCGTTGGTTGCTGTTGCTTTCCGAATTCTATCTGAAATATGTGACACGTAAGTCAGTCAAGGGAAGAGCAGTAGCAGAATTCTTGGCCGATCATCCAGTGGAAGGGGGTGAAGCTGTTGAGTACTTATTTCTAGATGAGGCCATTTTGTACATCGAAGATGAAACTTGGACGATGCACTTTAACGGAGCGTCAAACTAGTACGGATATGGGATAGGAGTGTTGTTGATAGCACCTGACAATTCCCGTATCCCTCTAGCATTCAAACTCTAGTTCAAAGTCTCGAACAACGAAACAGAATATGAAGCATTCATTGCCGGTCTAGAAGCAGACCTGGAACTAGGGGCAAAACGGCTGGACGTCATTGGGGACTCCAACCTTGTTGTATCTCAAGCAAAAGGAGACTGGAAAGTCAAGGAAGAAAAGATGATAATGTACCACCAGGCCTTGGATTTGTTAATTCCTCGGTTTGAGAAGCTAAACTTTGCTCATCTAGCAAGAGAGAACAACAGGTTCACAGATTCACTAGTAACTCTATCTTCCATGATAAACATCCTGTTTGGAATCCAGATGCGTCCAGTCATCATTGACCAGAAGTTCATGCCAGCGTATGAATCAATTGCTACTATAGATGAGGCTCAGGACGACAACCCCTGATATTACGACATTTGAAACTTCCTGGAGAAAGAGACATATCCACCAGGGGCAAATGCCAAGGATAAAAGGGCAATAAGAAGAATGGCTATTCAGTTCGTCATCTTTGGGGGTAAGTTGTATAAGAGAGGTCATCTGGGAATGCATAAGCTATGTGTAGAAGTTGAAGAATCGAAGCGCCTGATGGAGGCCATCCATGGAGGAGAATGTGGTGCACATATAAACGGGGTAATGTTGGCTCGGAAGATCCTCGACGGGTTTCTCTTGGTCTACCATGGAGGAGGATTGTATTGGCTTTGTTCGGCGATGCCACAAATGTTAGATCTATGCAAACCGCATGAACATCCCGCCGCCGAAACTATACAACATGACTTCGCCATGGCCATTTTCAGTTTGGAAAATCGATGTGATCGGGGCTGTTACTCCGAAGGGGTCGAATGGGCATGAATTCATCCTGGTCGCGATAGATTACTTTACAAAGTGAGTCGAGGCCCAATCTTATGCAGTGTTGAAGGCTTCACATGTCGCGAAGTTCATTAGAAACAACATCATCTGTCGTTACGGAGTCCCAAATGAGATAATTTCAGATAACGGTTCCCATTTCAAGAAAGAAGTGATTAACTTGCTGGAGAAATACAATGTGGCTTTTCATAAGTCATCCACATACCGGCTGCAAACCAATGGAGCGATTGAGGCCGCCAACAAGAACATCAAGCACATACTGCGGAAAATGGTAGAAAAATATCGGGACTGGCCAGATAAGTTGCCGTTTGCTCTGTGGGGCTACTGGACTTCAATTAGAACTTCTACCGGGGCGACTCCGTATTCATTGGTTTATGGGATAGAGACCGTTCTACCTATCGAAATTAAGGTTCCGTCTTTGCGAGTGTTGGCTGAGTGCTAGATAGCCGAAGCAGATTGGCAGCAGAGCAGATTTGAGGAACTCATGCTCTTTGACGAGAGGAGATTGAAAGCACTGTACCATGTTCAAGGTTATCAGCACAAAATTGCCCAGGCTTTCAACAAGAAAGTTAAGTCCAGGAATCTAAAGGAAGGAGATTTGGTACTCAAGGACAACCGAGCCCCCATCCACGACCCAAGGGGCAAGTTTAGACCCAATTGGACTGGTCCCTACATCATTAAGTCTATTTGGTCGGGTGGAGCTGTGGTTTTGATGGACCTAGATGCCCTAGAGTTCTCACAACCGATCAACATGGACAAGCTGAAGAAATATTACCCCTGAGAGGCTCGCTAGGCCAAAAACCCGAAAGGGCAACCTAGGCAAAAGTTAGAGCACTAAAAATTTGAAATTATAAAAACTGAGCTCGCAAGGTTGAAAACCCACAAAGGGCGGCCTTGGCAAAAGTAAGAGCGCAAAAGGAGAGTGAAAATACTCGAGTGAACCCAAGCCAAACTACGTAGGCATGATTCCCATCTTTGGGATACGTAGGCAACTTCATCCTGAAGTCTAGCCATCAACTTTTTCCCGATCAACTTTGTCCACTTGATCAGCTTGGTCATCTTTGTCTATTCAGTATTCAAGAGCTTCGGTTGTAATCTCTGGTACAGTGCTACTTAAACTAGAGGCAACTTTCGATTCTTTGGAATCGAGGTTGTGCATCTCAGTGACAGATCTCAGGCGTGTCCAGTTCTGATCCATATCGAAAATAGTTTTGAAAAGTTTTAATAGAAGTTGACTTTGTTCAAATAAATCTTTTTACAACTAAGACCATTTCTGGACCAAAATGGGAAATTTTTAGTACCACAACCTTCAATTTCATTGATTTCAATACAGAGTTCTCCTGCTCTTGCATACAAATTGAAGTTGCTTTTTATTACATTCATAAAGAAAACTTGGAAGTACTAATAAAGCAATAAATCTGGGGCATAGATAAGTTAGATATTCCTGCACCCCCTCCCAGAGCTGGTCAAAGCCTCTGATGCCAAGCTAGGCCCGATCTGTGCCTCTTCATTGAGCCAATCTATGCACTCATCAGACAAAGTGCAACTGAAAGTGGGAGCAGGGGCCAGGAGCTCTCTTGTCCCCCACGCTGCAGCTTGCCAAACAAGTTGCACTCCTCGGAACAGAAAGGCGGCTGGATATTCTATCCCCTCTGCAGGGCAAGGCTGATCATGGCCGAACTGGCGTCGGAACCGGAATGGGAAATAGAACATGCAGTGAGTAAAGCCAATCAACTGAATCCCAGTCTGCCAGGACATGCTGTAGCCCATCGCCGGTAGGTTGAGCCAAGGGCACCGCCAAGCAATGCGGTCAGCGGACAAGCTGCACATCCAGTCGAACCACCAACCTTCATCGAGGGCATCGACCAGACGTTGCCTGAAGAAATAACCGAGAGCTGAGTATGCTGGGCAAGAGTCCACAACCTGCAACTTGTCCATCAACCACACCTGGGAAGGGATGAAAAATGAGAGAATAAAGAATAGAGAGAGGTACGATGAGAGAAAAGGTGAGAAAAGGGTTTTGTGAGAAAAGCCGAGCTTGAGGGCCGAGTGACGTGAGCAATACATATGTGAGATTGGATGGGAAACATTACCTGCAGCAGTAGTGGACTCCCCGCAAATCTGATTGTCTCTCGGTGCTAGAAGGAGTCCAAGCCCATCAACGTCTCAGCCAGAGTCATAGCAATGCAACTCTTGCCCTCCTTCAAGCCTTGGGTAGCCTCGATCAATCGAACGCTAGATCCTCCGGAGCCTGAGGCAAATAGAAAATGAGATAGCATGCACAAACAGAGGGCATGTTGCCGGAAGCCTTGCCAATGATGGTCACCGCGGTCATCGGCATCGAAAAAACGGCAAATCAAACTCGGAATATCCAGCATTCTATCACAAACCAGAGACCGAGCATCATACATAGTGAGTCCACACATTCGCCCTAAGGTTTGGGCATGGCCAAAATTAAGCTGGGGTAAGATCTCCTCGTTGCGTGCAGATTCCATTAGAGCTTGGAAATCTTCGAAGGGAGGACATACCTCTTGCCCGCCAAAACTAAAGACATGTGTTACCGGATTCCAAAACCTTGCCGCGGCATGGAGAAATGGGAGGTGCAGCGGAGTATAACTCAAAGTGAATAGTGCGTTTATGCTGAAGCCCTGGAAATTCAGCTTTTCCGAGCCATCCAAGTTGTTAATCCAAGTTATGAGATTTTGGGTAAGAAACTCTTCCATTGGAGCAAATTCGTGTTGAATTGAGAAAAACCACGAAGCTGAGGCCTTTTGTAGAAGATAAGGTTGAGTGGAGGACATATGTCAGCATTATGCTGGTTCTGGCAATTTATGGCTAGCAGGCCAAATGTAGTGCCGACCGACTACCACTTTTAGCCGATGTCCATTTCTCATGGCCGATGGCCTTTACCTTTGGCCGGTGGCCTTCCTTCTTGTTCCATGAGCTATTTATGAGTTGAACATGCTAAGGGATTGTGGTTGGAACCTCTACCGATGCCCTCCGGTGATCGATTCTTGCCGAGTCACACCCTTTTGCTTATCGAGTTGTTGTACATTTGCTTATCGAGTTGTATTGCACCCTCTTTAAGTTTTTGATTTGTTTATCGAGCTATACTCGCACTTGGTTGGTTTTGTCGAGTCTCTCTGTTTTGCTTATCGAGTTGTAAGTCAATTCACTACCTGATTATTACGATGCAAGTGCTCCATTTTCAAACGAATTATTTTAACTTCATTCACATTGTTGTGTGATGTCATGCGATGCGATGCATAAAGCATGCAAATGTAACACCTTTTAAACAAAATAGCTGTTTCAGTTCCATCATGTATTCTGCAAAGTGTACACTATGTTGAAAAATATAAAACTTGCCTGAGGCAGTGCAATGTGCTTAAACTACCAGTAAAAAGGAAAGTAAAGCAAAAGAGAGTACGCCAACAGAGTATCGGGGTTGATACCGATAACCTCCCCTTGCGGTCGATGCACCTCTCGCGCCCTTGTTCGGGTCAATTGTTTGGTGTGGCACCTTCATTACTCAAGACGGTACAAGGAAGTGCATTTTTTTTCGGAACATTGGTAGGCTTTCGAGTTGACCTCAGGCCGTGTCTTCTTCCAGCGATGCTTCGTACGTGCGAGGAATGCCCCTTCCCATATCCTTTTTGTATCTTGTGAACTCCACAAGTCGCTTCAACTATACTGTGTTGTAGTGCTTTGAATTTCGACATCATGAGTAACTTGTCTTTACCATGTGTTCAAGTTTCTATACACATTGCTTGCATACGTGCATTGCTTTACTCACATGTGTTCAAGTTTCTATACACATTGCTTGCATGCGTGCATTGCTTTACTCACATGTGTTCAAGTTTCCTTTTATACACATTGTATATGTTATCGCGTATACTTTACTTACATGTGTCTACATCTTCACACATTGCGCACGTTGTCCCGTGTTCTTTACTTACATGTGTTTGTGCCTTCATAGCATTGCTATGCTTCCCACTTGTTTTGCGTTGTCACGCACTTTCAATTGCATTAATGTGCATGTTGCTAACAATATTGTACCTATTAAGTTTTCTTTTTTTTTCAGGCACGATATTGTATGTACGGTTCATTTGAAGCTGGCACGACCAGACGAACCGCACATGTATTGTATTCTCCGCGTGAAACATAGTGAGAATTACATGATTCTCTTACATACTCACTGCATTGTAGTGTAGTTCGGTGTATGCTAGCTTAAAACTGTTGCATTGTTGTGCTTCGTTACAGCTTTCATTGCATGATTATAAGTTATGCTCGGCTTCTTGCATTGTCGGTTGCATTTTGCCCCTGCCTTCTGGTATCAGTCCCCAGAGAAAATGAAGTTGAGTTCCTCTTTTCTCTCTCGAGAGCCCCTCTTTAAGACCCAAAAATATCCTTTTAAAATCAATTCAAAAAGGAAAATGAAAAATCCCCCTAATTTTCTTCCCCCTAATCCCCCTAATTTTTTTTTTTTTTTTTTTTTTTTTTTTTTTTTTTTTTTTTTTTACTTAAAGTGGGAATTCGGGGGTTTCGGGGGCACCCCCCTCGAGCTCCCAATCATCTCCGATTCAAAAAACCCCTTTGTGAGAGAGAGATATGATTCTTTAAACCAATCACCCCACCCACTCCTTTCTCTTATCTCTCTTTTTTTTCTTTTTTGTTTGCCCACCGAATATGTGCTGTGTATTGTCCTTTACACAGATTTTTTTTTTTTTAAAGATGCCTTATGTCCCTCATCCACCAAAACATCATCATAATCCTACTAAAAAATATTATCCACCACCGCCCATCACCTTTCTTTTTCTTTTTCTTTTTTATTTTCTATTTTTTCTATTTTTTTGTTTTTATTATTTTTTATCAAATATCACATGTCAATTTATATAAACATACCTAAAAAATGTGTACAAACACACAAAATTATATAAAATTATACAAAATTATAAATTCAAATAAAAATATTTTAGTTTGATCAAAATGGGTGAGTTTCGGGATTTAAAATTTCAATTTGATTTTTCTGGTGAGGGTGGTCAAAATAAAATGCCAAAGTCTTAGGTAGGTGAAAATGGGGTGTCTACATATATTAAGTGGTCTTCTTTGAGGTACCCTCTTTGACCATTTGGCCTAGCTGGATATAGTTAGCCATAGTGACTTTTCCAAACTACGACAAGACGCTTACCCGAATGCCTGATTGCATGAAACCGCTTGATTGAAATAGTAAACCCTAGTTCATGACAAGACTAGGACAAGGTAACCCTACCTCCCTTATAGGGTGTTTTGGCTATCTCTTAACTGGTATGTGATTTACCGTGAAATTGTACAGGAATGTGCATATCAATTGCAAGGTTGGTATCTGTTTTGGGGTAGAATTTAGTGTTAAGTACAATCCTACAGCTTTGATCATGTCTGTGTTAATAAAAACTTGTAGCTGAGGTGTCGTGCGGTTTCTGATTGCTGCTCTTTTACTTTATTTCTTTTGCTAGGTAGTTTAAACCATAGCTTCAGAAAGTTCGAATATTCCCCAAGTACTCTAGACTCGAGTCGGAAGACTTTGCAAGGCCGAGGATTTTGTTCGGGGATAACCCGTGTTTACCTCACTCTCACCGGTTACAAGACGGAGGAGAACTAGATAGAGTTCGCCAATCCAATTCTTACAACAATCACCTCTCAGCTAACCTGTGTTCAGTACGGTTCAAGAGTAGTCATCCACTTCTAGTCCGATTCAAAAACAATCACCTATTCCAATGGCACAGTATCCTCCAGCCAATATGGAGGAACTGTTACTCCATCTGCAACATACAGTTGAGACCCTCTGAGTGATGCAACTGTCAGCTAAAGTTCTGACCCGTTAGGCGAGGTCATAACCAACTCTGACAATAGCCACCGCAATCGGCCGAGGCCTGTGCATCCTATGTACCTACCATAGCTATCCCAGCACCCAGAGCCACTGCTAATACCGCAAATGTTCAAGAAAACTAGGGCAATCTAGCAGTACCTATCCTACACCTGGCGTCCTGAGCCCCGGTTTATCAGACTGAGGCTCCGTACAAATTCGAGGTTGACCCAACTGCACTCAAGGTCAACAAACTGTAGAAATTGTTCAAAAGAGCGCAAGGGGTCAATTCCATTCCAGACACAGAGGATGGATACACTGATTTTGCGGTTACATTGTCAGATCGGTTTAAAATGTTGCACATTGATTGTTTTGACAGCTCCGGGGATTCGATGGTTCACTTGCGACTGT
This sequence comes from Camellia lanceoleosa, assembly GCA_025200525.1. Lineage (NCBI taxonomy): Eukaryota > Viridiplantae > Streptophyta > Magnoliopsida > Ericales > Theaceae > Camellia > Camellia lanceoleosa. The sequence goes on along the minus strand of CM045763.1, from coordinate 42,397,373 downwards.
TTTAAGACATTTTGCGGTCGATGGGCTTAACTAGACTACAGAAGCTGTCTCTCTTTTGTTGCACCATGTCGGATATAGCGGCCATTTGGTATGCTAAATTGGAAAATTCTGTCAAACAGAATTTGGAGGAGATGGTCGGAGCCTTCATTGCTCAGTACTTTTACAATACGTAGATTGAGGTCACAACTCGTGATCTTAAGGCAACACGTCAAGAGCCGAAGGAGAGTTTCTCTGAGTTTGTGACAAGATGGAGGGCCAAAGCCTCAATGATAACCACTCGACCTTTAGAAAAGAATCAGATAAGAATGGTTGTCCGGAATCTGCATGGGTTGTTGCAGAAGATGATTGTTCTACCTCTATTCACCTTCACAGAGCTTCATGAAATGGGGGTGCAAATCAAAGATGCCATGAAACAAGGACTTATTACTAAGGATAAGGAGCCAGCCAAGAGGCCATTTGTTTGCAGTTCCAATGCTTCCGGTGGTAGCACAACTGCGAGGCCATCGGATGTAAGTGTTGTCACCACGACAAAAACTGCTGACCCCTTTGCCAATATAGGCCCACAAACATCATCCAACCCTACCCAAACTCAGGGTAGGACTTTTAACCAACTATACATGACCCTATCCAAAGCCATGCAAGTGCTAGTCAAGAAAGGGCATCTAAAACCCTTAAAACCTCACCCACTTCCTGACCCTCTTCCACCCAAACATAACCCCGCAAAGTACTGTGCTTTTTACCAGCAACACGGTCATGACACCGACTAGTGCTTTCGATTGCCTCATGAGATTCACGATCTTATTAACAACAAGGTTATCGCTCCACCTCAGAAACCAAATGTAACCACAAATCCAATCCCAGCCCATAATCAAGTTCTCCCACCCCGAAACGTTAACCTGATCCATACACTGGCCACTTCTTATGACCCCAGCATATATATTACCCTCTCCCACCTACCGAAACCAATGTTGTTTATTCCTGAGGGCACAGATTTGTGCATGATGGGCGCATTTAATCCACAACCTAAGCCTCATAATCTAGTGACAATACCCATAGTAAAGGAGGGTCTGGCCTTAAAGGGAGGTATTGGCCTGTCGGCGGAGTGTCCTGGGGACTTGTTTGAAAGGGCATATGATCCGGGTTACTATATTATGCCAACTAGTCAAATCAGACCTAAAGTGGTGCTACCAATCTTGGTAGGCATCAATGTGGTCAGGGAGGATGGCCCGAGCCAAGGGTTGGACGACCTTGTAGATCTCAAAGAAGATCTAGACAACTTGCAGTTCTTCGACGTCGGGTGATTTGAACTAAACGGATTAACGGATAATACCGGATGACTGAGTGATGAGCCAAACAAGGAAGAAGAAACTAGGATGAATCTAGAGGGAAAGGAAATAGAGGTAGCTACAGTAGCCAGAAAGGCTGATGAGAAAGGAAAATTGCAGAATGGCACATATGTGGAAAACCCAGCCCAAGAAATGGGTGTTGTGAACACTGTAGATACTGAATATGAAGCTGCACTGAGGCAGTTTAAAAGTGAGAGAAATGAAGACAATCGGAAAATCGTCATTGCGTGGCACCTTGCAGAGGACACTTATGATGTGAAAATCATACAAGTAGAGCCAGACAACTTTTTTTCCTTTTAAGGTAACACTGTCTTTTGGTATTACAGTAGCAGTCCATGTAGCATCTTCGGTGGTCTTCCGAACCAAAGTCACATCCGGCTAATGGAGACAATCAAACCAAAATTTGACAAATTAAACCCTTATCACTTGAGCAATACATCTTATATATAATAAAAAAATATTATTATTTTTATATTATTATTATTTTATTTTATTTTTTTGAAATTACACACATCAAGTATGAGTATCGCTAGTAATCTAATAATTTTTTCAAATCATAAATAAAATATATAAGCTTTGCTGTATTTGAGAATGTGCTCCGTGGCACTTTAAATAAGCATTATTTGACTAATGTTGCTTCTTTGTTTTCCTAATAATCTGTTCATTTCCCATTGTTTGATTTCCTAAATAAAATAAATAAATAAATAAACCTTCTTGATGATTCTCTATTTTTACTTTTACTTCATTCTTTATAGTCATTTTGATTTGTTTTTATGTTCAAAACCTATCCAATTTTATAAGATTTTCTTTGGATTCACATGAGATGATTCAATAATACGTATATTAAACAAGTTAGTTTCGAATTAAGATAACAAAATTGAGACATATAAAAAATTAGTAAATTAAAAAAAATGATCAATATGATCAACATGAAAGTGATAAGAATGCAGTTCAGTTGCATACCCAAGAAGAAGATGCATCAGTTATTGCACCATCAAGATGACTCAATTGTGTGCTGAATTAATTGAGTACATCAAGCCATAGCAGAATATATCAAGCCGTAGCAGAGTCCAGCAGTACCAGATTAATTCTCAGCAGCTTCATAACTAACTTCTAACTAATTACTGTTACAGAAGTTAGTTATGTAACCTCTCTTAGTTAGAATCATAGTTATGTTAACTGTAGTCAAGTTAACAGTTGTAATCATCTTGTAATCATCTTCTCTATAAATTGTAACAGCTTGATATGAATGAAATGTGATTGAGAGGAATTGATTCAAATTCAAATATTCTTTATGGTATCAGAGCCACAAATGCTTTAGTAAGCTCAAAGGTCCTTCCATGGCTTCCATGGATTCTTCATTTCAACTTCCTGCAAATCTAAAACTCTTGGTTTCAAATCTGAATGCATTTGTAACTGTAAAGCTTGATGGCAGCAATTTCATTGTATGGAAAAATCAACTCTTCAATATTCTTCGTGCTACTGGATTGCTTGGCTACGTGAATGGATCTCTAGTTCCTCCTTCTGAAATGATCACCAACAAAGAAGGTGTGAGTGTTCTGAATCCTGACTTTACACATTGGCACACTGTTGATGCACACCTCCTGAGTTGTATCACTGCAACTCTTTCTTCTTCAATCTTCACTTCTGTATGTAATTGTAAAACAAGTTTTGAGGTTTGGTATAATCTCGAGAAGCGATTCACCTCTCTTTCAAGGTCACACATACATCAGCTTAAGAATAAGTTGCATAACATCACCAAAACTTCTTCCTCAATGGAGGAATACCTTGCACAAATCAAGGATATTGCTGATAAATTGGCTTTGGCTGGATCTGCTGTTGATGATGAGGATTTAGTTCTCTTGACTCTCAATGGATTACCACCAGAATACAGTGCATTCACCACTACAATTAGAGCCAAAACAGATCCAATTTCGATGGATGTCTTATCTTCGCTTCTCTGTTATGAGGCTATCCATATCGAAAGTATTTCTAAAGCTTCTTCTGGTTCACACATGGCTTACTCTGCTTCAAATACTACTTCATCACAGTCTCAAAATTCTGGTTCTCGAAATACTTATAGAACCAATTTTCACAGAGGAGAGCGCACAGGTGGTAGATTTGCTTCTCGTGGTCGCAGAGGTGGCCGATCAAATTTTACTTCTGTCATCTGTCAGATTTGTGGCAAGAATAATCATAGTGCTCTCAACTGTTGGCACCGATTGGACTCTAATTTTCAACCATCTGCTTCGTCAATGCCTTCTCATCATTCATCCGATGGATCAAGTAAAGCCTATGTTGCTTCACCATCACATCCTCCTGAGCACTGGTATTTGGATTCTGCTGCTTCCAGTCATATCACACATGATCTTCAGAACTTAAATATGTATCAACCTTACGAAGGACCTGATCAGGTAATGGTTGGTGATGGTGTTTCTCTTCCCATTCAGCATAAGGGTAATGGTCTTCTCCCTACTCCTTCTTCTTCGTTTCATCTTCATAATATTCTTCATGTTCCCCAAATTTCAGCCAATTTGATTTCAGTTCATCAGTTGGTTAATGATAATAATTGTACTATAACATTTGATGCTAATCATTTCATTATTCAGGACAAGACAAGTAAGGCTGTCTTGTATAAAGGTGCTTCCTCTCAAGGCCTTTATCATCTTCTAGTTGCTCTTCCTAAATCTCTTCCTCGCCAAACATGTTTCAGAACTACTACTTCTTCTCCTGACATATGGCACTCTAGGCTTGGACATCCATCTCCTTACAAGTTTAGAGTTCTTTGTAATAAGTTTCAGTTGTCTGTACCTAGTAATAAAACTTCTGTTTCTTGCTCACCTTGTAGTGTTGCAAAGAGTCACAGGTTGCCTTTTAGCTTTGTCTACTCTGGCATTAATAAACCATTTGCTTTAATTCACGGTGATGTTTGGGGACCATTCTGATTTCTTCTTCTCCTTCTACATATCGATTTTATGTCTTGTTTGTTGATGACTATAGCAAGTTTACATGGATATTTCCTTTGCATTATAAAAGTGAGGTTTTCTCTAAATTCATGGAATTTAAGGCTTTTGTGGAAAATCAATTTGAGGTGTCTATTAAAATTTTGCGTACTGATAATGGTTCTGAATATCTTAGCACTGCATTCCAACATTTTCTCAAGAAATTTGGTATTGATCATCAATTAGCTTCTCCCTATACACCAGCCCAAAATGGTGTTGCCGAGCGTAAACATCGTCACATTGTGGAAACTGCTGTAGCTCTTCTGCATCAGTCCTCTGTTCCACACACCTATTGGTTTGAAGCAGTTGCTACTTCTGTTTTCCTTATAAATCGCATGCCTAGTTCCAAGTTACAAGATCTCACTCCTTTTGAAAAATTATTTCATACATGTCCTGATTTTTCTTTACTTCGTGTTTTCGGCTGTCTCTGTTATCCTTGGTTGCGTCCTTACTCTATTCATAAACTTCAGCCCCAATCTACTCCTTGTGTTTTCTTAGGCTATGTTCCTGCGACTAAGGGATATCGGTGTCTCGATCCTTTTTCCAACAAAATATATATTTCTCGTCATGTCACTTTTCATGAACACATTTTTCCTTTTTCTTCATTGTCTTCTGTCCCATCTGTTTCACCATCTAGTTCGTCTTTACCTTCTTTCTTTTGGCCAGTTGCTGTTCCTCCTCCCAGATCTGATGCGTCCTCAAAGTCTGTCTCTTCCTCTGTGTCGGCTCTGTCCAGTTCTGTTCCTTCCATTGCTGCTCCTGCTACTTCTCATCTATCTGCCGATTCTGTCTCTCCTCATTCCACTCCCTCCTTATGTGTTGATTTATCTTCTTATTCTCTTCCTCATCCTTCTTCTCCTTCTGCTAATGTTCATCTTATGACTACTCGCTCTAAAGCTGCCTCTCTTGCTCCTCCTCTTTCCTTTGCTGCTATTTCTTCTGATCTTCATGAGCCTTCTACTTTTAAGGCTGCTTCTCTTTCTCCTGCTTGGTCTGCTGCTATGGATGCTGAATTTCAAGCTCTTCAGCAACAGCACACTTGGTCCTTAGTCACCCTTCCAGTTGGCAAACAAGCTATTGGATGTAAATGGGTCTATCGGCTTAAAAAGAATTCCGATGGTTCGGTTGCTCGGCATAAGGCTCGTTTGGTTGCTAAGGGTTATCTTCAAGAGGAAGGTTTGGATTATCATGAGACCTTCAGTCCCGTTGCCAAACAGCCTACCATTCGCCTTTTGCTTTGTCTGGCTTTACATTTTCAGTGGCCTATTAAACAAATGGATATTTCTAATGCCTTTCTCCATGGAGTTTTAGATGAAGAAGTGTACATGACACAACCACAGGGATATGTTGATTCTAAGAATCCTCAGTTGGTTTGCCGATTACACAAAGCCTTGTACGGACTCAAGCAAGCCCCCCGGGCTTGGTATTCTACATTCTCTAAATTTCTTCTCTCAAATGGCTTTGTCGTTAGTTCTTCAGATTCTTCTCTTTTTATTCAACATACATCTGCTACTATTACAGTGCTTCTTATCTATGTTGATGACATTTTATTAACAGGAAATAATCCTTCTCATATTGCTGCTCTTATTCAATCCATGCACACTTCTTTTTCCATGAAGGAATTAGGTGATATCAACTATTTTTTAGGAATTTCCGTTATCCATTCTCCTGCTGGCTACTTCTTATCTCAATCTAAGTATGCTCTTGACATTCTTGATAAAGCTGGCTTAACCAATTGTAAACCTTGTGCTGCTCCTATGTCTGTTAAACCCTCTTCTACTGCTTCTTCTTCCGTTCCCTTTTCTCAGCCCTCGCTCTATCGAAGTCTTGTCGGTGCTCTGCAGTATCTAACCATCACCCGACCAGACATTGCCTTTGCTGTTAATCATGCTTGCCAGGCCATGCAGTCTCCTTCTGAGGCTGATTTTGCTGCAGTTAAACATCTTCTTCGGTATGTGAAGGGGTCTCTTTCTCAAGGCTTGCAGTTTACTTCAGGTCCTCTTGATCTTTTTGCCTTTTCTGATTCGGATTGGGCTGGTTGTATCGTTGATCGTCGGTCTACTACGGGATATTGTGTGTTTTTGGGACCCAATTTGATCTCTTGGTCCGCTAAAAAACAGCCCACAGTCTCGCGTTCATCCACTGAAGCTGAGTATCGTGCTTTAGCCCAGGTGGCTGCTGAGCTTTGTTGGCTTCAAATGCTTTTGTCTGAGCTCAAGATTTCTTCTTGCTGTCCTATTATCTGGTGTGACAATATGTCTGCTATATCTCTCAGTTCCAATCCAGTCTTTCATGCTCGGTCTAAGCATATAGCTGTGGACTGAATGCAGTTCAGTTGCATACCCAAGAAGAAGATGCATCAGTTATTGCACCATCAAGATGACTCAATTGTGTGCTGAATTAATTGAGTACATCAAGCCATAGCAGAATATATCAAGCCGTAGCAGAGTCCAACAGTACCAGATTAATTCTCAGCAGCTTCATAACTAACTTCTAACTAATTACTGTTACAGAAGTTAGTTCTGTAACCTCTCTTAGTTAGAATCATAGTTATGTTAACTGTAGTCAAGTTAACAGTTGTAATCATCTTGTAATCATCTTCTCTATAAATTGTAACAGCTTGATATGAATGAAATGTGATTGAGAGGAATTGATTCAAATTCAAATATTCTTTAGAAAGGAGCATATAAACGACTTTATTGCTTCAAATACAAAAAAAACAAAAAACAAAAAACAAAAAAAACAAAAAAACAAAAAAACAAAACAAAACAAAAAAACAAAAACAAAACAAAAACAAAAACAAAAATATATAAAAATAAAAATTTACAATAAATTTTTTTATTGAGATTATGATTCCCTCATCCTGGTATTTTTGAACAATTATGCTACAAATTCAGTCTTAATTATCTAAAAAATACTCATCATCTTATGGTTCGAATTTATTTTATAAATAAATCTCCCTCATATTCAATCCCAAACACACACTCGAATGGGTAAGGAGTAGTTAAATTGGGTTGATAGAATTATTCATTGTTTAATGCAAAGTTCACAGCTCACCAAGACTGTAAAAACCAGTGAAAACTCTCCAACCTTCTCCAACACATCCACGCATTCGCCGGAAAAAATGGACTTCCTGAGCTTTGGACTATATCTTCTATTGTCTTTGACTGCAATTCGAGCCCTCTTTTCCTTTCTAAGAGGAACCAAACAAAGTCAAAAGCTCCCACCGGGACCCGTCCCATCGCCAGTGATCGGAAACGTCCTCAATCTACAAGACAAGCCCCACCTGTCTCTAACCGAGCTAGCCAAAACTCAAGGTCCGATCATGAGTCTAAAATTCGGCCGAGTAACCACGGTGGTGATCTCTTCGTCAACCATGGCCAAAGAAGTCCTCCAAAAGCAAGATCTCGCCTTCTCCAACCGATCAGTCCCCAATGCCGTCCACGCCCTCGACCAGTACCAATACGCGGTGGTTTGGTTACCTGTCTTGAGCAGGTGGCGGACCCTCGCAAAAATCACGACATCCAACATTTTCACCTGCAACAGACTCGACACCACCCAACGCATGCGGCAGCAGAAGGTGGCGGAGCTTGTCTACTACGCCCGCAAGTGTGGCCGAGAAGGTGTTGTTAGCACATACATAATTAAAATTTTAAATTTAAAGTTTATGAAAGCCACAATGTCAATATAAGGCTGAAAATGAATTGAATCAAAGACTTTGACTTGTTTAAAAACATTCTGTGAGTTGTATTTTGGAGTCTATAATTCATCTATTAGAACTAGTTTAAAACGACAGTTTATCTATGTCTAAAAAATCTCACAAACTATTTTCTACCCATGCTATTATTATTTAATTTTTAATTTCTAATTTCTTGAACAGGTGATGCGGTGGATATTGGGAGAGCTGGTTTCAGGACGTCAATGAATGTGTTGTCGAACACCATTTTTTCGGAGGATTTTGCAGACCCTAGTCAAGATACTAGGAAAGAATTTAAGGACTTGGTTTGGAATATCATGGCGGAGGCTAGTAGATTGAACTTGGTGGATTTTTTTCCGGGCGGTGCCAAAGATGGATCCACAAGGGATAAGGCGGCATATGACTAAGTACTTCTTGTACAAATTATGTAATTAAATAACCAAATAGATTCATAATTGATAATTGAAGTTTCAGAACAAAAAAACTATACTGAAAATTATAATACATAATAAAATAAAATAGCAAAGGAAAGGAAAGTAAACCAAGGCCTGCAATAGACAGTGCCTTTAAAACAGATTCGTTGTCTCACCAATTGGGTACTGAAGATTGTTCGACGTCTGTCTCCCAGGATACAACGGTTGGACCAGCTACAACAATGCACTGACTGAGTAGTTTCAACGAACAGAACTTTGCAGCACTCTCTCACAAGAAGAATATAATAAACTAAAGGAAAATTTCTAGAAGGCAAAGATAAAAAAAATTATGGGCAAAAGGAATGAAGGAGAAAGGTCTCCCTTTATACACATGGAAGGATAAAGGAAGAGACTCCAGGAATCAAGGCCCATCACAAATGTAGAAATCGATTTTGTATTATTCTACAAAGCTGATGGATTAAATCTATCATGAATAGAGGAGTTACTAGCTCTATTATACACCTAGGTTTTGTGTATATATTCCTATAGCTCACAGATCTAACTTGGCCCAAAAAGATTATGATGGATGGGTCAAGTCGAACCCCCACACTTATGAAATCCATTCCAGTCCCAAGTCCCACAGATCATGAACCTGACCCGATTCGAGCAGGCAAATGGGCGCCTGCGTGTGGCAATTTTTGCATAACTAACTTTGACCAAGTCCCTCCTTGAAGCATCTGTAGCTCTCTTCCTTTGGAAAATTTGGATGCCTCAAAGGGCTTATACCCTTATGCAAAAAATGGGATTTAAATACCCATCAATCATTACAAGAAATGTCACTTTTGGCTACCAAAATATTGGTCGCCAAAAGTCACTTATTTAGTCGCCGAAACGATTTAGCGACCCAAATTTTTTGTTGCTAAGCTTGTCGCCTTTACCCTGTTGGCGATAGTATTGGCCACTAAAATTTGTTTGGTCGCCGAAAGTGTACACATTTGGCTACTAATCTTAGTTTAGTCGGCAAAAGGTATGTTTCCGCCACTAAAGTATTAGTCACCGAATGAGGCTTTTTGGCTACTAACTTGTGGTCGGGGAAGGTATCACTTTTAGCTACTAAATAATTGGTCACCGAAAGTACACATTTGGCTACTAATCTTAGTTTAGTCGGCAAAAGGTATGTTTCCGCCACTAAAGTATTAGTCACCAATAGTTTCTTTCTCTCATTCTCAAATCTTTTAGCTACTAATTATTACAACCTGTATTCATTTATATTACAACCTGTACCCTGTATAAAACAATATAATCCATCAACACTAAAATATATTATCAACCATTAAAACATTCAATAACGTGCACACATTTCAGCTCCAAGCATCCAAAAAAGTAATCTTCAACGTCCAATTCTATATATATTACAAATTCCATACAGTCCAAGTCTAATCCAACATCAATAATTTAAATCCATACATAATTTAAAATCTTCAAGTAAACACTTGAAGTGACTCAAAACATCCATATGGCAGCCTAAAGAATTCTACCACAAAGCACAACTGTAACAACCCTCGTCACCGTTTACCGAATGACCATTGATTCTTTGATGGCGAGGTGATTATGACTAATAATTGAAGAATAAACTCTTGAATCGGTAGATGAAATTGAAAACCGAATTGATTGCGTACATCTATTGCATTGCATATTCTATCTGTTTGATTGATTATTTATTTGTTCGTGTTTTATGTTTAAACTGCTAATTGAGGGCCTTATCGGCGGCCGAATCGGAAATAGATTGATGATTTAAGATCACTGGAATTAATGTGATTTTATAGTATAATTATCTGAAAGTCAATTAGGTATGATTAAACTGGATTAAATTGAGCTCATTGCATTGTTAGTTATAATTACCATTTTGCCACACTTAGTGGCGCACTATGTCAACACTTGAGCTTCATTTATGTGACCAAAACATTTGATCAGCTCTCATTCTTGGCTCAACCCACCGAAATAGAGGAGAGTGAAAGTGAGAGAGTGATTTCATCTTGTGTATTGGCTTGTTCTTGAGGAATTGCTTGAAGACTTGTAGTTTTGGAAGGTTAATTGCATGATTGAGCTCCCCCACTTCTAATCCTACACCTAAGGTAGATCATTCATCCTCTTGATTGTGTCCTTGAGCTAGTTTTTGCATAATTCATGCTTCATTGTAGAGCTAAGTCATGATTTGGTCCAAAATGTTGAATTATAGTTTAATTCATGCATGCATGGTTGAAATGTTGAATTTTGAGTTGAGTTCATGGCAAATTGTACATGCATGTTCATCATTAGGCTTAAGTCCATGTTTTCAACTTGTTTTGGAACAATTGGCTCAATGGAGCATCAAATTGAAGCTTTGAAATGGTTTGAAAACATGCATGTCATGTTTGAGGATTGTTCTTGAAATAAGTTTGAAATTGAGTTTAAATTAAACACCCTTGGGCTTTGATTCCTTAAATTGAGATTTGAATTAGGTTGTTTTTAGTGTTTACAAGTGTTTTCCAGGTTTTCAGCCCAAGAGGATCAAAAATTTTACATTTAAACTTGGTTTTGAACTTGGAGTTCGAATTTGGGTTTTCCAGATTTTGGTTGTCCGCTCGAGCGGGGGAAGTGACGCTCGAGCGGGGAAATCGAGCTCCCAGTACTTTGATCTATTTTACAGTCCGCTCGAGCGGAGTGATGCACGCTCGAGCGGAGAAATCGAGCATCCAGTACTTTGCACTGTTCATCAGTCCGCTCGAGCGGAGGAATGTACGCTCGAGCGGAGTATTGGGTGACACGCTCGAGCGGGGAAGTTGACGCTCAAGCAGGTCCCTTTGTTTGCATGTCCGCTCGAGCGGAACCCTGTTTCACTGAAAATGTTTATGTGTACGTCTTTGCGTCCTCATCCCATCCTAGGCATTCTTAGGCCTAGTTTTAGACGTCTTAATGAGGATATAGGTGTAGAACACACCGAGGCATAATAGGGAGTTAATAATTATCTTTTCCAACTGTGAAACTTAGAGTGTGTTCAATCTGTTAACTGTATAGGGTTGGCATTCCAAGGAGACGCTCTAGCCTACTGTAGCCCAGAACTCTGTGAGTAACAATTGTGTAAAGATATATTCAAAATGATTATCTTGAATCGAATCTGAATTTCTTGAATTGATATTGTTTCTTGAATGAATGTATGTCCTATATTACGAACTGCATCTTGTGGCATCCTTAGCACCTCTTTCTTTATTCTTTATTCTTTATTCTGAGAGATCTCTGTCGGTTACCTTGTTGGAACCACTCATGTTCTTGTTGATGGCCATCATTCTTTGTTAGGTCTTTAAGACCTCGCTTCTTGTCTTGTTATGCTAATGGATGTACCACATATGACTGATTGTACTGAACAACTGAAATACTAACTGAAATGAATTGTTTTCACCACTGTAAGGACATTCATTCTAAACCCCCTTTACGCATTATGCTATTCACTGGGCTTTAGCTCACTGCTCATATATATATATATATATATGTAGGTGTACAGGCATCGGACCAAAGCTAGGAGCGTCGGAGTAAACTCCAGTTTTGTCAAGCCAACCATTATGCCTCACCGCGAGGTTTCGAGCCAACCAAGCTATGGCTTAGGGGTGTTTTAGTAATTCCTCCTTTTGCACTGTTTTGTAATATTGTATAGACTGTATGTTGCACCGTACTGTACTGTAATAGGGATTAAGTCCCCATTTCTCTGAATGACATGTATGTATATGTACTGTTCTGCCAATATGTATGGAAAAAATCTTTTTGGCATACAGACTGTCACAGCTCATTGGACATTGTTTAATTACTGTATTGGCTTCCGCCAAGCCCCTGTACTCTGTATTACTGTATTACTGTTAAGCAGGCCTTCGGTAATCTTGGATTACTGGCCGGTTACGGTGCTAAACCCATAGGGGCGGGTTTGGGTCGTGACAGAGTGGTATCAGAGCAATACTTAACCACGAGTTATACCGCACACACGTGTCCAAATGAGCTATAGGGTGTCCTAGAAAAGCAATTAGGGCATTACATGAACATGAAAAGTGTGTGGTTATGATATGACTGAATATATGCTAATGTGTTAAACTGTTACACGAATGACTGCCTGTGTTGATAACTGTTATAACTGTTTATAGTGAAATGGATAACGCAAACACTGCAAATGAAACTGAACCTAAAAAATGCGAGGCCGAATGGCGGACTAGAAAGAATGATGGCCCGATAAGCGCAAGACTAGATCAACAAGCGAACCATGACCCCACCTCCTCCGCATTTGTCGTAGGAGCAGAATGTACTGAATGTAAATGCTAATGATGGGGACATAATTGCACTGACCCAGAAGTTTAACAAGATGAAACCGCCATCCTTTCAGGGAGGCCTAGAACCGTTAAAAGCTGAAGCATGGGTTTTGGAGACTGAAAAGCTGTTTGAGGTGTTTCCATGCTCTGAAACACACAAGGTACTGTTAGCCACCTTTACGTTGCAAGAAGAAGCTAGAAGGTGGTGGATGCTCATCCGTGATGAAAATACCGTTATGACCTGGGCTCAATTCAAGGGAGCCTTCTTTGAAAGTACTTCCCTCAATGTGTCAGGGACAAGAAAGTGACTGAGTTTGAACAGCTGAAACAGGGCACAATGTCTGTTGCCAAATATGAAACGAAGTTCACCGAGCTGGCTAGATATGCACTGCATATGGTGGACACTGACTACAAGAAGGCCAGAAAATTTGAAGGCGGCCTAAATGTTGCAATCTTGGACAAAATTAATGCGTTGAAGCTACCGAATTATGTAAATGTTCTTGACCAAGCCTTGATGGCTGAATCGAACATCGAAGCACTGAAAACTGAAACACCAGCGTCCGAGTGGCGTGGTAAAAGGCAGGGTTTTAAGTTCAAGAAAGGCAAGCACAACCCATTGAACAAGAAACAGAATACGGGGTCAACGACTACTCCTAGTCAAGGAAACCGTTCAATACCGCCCTGTTCTGAATGTGATAAAAATCACAAGGGAGTGTGTTACAAGATATCTAGAGCTTGTCACAGGTGTGGCAAGGCGGGCCACATGGTTAAAGACTGCCCCTTTGCTCCGCAGGCCAGTCGTAACGCTATGCCAAGTGTGGCAGCATCAACTGTTGCACCGAAGCCTAACTCCAAAGCTACCGGGAAAGAGCCTTTGAGACAGGGCCGAGTGTTCGCCCTAGTACCGGGGGACGTTCAAAATACCGAGACCGTTGTGTCAGGTATTCTCTCTATTTGTACTCAGAATGCTTACGTATTGATTGATTCAGGGTCTACACATTCTTATGTGTCACATGCTTTTTCGCGTAAATTGAATAGACCCTTAGAACCTATGAATTATCTCATTGTCAGATCATCACCGTTGGAATCTATGACTGTGCATACATGTACCGCCTTGTGAAATTATTGTCGGAGATGCACATACATTTATTGATTTCTTGCTTGAACATTGATCATTTCGATGTTATATTGGGGATGGATTGGTTAACGAAATATCATGCCACCATAGGCGTGTATGAAACAAGTAGTTTTCCGTCCTGGTTTACCTGAATTTGTATTTAATGGGGTTGGAGTAGTACCTCCTCCATATTTGATCTCTTCTGTGAAAGCTGTTAAATTGATTAGGAAAGGGTGTAAAGGGTATCTGTGTTCTGTATTGACTGTATCTACTGATGATAATGTTAAAACTAATGTGAACAGTATTCCTATAGTCAGAGAATTCCCAGATGTTTTTCCAGATAATCTACCAGGGGATTTGATTGACAGGGAGATTGAATTTACCGTTTATGTGGTTCCCGGAACATAACCGGTATCTAAAGCTCCTTACCGTATGGCTCCAACTGAACTGAAAAAACTAAAAGTGCAACTGCAAGAACTGTTAGACAAGAAGTTCATCAGGCCCAGTACTTCACCGTGGGGCGCACCGATTTTGTTTGTAAAGAAGAAAGACGGCTCACTGAGACTGTGCATTGATTACCGTGAATTGAACAAGGTAACTGTGAAAAATAAATACCCATTACCGCGTATTGATGATTTGTTTGATCAGTTATAGGGTGCCCAAGTGTTTTCCAAGATTGATCTCAGATCAGGGTACCATCAACTGAAAGTTAAACCAGAAGACATTGATAAAACTGCTTTTAGAACGAGGTATGGCCATTATGAATTTTTAGTTATGCCTTTTGGAGTTACCAATGCACCAGCAGCATTTATGGACCTCATGAATAGAATCTTTAAACCATACCTTGATGATTTTATTGTTGTATTCATCGATGACATCCTGATTTATTCTAAGACTAAAGAAGAACATGAACATCATCTGAGACTTTCCCTGCAGACCCTAAGAGAATAGAAACTGTATGCTAAACTGTCTAAATGTGAGTTTTGGCTTGATCATGTTATGTTTTTGGGACATGTTATTAGCAAAGATGGAATTTCTGTTGACCCACAGAAAATTGAAGTCAGTGGAAGCCTAGACCAACGAATGTGATGAAGTCCAAGCTTTTTGGGATTGGTGGATATTCTGAAGATTTGTCAAAGATTTCTCCAAAATTGCCTTACCATTGACTCAACTGACACAGAAGGGGATAACATTTGACTGGACTGACCAAAGGGAATTAGCATTCCAAGAGTTGAAAACTCGACTTGTGACTGCACCGGTTCTTACCCTACCTTCAGGTACAGATGGTTATACTGTATTTAGTGATGCTTCTCATAAGGGTTTGGGGTGTGTTTTAATGCAGAATGGGAGAGTAATTGCCTATGCTTCCTGACAACTGAGGCCTCATGAAAAGAACTACCCAACCCATGATCTGGAACTTGCTGCTGTAGTGTTGGCACTGAAAATCTGGCGTCACTATCTCTATGGGGCGATGTGTGAAGTATATACCGACCACAAAAGTCTGAAATATTTCTTCACACAGAAAGAACTGAACATGAGACAGCGAAGATGGCTAGAACTGATTAAAGATTATGACCTACAGATACTGTATCATCCGGGAAAAGCCAACACCATTGCCGACGCTTTGAGTCGGAAATCGATTGGGAACTTAGCCTGTTTACTTACCGGGCAGAGAGAGTTACTTTATGACCTTGGAAAATTTGAAATTGAAATTGTCTTGCGAGAACGAGGTGGAACCTTAGCTGCTATTTCTGCTCAACCGGCTTTGATTGAAGAGATTAAAAAGAAACAGCAACTAGATGACTTCTTGAAGAAGATCATCGAAGAAAGGGAAATTAAACCGAGACCGGGTTTCAAGTTTGAAAATAATGTACTGAAATTCCAAGAACGACTGTGTGTACCGAACGACACTGAACTGAAAAGAAGGGTTCTGAGTGAGGGCCACAATTCAAAATTTTCTATCCATCTAGGGAATACGAAAATGTATCAAGATTTGAAACTGAATTTCTGGTGGCCGGGAATTGTAGACACCCCATTTTTGACCGCCCTTAAGACTTGGGCACTACTGATGGTTTACTTGTTGGAGAAAGGTGTGCGATTACAGGTTGATTTCATCGCCAAGGAGAGAGGCAAATCTCAACTTCATACCCCATTGTGGACCAAAATTATTTTTGATGGTTTTTATACCTTAAAACCCTCTCTTTCAAAACATTTTTGAAATAAAATTCCACGATGTTCCGACGCTCGCATTTCGGTAAATGTTGCGCTTTTCGGTAAACCGAGCAAGGACAAAGGGGAGATGAATGAAAGAGAGGTGAAATCTTTGAAAAATCTTTCAAAACACCTTACTTAAGGGTTTGAAGTTGAAGAAAAGAGGAGAAGAGGGGAGAAAACTGGTTTGGGAGTGGTTCAGCATGAATCCGGGAAGGAGAAAAGTCTGCGCGGCTTCCCCGAAACGGGCGTAACTCTTTGTACAAGAGGAATTAAAATATGGGGCCACCACCATTGGAAACCTTACTTTCGGGGCTTCATTTTGCACTCAAGAATCTCCTAAGTCTAAATCCGGGGGGAGGAGATATGGTTGGTTGAAGTCCGGTTGGACCAAATCTGCGCGGCTTTACGAAAAAGGGCATAACTTTTTGCACAGGAGGAATTTTAATGCAAGGTTTGCGCCATTGGAAAGCTAACTTCCGGGGCTTTAATTTGCATACCCACCGGCACTTTTTTGACCACGGGATCATCTATCGGCACTATAAAGTGACGACCGGCCAGAAAAGAGTGCTGGTCGGCACAAAAGAGTGCCGACCGGCCAAAAGTGCCCAGAAATCAGTTTTTTTGACAGATATTTATCATCCAGCTGTTGTTTACTGCTCCAGATATTTCCAAGTGAGATATTTCGACCAAAAGCTCCTTTTTGATATATATAGAGCCATATATCTCACATTTTGAAGGTTAGAACAAAAAAGCAAGTCTTGGAGCTTCTCACTCTAAAAGACTCCTCTCTCTCTAGAAATTTCAGACCTAAATCTCTGCCTCTCTCTCTATATTCCACTCTCTTGCCCATTTTGTGCATAGAAGTGCTTGAAAGTGAAGAAATCCTTCTAGTTTGCCTAGGCATCCTTCATCAAAGTTAACCACCATTGGGCTGAGGTCCTTTAAGGATCATTTTTAGCTTCAAAATTTGGTTTTAGCTCAGATTTTGGGCTGGTTTTGCATTTGTGCATCAAGGGTAACATCTCTCTCCCCTTTAGCTTGTTTTGCATACTAGCTTTGCCATAAGTTTTCAAATACTTTGAGGTTGTTTTTGGGGTGTTGTTGAACTACAAAAACCACTGATTTTCCTCTATTTTTCAGTCCTAAGAGTCTTGGCTTGTGCCTTGGTTGGCTAGGGGGTTGTCCTCCCTTTTGCTCCTTGGCTTATAAGGCCTTGTGAGCTAACTTTCAAGCCTTTCAAACAACATCTTTTTGGCCTTAAAACCACTGAATTCCAGAGGAATTTCAGTGGTGGAAAACTTGTTTTGAGGCTCAAAATAGGAGGGGGTTGTCCCCCCCTCCTCTTCTCTTGTTTGCTTGTATTGAGGGCCCTCCAAATGAGCATGTGTTTCTACTTCTTGGAGGCTTTGTTTAGGCTCATTTTTGTGATTCTCTAGACCTGCCATAACTCTGTTTTTGGCTATCTTGGTCACCTCTTGCATGCTTATTGCACTTGTAGTGTAAATCCCCTTTCCTAGCATTGTTAGGCTTGTGAAGTAGCATCTTTTTGTGGGTTGTTTTAGCTTAAGCCAAGCATGTTTTAGGCCCTATTTTGCCATGTTTCAGATCTGTTTTGGGGTGGATAGGGCCCTTGTTGCTTATTTCTTGCACTTGTAGTGCAATCTTGCTTGCTAGCCTAACATGCTTCATGTTTTAGCCCATCTTCCTAACATGTGCTAGCTTAACTTTGGCCTACAATAGTTCATATTTTGCTGTGATTAAGCTCTGTTTTGAGGTGTTAATGTAGCTTGTGCATTGCTTTGCATGGTTGTGGTTTAAATGCTTAGAATGGCCTAAAGGAGAGCATGTTTTGCAAGCTTGTTTTGGTGCATGACCAGCATGTTTTTAGCTCATATTTGACATATAGAAACTCTGTTTTGGGCTGGATAAAACTCTCATGCATTGCATTACATAGTTGTAGTTCATGTACTTCAAGAGCCCATTGTTTGGGCACATCATTTGAGCTTGTTTTGGTGCATGTTTCATGGCATTTCCAGCAGGGTTAGGGCATGTAGAAACACTGTTTTAAGGCTGCATATTTCTGTTTTTGGCTGATTTTGTCGTTTAAGGCTTGCCTCATGTGGTTATGGTATAATGCTCTTGCATGCCTAGATGATTAGTCCATTGGAGCATGAGTGCTTGAACCATTTGCATGTTGTAGTAATGTCTTGCACACAATTTCATAACATACTTCATGCCATTCATGCCACTTCCTTACATGTTTCATTTTCATTGCTTAGAAAGTAGCCTTGAGCCTCTTGTCGGTTTGAGCATGAAGTTGAGACGTTCATGCTTAATGGCTTTAATCCTCTTGAGGGTTTCTACTAGCCAACGGCATGGGGTCTCCTTCATGCTCAAGACACTTGAGGCTTAGGCCCTCTTTCCTGTTAGAGGACTCTCACTTGGACTTAATCAATTAAAGGATGAATTGGTAATGCTAAAATGAGTAAATAAAATTGACCAAGTAAAATGGCAAGATAAGCATGACATGTGTTTGCATTACATGTGTCAAGTGTTCGATCGGACGTAATATCGAACACAAGGCGGATTAGTCCATTTCATACTCAAAGTGATGAAATGAGCTAATCCCCTTTGTCTCCAAGACCTTTGATCCATACATGATAAGGTTTTGGTATCATTTTTGTGTTGCATGCATCTTTACATTGAAATAGCAATCTTGGTTCCTTAGGCTATCATGCATCAAATGCATAATTGATAGCCCTAGAACCAAGAGCCATGCCTCCTTGAGTCCCTAAATATGATAGGAGGTATTGGACATGCTGACATATGCCCAAAAACCATGCCTTGCATTGCTGTCTGCTGCTGCTGTCAAAATCTGTCCTCTGCAGGAACTTTGTGCCGACCGGCAGTGTATAGTGCCGACCGGCAGTGTATAGTGCCGACCGGCACTGTTTTTATGCCGATAAAATCCACATGCAGCCGGTGGTCAATCTCAGCAGCCGATGAGCTCTTCCCCCAGCCGGTGGGGTATTTCAGAACATTTGGGAGGTTTCACGAAACCTTGGGAATTTTGGAGAGGCGGTAAGCGAAGCGTAAGCAATGCCATGACACGGATTTTCGAACCGTCGGATCGAGCATGCATCATTCGCACATCCCAAAGGTAATGAGGCCCCATTGCATTTATTTATTTATTTGCTTTAATTTTAGTAATTAGAATTTGTAATAATTTATTTATTCATTTATTCGTTGGACTGTATTATTATTTTGGTCCCTCCGAGTGAGGGCGCAATTGTAATAAGTGTGGGTGAGTGTGTGTATGTCTTCCAACCCCCACTTCTTTCTTCCCTTTTATTTACCCGCTTATGTTGGTAGATTAGGGCACATTTAAATTAGCATACCTTATGCAATGCATGTGTGCATTCATGCATTTGTTTACATGCACCGGGCTCGGTACATCATACAAACTGCATCGCAATTTTCAATTCCAAATTGAATACGTGCTACTCGTGCATTTCGCATGCCATGTTTAGGGTTAGCCGAGCCTACTCTAGCTTGCATTTATGCTTGTGTCGCATTAGCCACTTAACATGAACTAGGTCATGCATGTTTGCTAACCGGGTTATTGTTTTTGGCACGGAGTACGATGTAAGTATTTTATGCTTTAGCATACCACATGCGTGTGAATGTTAACATGACAGTATGCTTGCCATGCGGCTAAGTGCTTACATGATAAAGCTTTGAATGCTGTGGGTGGAGGTTGGATTGCTCGAGTTGGAACAACTCATTGAAATCCGCATTTTAGCCTACTTGCGAGTAGCAAAGAAAACAACACGTTTTTCGAGACAAAGCGGATATGCAATGTTTATTTCAGTTAGGCGATCTAGTCTATACTTTTGTGTTGTGCGCATCACATAGTAATTCTAGGTTAATAACGGAATAAGAACGCATAAAGTTTTCAAAACGGATATCACGGTTAGTAGAGGCGGTCTTGGACCGGCGAAAGTGCTCATAAATGACCTTCCGATCGTACCCAAGCTCGAGCCAAGAACACTTTGGTGACGACGGACATGTGGCCTTAAGACCGAGTCGTGGTTTCCTAAATTTCCCAATTAAAAATATTTAGGTGGCGACTCATGTCAAAGCATCCATGTTTGGCACTACTTTTTCAAAAATCTGTTTTCTCAAACGATTTGCGGATTTGGACTCTTTGGTTGATTTAGAACATGACACAAAAAGGGAGTCCGAATCATAGCGCGAGGCCCCTTCCCATGGGACGATGCTCGATTTCTGGCGACTCTGCTGGGGATTTTTTTTAGAGAGCTTGACTCGAACTCATGATATCCTATTTTGACTACACTTATGTGTTTCTTTGCATTGCATGTGCATTGGTGCGCCTAGGACACCGTGTTGGCCATCTGCTATTCCTGAGCGGTTTGCCGGAGGCTTGTCTTGTCAAGGCATGTCCGCAAGGCTGACCGGTTGCGGGCTCTGCCAGTATGGGAACACAAACCCCGGTTTTACCAGGGCACCCTTTTTCAACCATTCGACCTAGTGCATATCGAAATCCGTAGTGACCATTCCAAACTAGGACAGGTTGCTCACCCGATATTAGGCTGTTTGAAACCGCTGCGTGCGTAGTGAAACCCTAGCTCCTGACAAAATAGGACAGGGAAACCCTACCCCAACATAGGGGTGTATTGGCTCTCTTTTACCTGTTATGTGCTTTTAGAATGTATCTCTACAGGGAATGCATATCGGTTCTTGATGCTGGGTATCGACTGCGGGCACCGATATCAATATTTTGAGAATCGATTATATCTGCGGGTATCGATTGATTTGGGGCAATAATTTCGGGAACAAAGGATCGATAATAGAATACTGATCGTTCGGCTTTGCTCGTATCCGCTCCATGAAATTGAGCTAAGATGTCGGTTTTCTCTTTTTGCTAGGTAGTCCCGGAATCATAGCCCGAAAGCTCCACTATCCCCGGGTACATTGAATTTGTCGATAGACTTTGTCGGTCGAGACTTCGGTTTAAGGGTAATGTCGGGGCGAAAAAGGCTAGTCGCACTGCAGACCACAAATTACTACGGATCGGTGATCTTTGAGCGATCGGGTTGAGATCTCCGAGCCTCTGCAGATCTGAGATATACCAATTGCTCGTTAGACCAGACAATATGTCAAGTCTGGAAGAGATGGTGCGCCAACTCCAGGATAGTATGAAAGCCATGCGCAAAGAAGTCCGTCGGCGAAATCCACCAAGCAACGGTGTGGTCATAGCCCAACAGGCGAAGACAATTGCGAGCTAAGCGGAAGGCTCGTCCGCTTCACAACAAGTTCCTCCACTACCAGGGGTTGAGACACGTGGAAACGCCAGATGTCGGCGGTCTGAGACCTTCCAACGGGGCCAGCTCCACCCCCGATCCTACCGCAACTATCCAAGGCACCCACGCCTATCAATGTACCGGACTCTCCCTTTGAGTTCGCGACGGATCCCACAGCACTGAAGTTGAGCAAGCTTGAAAAGCTGTTCAAGAAATGCCAGAGAGGCAAGACTATTCCCGACATCGATGATGGTTATACCGACTTCGGTGGTGACATTACGGATCGGTTCAAGATGCCACATATCGATCGCTTTGGCGGTCGGAGACCCAATAGTACACCTCCACCTGTTTTCTGATATCCTGAGACCAATGGGTTTGACCACAGCCCAGAAATTGTCACTATTCAGGACCACATGCAGGATAGCATAATCGGCATACAAAATTGGAGAACTCTGTGAAACAGAATTGGGAAGAGATGGCTGAGGCTTTCAGTAATCAATACTCCTACAACACACAGATTGAGGTCACAACTCGTGATCTTGAAGTCACCCGCCAAGAGCCAAAAGAGGGTTTTTCAGAATTTGTGGCGAGATGGAGAGCAAAGGCCTCGATGATGGCTGCAAGGCCTTCCGACAAAGACCAGATAAGGATGGTTGTGCGCAACCTCTAACCCAGATTGATGCAAAAAATGATTGTTCTCCCCTTCCCTGCCTTTTCAGATCTACATGAGATGGGGGTTCAAATCGAGGATGCCATCCGGCAAGGGATCTTTGCAGAAGATAATGAGCCTTTGAAGAGGAATGTCGCTCGCAGTTCCAATGCTACTACTGATGGTAGCACAGCTGGGAAATGCTCAGAAGTAGGCACTATCACCACTTCCCTCAATGGCCAAAAACCAACCACTTCAACTCGGCCCCAAGCCCGAAAATTCCATCCTCTTTACATGAGTCTCTCTCAAGCTTTGAAAAAGCTGCGAGAAGAAGGGCACCTAGAACTCCTAGAACCCCAACCCCTTCCAAACCCTCTTCCACCAAGATATGACCCAGCTAAATACTGCGCCTATCATCAGCAGCACGGTCATGATATGAACCGTTGCATCCGCCTCCGTCATAAGATTCAAGATCTTATTGACGAAAAGACCCTAGCTCCACCAAAAGGACCTCAGGTTAGTGCTGACTCGTCACCCCTACATCTCAACCTCATCCATATATTGGCCGTCCCTTGACCCAAAGATGTATATCACCCGGCCCATCTACCCAAGCTCGAGGTGTTTATCGACAAGCATGGACTTATGCATGATGGGTGCGTCGAACCCCAATCATCTCAAACCCATGAACCCACTACTTGGTGATGAGGATGATCGAAGATCTTGAGAACTGTGGCGAATCTAACCTTTGGGGTTTTAGCCCCATCATCAACCACGCCACGTCAGGAGTTCATGTCTAAAGGCTCCCCAACCTTGGGGACAGTGCATTGGAAGAAGGCCAATCCCTTAGCAAGGTGGAGGCCAGTGATAAGAACAAGCTAGGGGCAAGCATTAGTCCCCATAAACATCTTCAGTGGGATATCGAGGCTTTGAAAGCTGAAGGACTGAACAAAGAGCAAGTCCTTGCGGTTGTTGTAGAGGCTGTGGATGACACTTTCGCCAATCAAGTTGGGGGCAGTTTGAATCAAGGGGCAAGCCGGGAGAAGCGGCTTTGTACCAGGAATGTTCCTTTCAACTCTAGTCCCGTTCTCGGAAGAGACCAGCAAACCCAGTCAGCACCTGTCAATCCCTTTGCCGGTGCATCCAGCAAAAAGCCACAAACCTCAAAATACCCACCTCGAGGCGGAGGGTGTTCGCACCATGTACATGTCTCTATCGTGGCCTTGAGGGTCCTGATTAAGAAAGGGTACCTGAAGCCCCTGGAGCCGCGGCCCCTACCAGAAAAACTCCCTCCTACCCATAATCCGGCCAAGTATTGTGCCTTCCATCAACAAGTTGGCCACGTCACTGATAATTGTTTCCGTCTTCGCCACGAAATACAAGATCTGATTGACAATAAGGTCATCGTCGCACCAACTCAGCAAAGTCTATCTAAGACTTTGATCAATGAACTTGTGGGGGATAATGTGATGTGATCAGGAGGTGAACCACCTGCGGGCGGCGTTCAGTTTACTTCAGATGTGGTGGACGGCATGCACTGTTTTGAGCAATGTACAAATGCTGTTAATTTTGCTTTCTGACTTGGGTATTGGGTCAGTTTTGTTGTATTGCTTTGAGTCTGTCTCTTTATTTTGAGTCAGTCTTTTTATTTCAGGTCTGTCTTGTTGTATCGAGTTAGTCTTGTTTTGTTGAAGTCAGGTGATTCCGGGAATGTTACCTCGGACATCACTATCCTGTTTTGTGTTTGTCTTTTTGCTTTCTTTTGAGACTGTTTATGTCAGGGAGCCAGTTATGCCAACAGATTTTGAATGGAACAGCAGTGATTTTCACACTCTTGTGTTTGCTTCTGCCGTGTGCCAGTTGCGCCAGAAATTCTAAATGAGATGGAAGTATTTGACTAAAAGCTATGTCTTTCCTGTGCCTTGAATTCATTGCATCGACCTAAGTTTTTCAAAACTTTTTGAACACTGTGGTAAAAACAAAGAGGAAGGAATTCCTTGGGTTTTGCAAAAATTGATCAACTTGAGAGAAAGAAAGGCGTGCTAAGCCCTTAATGAATGAAATCATGCTTGTCGGCGTGAGTACTGAGAAGGACCCTAGCTTTGATCCAGATTGGTCCTACACTGTCTTCAGCGCGGGCGATTTGTCGCTTTCTTAAAAACTTTCAAAAATGTTTTGCGCGGTCCTGCGAAGACATGTGTGGAATCACTTTTGAGATTATGCAGCCTAGGATCGCTCTCAGCCTCGAGACTCGACCCCTCATTTTCGAACCTTGGACTCAAACTCAGAATGTTCAACGTGAGGCCTGTGTGGCCAGGCTTGAAGCAGCCCTCGAACAAGAGGCACCAAAGTCAGATCAAGAAGATCAGATCTCATCAGAAGAAGCTTGCAAAGCTAGATCAGAAGCACCCCTCGAACTAGGGGCAAAAAAAAAAAAAAAAAAAAAAAATATCCGATGTGCTCGAAGAGCCAAAGGCGGATCTTTCTGCAAATCAATACAACAGTCACTCTCCTGGATACAGAGGGCTTCAATCTCAAAACCATTTGGCATGGACTTGTTACACTTTTACCCTTTGAGAGGCTCGCTGGGTCGAAAACCCGGAAGGGCGGCCCAGGCAAAAGTTAGAGCAAAGAAAAAAGAAAAGAAAGAAAGAAAAATACAAAAGAAGCAAAAAGAGAAAAAAAAAAAAGCAAACAAAAAATGAAAATGTAAAAGAAAAAAAAAAAAAAAGAAAAAAAAAAAAGAAAAACAAAGCTCGCAAGGTCGAAAACACGCAATAGGCGCCTTGGCAAAAGTTAGAGCCTAAAATGAGAGGTTAAATACGAGTGTACCTTAACCGAACTACATAAGGCTTGATTCCCATGTTTGGGATACGAGGCAACTTCATTACGAAGTCGGTAGTAAAATAATTCAAATTCGATTGTGTCCATGCGATGGTTCTGGTCATCTTTGTCTCCACTGTATCCGAGAATCTAGTTGTATTCGTCGCTTTGAGGACTGACTACAAGTACGCTGCGATGCTATCCAAACAAGGGGCAACTTTCCGTTGCCATTCAAAACGTCGCGGTGTCACTTCAAACAAGGGGCAACTTTCCGTTGCCATGCAGTGTCCTTCAGACAAGGGGCAATTTTCCATTGCTATGGGTCTGAGGTTGTACATCTCAAGAGTAGGTTCCGTGCTCGTTGAGCAGTGACCGTTTGCAAAAATAGTTTTGAGAATTTTTACTGAGGTTGACTAATTTTCTCGAAAATTGTTCCATCTTTTCCAAAACCTGGACCATTTCTTGGACTCAAAAAAGGAAAATTTTCAGTGTTCATAGCCTGACTTGCATGATTTTGAATCAGAAAATTGAACAAGCATGTTAATCTAACTCTCATGTTGATCAAAATTGTTTTAGTAGAAAGCCAAAAAAACAAAAATGGTCAAAATGATGAACTCGGGGCACAGCAGAGTCAAGTGTTCTGTCTTTTCCCTGTTGCCAGCATACTTGCCAGAAAGGGCACAACTAAAATTAACAAAAGGGCTGAAAGCTCTCTTACTCTCCAAGCAGCGGGGTATCAAGTCAAGTGCGAAGCACAAACCGGAATGGGACAGGATGTTCCACTCCATCATCTGGACAGATCTAACCACGTCCAAACTCCCCAGCAGGGCATCATCAACCGATGTTAGCTGCAGATTTGCTACACACCCAGTTGTAACACAACCCCTCTGTGGAAGAAACTCACTGTTGTGAACAAGAAGAAGAATCTAGCAGAATACGAAGGGGCACGAGCCCACAACTTTCTGTTTATCCATCAACCATCCAGGGGAGGGATTGGAAAATGAGAGATTGAAGAATAGAGAGTGTGCGATGAGAGAAAAAGTGAGAAAAGGGCTTTTTCAGAAAACAAGAGATTGAATGCCGAGTGATGTGAGAATCACAAATGAGAAAGGGTGGGAAATAATACCCGGTGAAACAGGTTCCCTGTGGGCATTTGAGTCTTTCGTTGTGTTTTGTTTGTCTCGATTCTTGTTTTGAGTCATTTCAAGTGTCAATAGATGTGTTTAGGTTGTTTACCTTTATTTTCCTTTGTTGGGTCATCTTTGCTGTGTTCAGTTGTAGGCTCAATATCCGGTCGAGAACTCATTTTCTCAATTTCAAAAATGATTTGTTGTGTGCTCAGAGTGCTGTGCCATTCCCCACATTTGTGCAAAACAAAATTTTGTTCTTTCAAAAACCGCAAGGTTCAACCCGAGTCAAATGCAAACTGTAAAACAAGGACCTATCTGAAGCTATGTAGGTTCCGGATTGCAAAGCAAAAGAAAATAGGAAAAATCGAAGCACCTGAGTGTGTTTCACCTTCAGCAAATTCCGTGATTGTACTCCGGATGTACCTCTTCAGGGCCTTGCCAATGCTCCGAAGTATGAGTGTGCCTCTACCTCAAGCGCAAGATCAAGCCTGCTTCATTGTTATGTACCCTTCCACCCGCATTGTTATGCACTCTTCCACTGGTATTGTCATGTACACCTTACTTGCATTTATTTGCATCTTGAGTTATCTTCTATTGTTTATCCCTTTACGCGGCGTTTGGGATTGTTGTCCTCGTGACTTTCTCGAATTCTTGTAGCCGCGCTGATAGTTTGTTGGACCTCCTCTCACGATTTGGCGTGGTTTGAGTGTCTGTTCCTTCTGCGATTTCAGCGTGTTTGGAATTTATCCCAAGTTGCGTTGTAGACGACTGGCGGTTTGTTGGACCTCCTCTCACGATTTGGCGTGGTTTGAGTGTCTGTTCCTTCGCGATTTCAGCGTGTTTGGAATTTATCCCAAGTTGCGTTGTAGACGCCTGGCGTTTGTTGACCTCCTCTCACGATTTGGCGTGGTTTGAGTGTCCCGTTCCTTACGCGATTCAGCGTGTTTGGAATTTATCCCAAGTTGCGTTGTAGACGACTGGCGGTTTGTTGGACCTCCTCTCACGATTTGGCGTGGTTTGAGTGTCTGTTCCTACGCTGATTTCAGCGTGTTTGGAATTTATACCATGTTACGTTGTAGACGCCTTTGGCGGTTGTTGGACCTCCTCTCACGATTTGGCGTGGTTTGAGTGTCCCGTTCCTTACGCGATTTCAGCGTGTTTGGAATTTATCCCAAGTTGCGTTGTAGACGCACTGGGCGGTTTGTTGGACCTCCTCTCACGATTTCAGCGTGGTTTGAGTGTCCCGTTCCTTACGCGATTTCAGCGTGTTCGGAATTTATCCCAGGTTGCGTTGCAGACGCGCTAGATGGGGTTGTTTTTTGGACCTCCTCTCACGATTTCAGCGTGGTTTGAGTGTCCGTTCCTTCTGTGATTCGGCGTGTTTGGAATTTATCCTGTGTTGCGTTGTAGACGCGCTGGATGGGGTTGTTTTTGGACCTCCTCTCACGATTTCAGCGTGGTTTGAGTGTCCCGTTCCTTACGCGATTTCAGCGTGTTTGGAATTTATCCCAGGTTGCGTTGTAGACGCGCTGGATGGGGTTGTTTTTGGACCTCCTCTCACGATTTCAGCGTGGTTTGAGTGTCCCGTTCCTTACGCGATTTCAGCGTGTTTGGAATTTATCCCAGGTTGCGTTGTAGACGCGCTGGATGGGGTTGTTGTTGGACCTCCTCTCACGATTTCAGCGTGGTTTGAGTGTCCCGTTCCTTACACGATTTCAGCGTGTTTGGAATTTATCCCGAGTTGCGTTGTAAGCCTTGGATGGGGTTGTTTTGGACCTCCTCTCACGATTTGGCGTGGTTTGAGTGTCCTTCCTCACACGATTTGGCGTGTTTGGAATTTACTTTAGGTTGCGTGGGCAGCGCTCGATTGATTTTCTTTGTTCTTCCTCCACTCACGAGTCCAGCGTGGTTGGAGTGTGTTCACCCTTTGCATCTTTACTAGCATAGCATTTCATTCGCGCTACCTTGCGCACCTTACCTGTACTTGTTAGTACATTGCATTGTTTTATATACAAACCGGCTTCGTGTAGCGTATAAGTCCAATTATCAAAATTTTCCTGCATATCGTTTGCATCCTGCCCCTGAACTACGCTGGTTTGATTCCTTGCAAAGGGATACGTAGGCAGCCTGCGGGCACAACCATTTATCTATCTATGTTTTGTTTGTTTGTCCAAGTCTTCGGCCTTGCCAAAAATGGGTCGTCTCTGGGCTTTGACATTCACTCCCGTCATTGTTATGACTTCCGAGTTCTGTCAAAGAGGGGCAACTGTAGACACCCCATTTTTGACCGCCC
Organism: Camellia lanceoleosa; assembly: GCA_025200525.1. NCBI lineage: Eukaryota > Viridiplantae > Streptophyta > Magnoliopsida > Ericales > Theaceae > Camellia > Camellia lanceoleosa. The sequence goes on along the minus strand of CM045763.1, from coordinate 42,369,037 downwards.
TTAAGACTTGGGCACTACTGATGGTTTACTTGTTGGAGAAAGGTGTGCGATTACGGGTTCGATTTCATCGGCAAGAAGAGAGGCACATCTCAACTTCATACCCCATTGTGGACCAAAATTATTTTTGATGGTCTTTATACCTTAAAACCCTCTCTTCCAAAACATTTTTGAAATAAAATTCCCACGATGTTCGGCGTCGCATTTCGGTAAATGTTGCGCTTTTAAACCGAAACCGAGCAAGGACAAAGGGGAGATGAATGAAAGAGAGGTGAAATCTTTGAAAAATCTTTCAAAACACCTTACTTAAGGGTTTGAAGTTGAAGAAAAGAGGAGAAGAGGGGAGAAAACTGGTTTGGGAGTGGTTCAGCATGAATTCGGGAAGGAGAAAAGTCTGCGCGGATTCCCCGAAACGGGCGTAACTCTTTGTACAAGAGGAATTAAAATATGGGGCCACCACCATTGGAAACCTTACTTTCGGGGCTTCATTTTGCACTCAAGAATCTCCTAAGTCTAAATCCGGGGGGAGGAGATATGGTTGGTTGAAGTCCGGTTAGACCGAATCTGCGCGGCTTTACGAAAAAGGGCATAACTTTTTTCACAGGAGGAATTTTAATGCAAGGTTTGCGCCATTGGAAAGCTAACTTCCGGGGCTTCAATTTGCATACCCACCGGCACTTTTTTGACAACGGGATCATCTATCGGCACTATAAAGTGCCGACCGGCCAGAAAAGAGTGCTGGTCGGCACAAAAGAGTGCCGACCGGCCAAAAGTGCCCAGAAATCAGTTTTTTTGACAGATATTTATCATCCAGCTGTTGTTTACTACTCCAGATATTTCCAAGTGAGATATTTCGACCAAAAGCTCCCTTTTGATATATATAGAGCCATATATCTCACATTTTGAAGGTTAGAACAAAAAAGCAAGTCTTGGAGCTTCTCACTCTAAAAGACTCCTCTCTCTCTAGAAATTTCAGACCTAAATCTCTGCCTCTCTCTCTATATTCCACTCTCTTGCCCATTTTGTGCATAGAAGTGCTTGAAAGTGAAGAAATCCTTCTAGTTTGCCTAGGCATCCTTCATCAAAGTTAACCACCATTGGGCTGAGGTCCTTTAAGGATCATTTTTAGCTTCAAAAGCTGGTTTTAGCTCAGATTTTGGGCTGGTTTTGCAGCTGTGCATCAAGGGTAACATCTCTCTCCCCTTTAGCTTGTTTTGCATACTAGCTTTGCCATAAGTTTTCAAATACTTTGAGGTTGTTTTTGGGGTGTTGTTGAACTACAAAAACCACTGATTTTCCTCTATTTTTCAGTCCTAAGAGTCTTGGCTTGTGCCTTGGTTGGCTAGGGGGTTGTCCTCCCTTTTGCTCCTTGGCTTATAAGGCCTTGTGAGCTAACTTTCAAGCCTTTCAAACAACATCTTTTTGGCCTTAAAACCACTGAATTCCAGAGGAATTTCAGTGGTGGAAAACTTGTTTTGAGGCTCAAAATAGGAGGGGGTTGTCCCCCCCTCCTCTTCTCTTGTTTGCTTGTATTGAGGGCCCTCCAAATGAGCATGTGTTTCTACTTCTTGGAGGCTTTGTTTAGGCTCATTTTTGTGATTCTCTAGACCTGCCATAACTCTGTTTTTGGCTATCTTGGTCACCTCTTGCATGCTTATTGCACTTGTAGTGTAAATCCCCTTTCCTAGCATTGTTAGGCTTGTGAAGTAGCATCTTTTTGTGGGTTGTTTTAGCTTAAGCCAAGCATGTTTTAGGCCCTATTTTGCCATGTTTCAGATCTGTTTTGGGGTGGATAGGGCCCTTGTTGCTTATTTCTTGCACTTGTAGTGCAATCTTGCTTGCTAGCCTAACATGCTTCATGTTTTAGCCCATCTTCCTAACATGTGCTAGCTTAACTTTGGCCTACAATAGTTCATATTTTGCTGTGATTAAGCTCTGTTTTGAGGTGTTAATGTAGCTTGTGCATTGCTTTGCATGGTTGTGGTTTAAATGCTTAGAATGGCCTAAAGGAGAGCATGTTTTGCAAGCTTGTTTTGGTGCATGACCAGCATGTTTTTAGCTCATATTTGACATATAGAAACTCTGTTTTGGGCTGGATAAAACTCTCATGCATTGCATTACATAGTTGTAGTTCATGTACTTCAAGAGCCCATTGTTTGGGCACATCATTTGAGCTTGTTTTGGTGCATGTTTCATGGCATTTCCAGCAGGGTTAGGGCATGTAGAAACACTGTTTTAAGGCTGCATATTTCTGTTTTGGGCTGATTTTGTCGTTTAAGGCTTGCCTCATGTGGTTATGGTATAATGCTCTTGCATGCCTAGTTGATTAGTCCATTGGAGCATGAGTGCTTGAACCATTTGCATGTTGTAGTAATGTCTTGCACACAATTTCATAACATACTTCATGCCATTCATGCCACTTCCTTACATGTTTCATTTTCATTGCTTAGAAAGTAGCCTGTAGCCTTGAGCCTCTTGTCGGTTTGAGCATGAAGTTGAGACGTTCATGCTTAATGGCTTTAATCCTCTTGAGGGTTTCTACTAGCCAACGGCATGGGGTCTCCTTCATGCTCAAGACACTTGAGGCTTAGGCCCTCTTTCCTATTAGAGGACTCTCACTTGGACTTAATCAATTAAAGGATGAATTGGTAATGCTAAAATGAGTAAATAAAATTGACCAAGTAAAATGGCAAGATAAGCATGACATGTGTTTGCATTACATGTGTCAAGTGTTCGATCGGACGTAATATCGAACACAAGGCGAATTAGTCCATTTCATACTCAAAGTGATGAAATGAGCTAATCCCCTTTGTCTCCAAGACCTTTGATCCATACATGATAAGGTTTTGGTATCATTTTTGTGTTGCATGCATCTTTACATTGAAATAGCAATCTTGGTTCCTTAGGCTATCATGCATCAAATGCATAATTGATAGCCCTAGAACCAAGAGCCATGCCTCCTTGAGTCCCTAAATATGATAGGAGGTATTGGACATGCTGACATATGCCCAAAAACCATGCCTTGCATTGCTGTCTGCTGCTGCTGTCAAAATCTGTCCTCTGCAGGAACTTTGTGCCGACCGGCAGTGTATAGTGCCGACCGGCAGTGTATAGTGCCGACCGGCACTGTTTTTATGCCGATAAAATCCACATGCAGCCGGTGGTCAATCTCAGCAGCCGATGAGCTCTTCCCCCAGCCGGTGGGGTATTTCAGATCATTTGGGAGGTTTCCTGAAACCTTGGGAATTTTTGGAGAGGCAGGGCAGTAAAAACAGAAGCAGCAATGCCATGACACGGATTTTCCGGGCAAATCGGATCGAGCATGCATCATTCGCACATCCCAAGGCAGGGCTGAGGCCCCATTGCATTTATTTATTTATTTGCTTTAATTTTAGTAATTAGAATTTGTAATAATTTATTTATTCATTTATTCGTTGGACTGTATTATTATTTTGGTCCCTCCGAGTGAGGGCGCAATTGTAATAAGTGTGGGTGAGTGTGTGTATGTCTTCCAACCCCCACTTCTTTCTTCCCTTTTATTTACCCGCTTATGTTGGTAGATTAGGGCACATTTAAATTAGCATACCTTATGCAATGCATGTGTGCATTCATGCATTTGTTTACATGCACCGGGCTCGGTACATCATACAAACTGCATCGCAATTTTCAATTCCAAATTGAATACGTGCTACTCGCGCATTTCGCATGCCATGTTTAGGGTTAGCCGAGCCTACTCTAGCTTGCATTTATGCTTGTGTCGCATTAGCCACTTAACATGAACTAGGTCATGCATGTTTGCTAACCGGGTTATTGTTTTTGGCACGGAGTACGATGTAAGTATTTTATGCTTTAGCATACCACATGCGTGTGAATGTTAACATGACAGTATGCTTGCCATGCGGCTAAGTGCTTACATGATAAACTGTTTGAATGCCTGTGGGTGGAGGTTGGATTGCCTGAGTTGGAACAACTCATTGAAATCCGCATTTTAGCCTACTTGCGAGTAGCAAAAGAAAACAACACGTTTTTCGAGACAAAACAGATATGCAATGTTTATTTCCAGATTAGGCGATCTAGTCTATACTTTTGTGTTGTGCGCATCACATAGTAATTCTAGGTTAATAACCGGAATAAGAACGCATAAAGTTTTCAAAAACGGATATCACGGTTAGTAGAGGCGGTCTTGGACCGGCGAAGGGTGCTCATAGTGACCTTGCCCGATCGTGCCCTAGCTCCTGAGCCAAGAACACTTTGGTGACGACGGACATGTGGCCTTGACCTTGAGTGGTTTCCTAAATTTCCCAATTAAAAATATTTAGGTGGCGACTCAGAATCAAGCAAAGATCCATGTTTGGCACTACTTTTTCAAAAATCTGTTTTCTCAAACGATTTGCGGTTGGACTCTTTGGTTCAGATGAACCGCGACACAAAAGGAGTCCGAATCGTTAGCGCGAGGCCCCTCGCTGGAGGGCGTACTCGAGGAATGAATAAAGAAATTGCTGAGTTTGTATCGAAATGTCTTCATTGCCAACAAGTCAAAGCCGAACATCAACGACCCGCAGGCTTATTGCAGCCCTTGCCGATACCGGAGTGGAAATGCGAACATATCACCATGGATTTTATCGTTGGATTGCCTCGCTCCAGTAAAGGTATGGACTCGATTTGGGTTATTGTTGATAGACAGACTAAATCTGCTCACTTCTTACCTGTCAAGACAAGTTATAATGCGGACAAGTTGGCTATACTCTATATTGATGAAATTGTTAGACTGCATGGAGTGCCTGTGTCCATCATTTCTGACAGGGATTCGAAGTTTACATCGAGGTTTTGGCAAAGCCTACAGACTACATTGGGAACCGAACTGAGACTGAGTAGTGCCTACCATCCTCAGACAGATGGCCAGTCAGAAAGGACCATCCAGACTCTGGAGGATTTACTGAGAATGTGTGTCCTTGATTTCCAGGGAAACTGGGAAAGTCATTTGCCCTTAGCTGAATTCGTCTACAACAACAGCTTCCATTCAAGTATTGGTATGGCGCCTTTCGAGGCAATCAGATGGCGTAAAATGCAGATCTCCAATTTGTTGGGCAAAAGTTGGAGGCAGACTCTGCTTGGGCAAAATTGTTCTGAAACAACCGAGAAAGTGAAATCGATACAACAGAGTAGCGAAACCGCACAATGCATAAAAGAGCTATCGCGATGTCGAAGACGAGATAGAGAGTATGAAGTGGGTGATCACGTGTTTGTGAAAGTGACACCGATGAAAGGCCAGACTCGTTTTGGCGTCAAAGGCAAGTTAGCACCAAGATATGTCGGGCCGTACGAGATTATTGAGAAAATCAATCCGGTGGCGTATCAAGTTGCACTTCCTCCTGAAATGGAGCATATGCATAACGTCTTCCACATTTCTATGTTCAGAGATTATCTCCGGGATCCATTCCATGTGATTGAGCCTACTCGGGTAGTGTTGAGCGATGACTACACTTACGAGGAACGACTTATACAGATTGTGAACAGATGGATCAAGAAATTGAGGAACAAAGAGATCCCGTTAGTGAAAGTTGACTGGCAAAACCATGGTGGGGTGTATGCCACCTGGGAAAGGGAAGATGACATGGCCAAGAGATATCCTGAACTGTTTCCACTGAATCCTGTTTTCTTCCAGAATGAAGGTAATTCGAGTTTAGAGGACTAAACTCTTCTTAAGGAGGGGAGACTGTAACAACCCTTGTCACCATTTACCGAATGACCATTGATTACTGTTAACTGAGACTGATTATGACTGATAATTGAACTGAATAAACTACTGAACTGACTGACTGAAATTGAAAACCGAATTGATTGCGTATATCTATTGCATTGCATATTCTATCTGTTTGATTGATTATTTATTTGTTCGTGTTTTATGTTTAAACTGCTAATTGAGGGCCTTATCGGCGGCCGAATCGGAAATAGATTGATGATTTAAGATCACTGGAATTAATGTGATTTTATAGTATAATTATCTGAAAGTCAGTTAGGTATGATTAAACTGGATTAAATTGAGCTCATTGCATTGTTAGTTATAATTACCATTTTGCCACACTTAGTGGCCCACTATGTCAACACTTAAGCTTCATTTATGTGACCAAAACATTTGATCAGCTCTCATTCTTGGCTCAACCCACCGAAATAGAGGAGAGTGAAAGTGAGAGAGTGATTTCATCTTGTGTATTGGCTTGTTCTTGAGGAATTGCTTGAAGACTTGTAGTTTTGAAAGGTTAATTGCATGATTGAGCTCCCCCACTTCTAATCCTACACCTAAGGTAGATCATTCATCCTCTTGATTGTGTCCTTGAGCTAGTTTTTGCATAATTCATGCTTCATTGTAGAGCTAAGTCATGATTTGGTCCAAAATGTTGAATTATAGCTTAATTCATGCATGCATGGTTGAAATGTTGAATTTTGAGTTGAGTTCATGGCAAATTGTACATGCATGTTCATCATTAGGCTTAAGTCCATGTTTTCAACTTGTTTTGGAACAATTGGCTCAATAGAGCATCAAATTGAAGCTTTGAAATGGTTTGAAATCATGCATGTCATGTTTGAGGATTGTTCTTGAAATAAGTTTGAAATTGAGTTTAAATTAAACACCCTTGGGCTTTGATTCCTTAAATTGAGCTTTGAATTAGGTTGTTTTTAGTGTTTACAAGTGTTTTCCAGGTTTTCAGCCCAAGAGGATCAAAAATTTTACATTTAAACTTGGTTTTGAACTTGGAGTTCGAATCTGGGTTTTCCAGATTTTGGTCGTCCTTCGGCGAAGTGGCCTTCGGCGAAATCGAGCTCCCAAGATTTTGATCATTTCTGATCCTCGGCGGAATGATGCACGCTCGAGCGGAGTATTAGGTGACACGCTCGAGTGGGGAAGTTGACGCTCGAGCGGGTCCCTTTGTTTGCATGTCCGCTCGAGCGGGGAAACCTACGCTCGAGCGGAACCCTGTTTCACTGAAAATGTTTTATGTGTACGTCTTTGCGTCCTCATCCCATCCTAGGCATTCTTAGGCCTAGTTTTAGACGTCTTAATGAGGATATAGATGTAGAACACATCGAAGCATAATAGGGAGTTAATAATTATCTTTCCCAACTGTGAAACTTAGAGTGTGTTCAATCTGTTAACTGTATAGGGTTGGCATTCCGAGGAGACGCTCTAGCCTACTGTAGCCCAGAACTCTGTGAGTAACAATTGTGTAAAGATATGTTCAAAATGATTATCTTACCGAATCTTGAATAGGCATTTCTTGAATTGATATTGTTTATTGAATGAATGTATGTCCTATATTCTCGCATCTTTGTGGCATCCTTAGCACCTCGCTTATTTATTCTTATTATTCTGAGAGATCTTTGTCGGTTCCTTGTTGGAACCACTCATTCTTGTTGATGGCCATCATTACTGTTCGGTCTTTAAGACCTACTGCTTACTGTACTGTTATGCTAATGGATGTACCACATATGACTGATTGTACTGAACAATTGAAATACTGACTGAAATGAATTGTTTTCACCACTGTAAGGACATTCATTCTAAACCCCCTTTATGCATTATGTTATTCACTGGGCTTTAGCTCACTGCTCATATATATATGTAGGTGTACAGGCATTGGACCAAAGCTAGGAGCGTCGGAGTAAACTCCAGTTTTGTCAAGCCAACCATTGTGCCTCACCGCGAGGTTCCGAGCCGGCCAAGCTATGGCTTAGGGGTGTTTTAGTAATTCCTCCTTTTGCACTGTTTTGTAATATTGTATAGACTGTATGTTGCACCGTACTGTACTGTAATAGGGATTAAGTCCCCGTTTCTCTGAATGACATGTATGTATATGTACTGTTCTGTCAATATGTATGGAAAAAATCTTTTTGGCATACAGACTGTCACAGCTCATTGGACATTGTTTAATTACTGTATTGGCTTCCGCCAAGCCCACATACTACGTATTCTTTGATATTAGCGGTGCCTTGGTAATCTTGGATTCTTGGCGATTCTGATGCTAAACCCATAGGGGCGGGTTTGGGTCGTGACAACAACCACAACCAGACTTCAAACAATGGCTAAAGAATAACTAAAATGGTCTCTTCTTCGCGATACATTCACCTCTCATACACAAATCCTTCGATAGCGTTGAATTTTTTTTTGTAGAACTCATATTAACTAAAGGAGCACAAAAAATGATAGCAAACAGCCAAAGCCAAGAGCATTAGTCAAATGCATCGTCATCATCATCAGGAAGGGGCTGGCTAGCCGCTGCAACAAGCTCAGCTTCGTGCCTGTAAAGAATACCAAAGGGATAAGAAACACCACAAATTGATCATTAACAGCAACTCAGAAATTTTCATTCCTGGACTCTAATGTTCCCCACAAGTTAAAAATTTAAGAACTATGAACCACCACCACCACCAAAAAATAAAATTTGAAATTTGTTTACGAAATTTTGTTTTTCGTATTTTTTAATCTTTGGTGGATTTTTTTTTCATATTTTAATCAAAATTTTCTTATATGTTTAAATGCACCTAATCTAGATGCAACTAATGATATTATCACACTATCTTTGGTGGATTTTTTATCACACTATTTTTTCATTTTTCTAATGATATTAATTCAAAAGGTTCCTTTGGAGAGTTCCCCTGCAAGGATAAAGATAATTATTTGTGATGTTTTCTTGCTTATCTTTATCTAATAGTCCCCTGCAACTAATTGCTTATCTTTATCTAATAGTCCACAACTCCACCAGTATAAATAAACAAAAAATAAAATAACAAACAATGTGCTATTCCATTACCCTGCAAGCTTCCTGGCAAGGTGCAAGAAAGGTTTTTCAAAGTTATAGTTACTCTTAGCAGAGATTTCATAGTTCTTGCACATTGCCCATGAATGCTGTAAATAGAAACAGAAAATTCCAAAGCAAGTTAGAATTGATAATAAAGGTGGCCTCAAATGCCAATTACCACAAAACTGACCTTGATAAAATTCAGAATATTGCAATGGATCTAAATTCTATTGAATAATAATATTAGAGAAATTATATTCACTCTCCCCCGTTAGCCTCTCACACTCTCGTTGTGAAAGGTTAAAAGCAGAGTGTGAAAATCATTTCACAAATATTATCTAAAGAAAAAATAATAAATTTTACAAATTACAAGTATTTCCAAGTAAATCAACCCATAGAAAATGATCTGACTCCATTTCTTTTACCAAATTGAAAATCAAAATATAATACAATACACCACAAAAGATCTTCCAAAAGTTATCAGCAAATGCAAATCCTTACAACTAAACATGGAAATATTCTTCTAAATCAAACTATATAGGAAAGCAAGTTATAAATCTTTTTTTGGGTGAATAAAAGTTATCTCTTGTTCTCACTTTCTTCCAACCTTTGTCTCATCACCATGGAAACTATAGTCCATTCTTCAGTTAAATTCATAATAGCCTCCAAAGATGGATACACCCAAAAAGATTAGCATAGCTTCTATTAAACTAATAAACTAATGACCATTTGAATTTCAATTTTTGCAACATCATATCAAAATATCAAGTAAAATCCATAAGAACAACACTTTACCAAGCATGACCAACGTAATGTTCCTATGGTTCTGATGCCATTATCTTTGTAGTATTCCTATCAAAGAAGGCATACTTCTGCATATACTCCCCAAAACATACTAAATGTAATAATGAAATTGACATACCCATGAGTTCTTAGAAGCCGTCGTTGTTATATTTGCATCGCAAATTGACAACAACGACAGAGAGCATTCTTGCGATTGAGGCAAAATACTAAATGTTCCGCGTTTATTGAATTAGTACGTTGTGCTTCATACAGCATATTATAACACAACTTGGGGATCATAAAACGTAACAATAGAATCAAATAAAATATAAATAAGGATGTCTATTAATCGCCTAACCTGCCTTGATTGTTAGAAACACGTATCAAACTAGTTAAAATGCTATGATAAACATGACTCATTTAAACTTAAACCTAGAATAAAAAATAATGGTTCAATTTCCAAGAGAAATGAAAATCCTCACTCAATACAAATCAATTTAATAAATAACTTCAAATGCATTCAATATAATAATAATAATAATAATAATAATAATAATAATAATATAAATGAATCTTGGCTGAGGAATTTTATATGAAATCATACAAAGCCATGGAGAATGGTAAAAGTTTCCATTCCAGTTAGTTCAAAGAAGAGGACAAGAGGACAATTTACAAGAAGGCGCATCATTTTGTTATTATGATACAATGACAAAGGGAAGGAATCTGTACTCAACTAACATGAATAGCAGACACAAACAAGTGAGCAAATACTTCAGCTAAATTAATGTTGAACCGAGCATTCCCATAGGGGTCTTAGATCATATTTTATGAGACAAGAAAATCAATAACAAGATAGATTATGTATCAAATGAAAGAAAATGAATTTACCTCAAGAATCCATCCGATGTATTTCACATTGTTAACATGTTGATTGACATCTAGATCACTCCATCTAGGCTAAACAATTAAAACACACAAAACATGAAAACAAAGCAAATTATATGGTACATTTCAAAGGTAAATGATCTGTTGCATTATGAAATAACCTTTAACTTACCGTTAAACCATTACGAATATAATCTGTTGTGCTTTCATCAAGTTTTGGTAATTTTCTGTTGTCCTCGTCCAACACAGGAGGTGAATCCACAAAAAAAGTACCTATTTCCCCTCGAACTTCATTAGGAATTTTAGATAACCTCCGCGTCTCTTTATTCATCATCACCCAGACACTGCAATGCGTCCAATAAAAACCACCACAATAATAAAAACTTTGATTACTTAGTCAAATCAGTCATTTAAATTCAACTTCAGAACAAGTTACTCTTGGAACTCTAAAGACTATAGCTTTACATGCTATAGAGAACTCTCGTCAGTTAGTCCAAAAAAGCCATTCAATTGGTTCACAGAAAGTTACACTTGACACACACAATCTAAAGGTCATTGGCTAAACATTCTCCAGAGAATATCTTTCATGTTCTTAAGAAAGTTGGGAATCTTTTTAGCAAAAGACTTCCAACTAATTTTGCATGATCTATATGTTTAGTTGCTTCTTTTGCTACTTCCTCTAGCATTAAATATATTCAACAAATAATCCCATAATTTTATTTGTCAAAGAATAAACAGATAATATATTCACCATTTTCCAATGCAGTTGTGGCTCCACTTAACTTTTTCAAAAGAAATAGCACAATAGAAGAACTTTGCATAACATCGGCATCATGAGATTCAAAAAAAAAAAGAAAAATGTTCCCACCTGGATGCTCTAGTTAAAATGTCCTCTGTTCTGCAATCGGTGTCCACTTGCACTACATCACCCTGAAAGAAATAAAGAAGCTCAAACCATGAATTTGTAGTAATCAATTACAAATATTATAAGCAACTTCAAGACTAATAAATTACATTATCTCAAGGGCATCACGTCACGTCCCATAAAGTAAATACTTCCCTTCATCAGCTAAAAAGTGGTATTATTAATCTAATACCATATCAAAATCCCTAAATTTAAAACCCTAAAAATTGGGGAAAAACACTCACAAATTGAGCTATAGTTATAGCGAAGACACGTTCGACATCGGACTTGAGCCCGGTGAGAGTGGCCTTCTTGTGGGCGACGATGGAAGGGGCGTCCGAGCTCGCCAGTGTCAAGAACAGGAGCTGCTATCAGAGAGAGAGAGAGAGAGAGAGAGGGTAGGCGTGATGGCGGTGATGCTCCGTGCAGACGCCAACGGAGACAAAGGAGAGAGAGAGCTCGAGGAGGACAGAGACGTGAGAGAGAGAGAGAGAGAGAGAGAGAGTCAGAGAGTCAGAGAGTCAAAGAGTCAAAGAGTCAGAAACAGAAAAATGAAATCTGAAATCTGAAGCCAATGAAATCTGAAATCTTAAACCTTTCTTTCCCGACCAATTTTTGTAGTCGCCAATGAAATTTCCCTTCGAAGTTTCCCTCCGAAGTCTGAAGCACAATTTTTAAATTTTGTAATTATAATGATTGGTTTGGGGTGTCCTAAAAAAGTGCACTTTTTGTCTTTTTAGGAAAAGATGTGCAAAAAAATAGAGAGATGGTGTGATAGAAAAAAGATAAAAAGATAAATAGATGGATTATATAGTATATGCCAAACCAACCCCAAAATTTAGTCGGTAAAAAATATATTAAAAGTAACAAAAAAAATTCATTATTTAAAAAATTTTTAAATAAAAGTAACAAATATATTAAAATTATATTTAAATAAAAATATAAGTAATAAAATTATAAATTAAAAATATTAAATTATCTTAAATATTTGTCCTAATATTTTTTTTTACTGAAAAATATTATAATATATTTTAAAATTTTATATTCTTATATTTTCTTATATTCTTATATTATATATCTATATATATATATAATAAGAAAGAAAAGAAAGAAAGAAAATTAAAAAAAAAAAAAGAAGGAAAATTTTTTTTTTTAAAAAAAATTATGAGCCCGCTCAACCCGTGTTTTTTTAGTCACCAATTACTTTTATAAATCCCTCAAATTTAAATTAGAAATGTCTCCCTCCAAATTTAAATTAACAATAGTGTTTGATTATTGTTAATCGTGTATAACGTAAAAATAATTTTAAAAAGTTGAAAAAATTAATTATTAAAAAATTAAGAAAAACTTTAAAATTTGCAATAATATCAATAAGTCTTACAAATCAGATTTATTTACTCATAAGTCATGAGTGAATTTTTTTTACACACTTAGCCCTCGTTTTGATAATGAAATTTTTTTAAAACTTTTTAAATATATGTTTTGTGTCTGTGAAATGATTATTTCATTAGTACTGGTAATAATATTGAAAAATTTATTAAAATGATAAATAATTGGGATATTTTTTCTTTTATTTGTGAATTTTGATTTATTCTTAATTTATTAGTGTTATTGAAATATGATGATGTAAAAAGTATAAATAGTTTAATTATACTTTTTAAAAATAATAAATTTATTATTAAAAATTAAATTCATCAGACTGACCTGTAACTATGCCTTTAAATTTTTGCAATGTAAAACTATCGACAAACAGACAATAACAAGTTGCCCATTTTAGAATTTAATTTCTTTTTATAATACAATTATTACATTTTAAAAATATTAATTTATCAAAATTACCTTTTGATAGTATTTTTTTTTAGAAATATCAATTGTCATAATTGTACTTTTTGTATTATTAATGGATTTAAAAAAAGGACAAAATAAGAAATTCATATTATTTTAATAATTAATTTTAGATAATAAAAAATAAAATAAGATATTAATATTTTTGGATGGTGGGTGTACAACCTCTTCATAAAAATAAAAATAAAAATAAAATAAAATAACTATTTTGTTTAGTCAAATTTTCAAGTGGAATTGTTGTTAATAAAATACAATAACTATTTTGTTAATTTTTTTATTTTCATTCGGCTACCAAAAAATTTAGTAGCCAAAAGTAGGTCTACAGCGACTAAAAGGAATTTTGTCGCCGAAACTTAACATTTGGCGACCAAAATTTTGGTCGGCAAAGATTAAAAATTAATTTTTTTATTTTCATTCAGCTACCAAACAATTTAGTAGCCAAAAGTAGGTCTACAGTGACTAAAAAGAATTTTGTTGCATAAACTTAACATTTGGCGACCAAAATTTTGGTCGGCAAAGATTAAAAATTAATTTTTTTTATTTTCATTCTACTACCAAACAATTTAGTAGCTAAAGGTACCTCTACGGCTACTAAATTTTCTTTTAGTCGCCAATTATGATATGTTTAGCTACTAAAAATGTTTTTAGTCGCCAATTGTAATATTTTTAGCTACTAAATTTTTTTTAGTCGCCAATAATCAACATTCCCCTACTAAAAAAATTTAGTAGCTAAAAAGTTGACTTTTGCCGACTAATATTATTTTTGGTAGCCAATTCCGTGACTTTTGGTGACTAAATTGTTTTTGATAGCCAAAAAGGGTCGGCAAAAATGCATTTTCTTGTAGTGAATGCTCCCCTACAATCAATATGGAATACAAGGTTTTACATCTTTCTCAACACCTCTTTTATGAGGCCAACTTAATGAGTTAATTTCTCATTCAAACCTTAATGGTTTTTTGTCATTCTTTTTGTGGTATAAAGATCTCACTACAAATAATCTAAACCCACTTTACCCCACCTCAATTAAGGATTGGCACCCACTTTAATATTGCATTAAAATCACCAAAAAATTATTATTTTTCCAGCAATACTTTGGTAGTATGATTGAGCTTTTTGGGAGAGTGATCGATTGGAGGTGGAGGTTAGGAGATTGAGCAAGAGTGGTGAAGAAAATGATATGATATATATATATATATATATATTGCTCAATATTAGTGAAGAGAAGAATGGTGACAAGCTCGACAGAGTTCAAATCAAGCGCACGTGTTTGGTTTGTTCCTTCTTACTTTTACATTTGTAGAGGGTCAGAAATTAAACTCCAAATCAAGTATAGACTCAAGTGCTAAGCTCGCCCCCTCAAGGCGACCAAGAACAACTAAAAGAGTATGGGCTAAAACCCAAGGGAAATGAGCCAACAGTGGGCCGAAGCAGGTCCGACCCACTAAGAGTTCGAACAGACTCCACGAAAGAAAATGCTAAAGTGAAGTTCTGGAGGAACACATACAACGGTCAAGTTGCAGAGGCAACACATGCTGTCGTGATCAAGTTGTTAAGATACCTTGCCTCAGCGCCGCCATTCCCTAATATTGTTGATTCCACTACCATCTAAAGTTGCTAAGGAAAAGAGAAAGCCAAAGCAACTAAGTTGCAGAGGCAACACTTGCGACAGCCAAGTTGCGAAGACACTTTGATTCAACGCTGCCATTCCAAGTATTGTCGGTACCGCAGCCATCTAGAGTTACTAAGGAGAGGAGAAAACTTAAGTAACTAAGTTGCAGAGATAGTACTTGCGGTGCCCAAGTTGCGGAGGTATTTTGTCGGCGCCGCCATTTCTAATATTATCGATTTTGCCATTTGAACTTGCCACACGAAATGATTGTCACAGTAACTACAGCCGCTGCAACTAGCGTGTAGAGGGAACATCCTGCCAAGGTGATGAGAATTTTGGGAGCTCCCCTCTACAAGTTGAGACTAATGCTTGGCGCTGATAGCAAGCCCCAAGGCATTACTAGCCCAGGGCAGATAGTAGGCCTCAAAGTTCATTAACTTGGTGCTGATAGCAAGCCCTAAGACTTACTGGTTGGAGTTGATAGCAAGCTCAGAGATACCAGTTTACCGTGGCAATCCCACGAAAATGGGAGTAGGGCAACCCAAGTGTAAGGGACTTCATTTCCATTACCCATGCAATAACCCCGACCCATAATTAGCTACTAATCGGTAATTAAGGATGTTATTTGAGTAGATCAAATGAATTATGGGATTAATATGTAATTTGCATAATAATTGGCCTTCTGTTTGTTACTTATAAAAATATCTATCTGGAATTTCGCTTTAATCTGAAAATTAAAAGCCATATCGGTATTCGAAACCGAAATTGACTACACTGATATGTTATTAGGAATTTTTAGAACCATATCGTGAATTTTATTAAAAAGTGATTCTGTCTAATTAATTAAGTTGCGTTTGGTTGGCCAAATGTTTTAATTAATGTATTATAGCATCATAGGTTTAAATAGGAGCCCTTTAGCTCATTTTGAGCTCATCTTTTCGTTCCCTTAGTGGAAAAATCTGAGATTTGTATATTGGAGAGAGAGAGAGAGAGAG
Organism: Camellia lanceoleosa; assembly: GCA_025200525.1. NCBI lineage: Eukaryota > Viridiplantae > Streptophyta > Magnoliopsida > Ericales > Theaceae > Camellia > Camellia lanceoleosa. Next base: position 42,353,221 of record CM045763.1, on the reverse strand, counting down.
AGGGAGAGACTCCATTCTAGAGTGAGGGAAGAAGAAATTAAAGGTGGAAGTTGAAGGCTTTGCTTGAGTTCATCAATTTTGTGCAAGAATCTAGTTAATTCAAGACTATAGGTATGAATTCAACCCCTCATTTAAGAATCTAAGTTATTAACATGAAGATTATGAGTTTAAATGTGTATATTGAGCTTAAAAGGAAGATTTGAGTTGCAATTCATGCATGCATGTACATTTTCTTTCAAATTGAGCATGATTTCCGAGAATTCTCTCTTGCATGTTTGAAATTCATCTTCATTAAGAGAAATCATCAAGTTTCAAGTTGTTTTGTGGCATTTGATCATGTTTTGAGAAGCTCAAGATCAAGAAAATCCTTGCATGTTATGTTCATGAGCATTCATCATGTTTTAAGTTGAAATTGTGAGTTTTTGACAAACTCTTGGGCCATGATTTCATGAAATAATCCTTAGTTCATCATGCTTTACAAGTTTACTATGTTATCTCAAGTTTTGGGGCCCAAGAGAGGTGTTTTGGATGGCTGAATTCGAGTTTTGAGCTTGAAGGTGCAATCTAGAAATTCTAGAAATTGCATCTATGCTCGAGCGAGGGAGTTCTCGCTCGAGCGACCACTCTGAGTGCGTGCACTCCGCTCGAGCGACCAAAAGTCCGCTCGAGCGAGAATTGCAAGCTCCCAGAAGTTTCATATCTTTTGCGGATCACTCGAGCGAAGTAATGTGCGCTCGAGCAACCAATCACATTTTGCAGGTCCGCTCGAGCGAGGAAAGCTACGCTCGAGCGAGGACCTTATTTTCAGAAATTTTACCAAGTGTTTCAAGACATGTTTTGGCATCCTCATTGCATCTTAGGCATTCCTAAGCCTTAATTAAGCCATAGTAATGAGGCTATGGATTAGAAACACACTAAGAAAAGAATGTACTAAGTTAAGAGAATGCAAGTGTGTGTGTTAGGCAATGTGAAAGAAAGAATAAGAACCAATGTAATGAAAGCTAAGCCTTAATGGCCACTTGAATGTGTAATGATAAGACATTGTAGACACCCCATTTTTGACCGTCCTCAAGACTTGGACGTCACTGATTGAACACTCAGTGATCACCCTTGTTCGTGTTCGTTTTGAGTTCCCGGAGGCCTCGGCTGCGCGCCTTGCCTCAGGATCTCTTAATTCGTTCGTTTAGTGTTTGGTTTTGCACCAAACACTTGTGTTTTTTCCTTGGAAGGCAGGGAATGGCTTGTTGGTCATCCCCACACTCCACCGGCCCTCCCTTTACATCACCGGCCATTCCTTGTTGCTACCGGCCATGGTTGCTTGTTATCAATGGCCGATCGGCACTCTCTGCGGCCGGCCGGCACTTTATTTGGCCGGTGACCTATTTTTCCGGCCGGTGACCCTTCTGCACCCCTTTAGGCTTGGTGCATGCCAGCTGTGCCAGCTGGAATACACCAGCACCACTCCCCATGCACGGGGATGGCTGTTTTGAGCCCTTGACCCCCTAGTTCCTTCTAGAAGGATGAACCCTTGGGGAAGCTTGGCGTTGTCGGCTTCTTCAAGCCATGAACCATTTGCACCCTTTGCCCCTTTTCATTTAGCTTCCTTGAGAAGCTTAGAGCCTTTTCTTTGCTTATATAAGAGCCCTTCTTCCTCCTTTGTCTAGGGTTAGAAGTTTGAACAAAAAAACCAGAGAATATATACATACACATTTGTCATATACTCTCTCTCTCTACATCTCCCTCTCTCTCATCCTTTGTGTGTGTTTTATGGCCTAAAAGTGTAGTTTTACCTTAGTTTTGCACTAACACACACTACCACACCTTACTTCGACCTTGAGGGACTTAGAGGGTTTATTCTTGAGTTCTTGGACTTGTTTTGACCAGAAGAGAGTGGTTGGACCTGCTATTCTTGAGGTGTTCTTCAAGGGTAACTACTTTGCTTTAGTTTTCCCAATTTTGCAACAACTTTTTACTTGTCTTGCATGATGATTTGAGCTTTGTGTATAACAAAAAAAAGTCTTATATTTTCATGCTTTAAATACTTCATTAAGGTCATTTTGTGGTTTGGGGTCGAAATCACCCTCTTAGGCCTTATTTGGCCCTTTTGGTGCTTCCATTGCTAGACTTAATTTGCTTGAGTGTTTTGTTCTTTTCACCACTGAAATCCAGCGGATTTTTAGTGGCAAAGAAGAGGGTTTGAAGTCTTGTATAGGGGAAGGACACCCCTCTCCCCTTTGTCCCTCTTTTATCCTTGTTTTGGCTTAAAGGGTAACATGCATGCTTGATTTGTTCTTAGTCCCATATCAGATGTTTTTTGTGCTATTTAGGTCACATCTTATCTCTGTTTTTGGTCGGATTTGTGGCCCTTTGCATGCTTAACATACTTGCTTTGTATTCCCTTGTTTGTGCCTAGAAATGCATCATGACTTTTGACTACCATGCTCTCATATCTTGGCTTTACTTTGTGAAGTTCTTGGCCATATTTTATCATGCTTAAGGTCTGTTGGCCACTGATTTGGTCTTGTTTAGCATGTTTGGTATAGTTGCTTCACATTTTGGCTTGTGAGCCTTGAATGTGTGAATCATAGACATGCATTGGTTAGGCTATTTCAATGATTTAGAATCATTTAACATGCTATTTCAGTCCCTATACCATGCTTACATGTCTCCATTTATCATCTCATTCATGCCTTGAAGAGTTGGCCTTTCATGACTAGGAATAGGTCATTGTGCATAGCCCTATGTTTTGCTTGGGGTAGTGGTAGTAGAATGCCCCTTTGTTATGCCTTAGCTTTGGGCCTCTTTGACTTGCATGTTTGTTGTGCATTTTGTCCATTATTTGGGATGCTTTTGGCCACTGTTTTGGGGTGGGCTGAGGTCTGCCCCTTCACGGTTTAAGTCTACCATTGCTTACTTGTCACATGCTTGTTTCATGTTTGATTCATGATGTGTTGTCACATGCTAGTTCTTTTGCATACTTGCCATGACATGTTGCATTGCATTTGGCATGCCTTGCATCTTAATCTTATGTTGCATCTTTGAGCCGTGTTTGCATAACATGCATTACATTGCTTGGTTTGGGATGTCAAGCCAAGTGTGAGGATTGAGAAGTGTTCATACTCCAAGTGATGTAACACGTCTCAACTCTCGGTCACCGATGCCCTTGACTTTGACATGATAGGGTCTTGGTATTCATTTGTGTGTTGCATGCATTTTCATTGAATTGCAACCTTGGCCTCTTAGGCCATCATGCATCAAAATGCACAATTGATGGCTCGAGGATCGAGGGCCATGCTCCCTTGAGTTCACTGCATGATAGGGAGTGTGACCATGCTTACATTTGCTTGAAATTCCATTCCATACACTGTCTGTCCTTTGTTGCTGTCAAAAACCAGTTCTGCAGAAATTTTTGGCCGCCCGGCCGTTTATAGCGCCGACCGGCCATGGATGAATGGCCGATAACATGAAGTCCAGCCGATGGACATTTTCCATGGCCGGTGGGTATTTCCTTTAGCCGATGGTGCTCTCTGATTGTGCGGAATATATCCCAAGACTTTAGCGATTTGAAGGCAAAAGATAAACGAGGCGCGGTGGCATGGTACAGGTTTTCCGGGCAAAACAGACTCAAGCATGCATCATTCGCGCATTCCAAGGCGGGGCTGTGGCCTTTTCCCTTCTGTATTTATTTTATTAATTAATTAGGAGTTTTGTAATATTTAATTTGTAGTAATTAATTTACTATTATTTATTTATTCGGACTGTAATATTTATTTGGACCTTCCGAGTGAGGGCAATTGTGTAATAAGTGTGCGTGAGTGCGTGTATGTCTTCCAATCCCACGTCTTTCTTCCCTTTTATTTACCTGCTTATGATGGTAGACTAGGGCATGTTTAAATTAGCATACAGTATGATAGCATGTTTGCATTCATTCATCTACTTTGCATGCATCGGGCTCGGCGTAGCATTCTAATTGCATCTGTATTTCAATTCCAAATTGAATACGTGTTAGTTGCAGCATTTCACATGTCATTGTAGATTAGCCGAGCCTATCTAACTTGCATTCTGCATGTGTTGCATCAGCCATCTTAACATGAACTAGGATCATGCACTTGATTACTAACTAGTTTCTGTTTTGGCTTGGAGTATTAGGTGAGCTTTTATGCTTTAGCATACTGCATGCGTGTGAGTGGTGCCATAATAGGGTGTTGACCATGGGGCTAGTTTGCTTATGTGATATAACTGCCTGAATGCTTGTGGGTGAAGGTTGGATTGTTTGAGTTGGAACAACACGTTGAAATCCGTGTTTTAGCCTACTTGCGAGTAGCAAATTTCAAAATGTTTCTGAACGAACGGATATGCAATGCTTTGTTCCAAATTAGGCGATCTAGTCTATACTTGTTTTGCTGTGCGCATCACATAGTAATTCTAGGCTAATAAATTGGAATAAGAGCAAATAATGCTTTCAAAATAAGATATCACGGTTAGTTGAGGCCGATCTTCGGATCGGGCGAGAGGGGGTGCTCATAGCTGACCTTCCCCAATCGTACCCAAGTTCTCGAGCCGAGGCAATTTTAGTGATGACGGACACGTGGCCTTTAGCACCGAGTCAGGGTTTCCTAAATTTCCCAAAATAAAACATTTAGATGGCGACTCTGTATCTGGCAAAGCAGTCCATGTTCGGCACTTCTTTTTCTAAAAATCTGTTTTTTTCTCAAAACGATTTGCCGGATTGGGACTCTTTGGTTTAGATTAAGAACCGTAACAATTTGAGTCCGAACTGTAGTAGACCCGCAAAACTAACGGAACGAGAGTCCATCCTCCCGAGGCATTCGGGGACGTCTACAGTTTCTAGCGACTCCGCTAGGGAATTAGAGAGCTTGACTCGAACTCGTGATATCCTGTTTTGATTTCATTTATGTGTCTCTTTGCATTGCATGTGCATTGGTGCGCCTAGCACACTGTGTTTACCATCTGCCATTCCTAAACGGTTTGCCGGAGGCTTGTCTTGTCAAGGCATGTCCATAAGGCTGACCGATTATAGGCTCTGACAGCATGGGAACACTAACCCCGGTTTTACCGGGGCACCCTTTTCGACCATTCGACCTAGTGCATATCGAAATCCATAGTGACCATTCCAAACTAGGACAGGTTACTTACCCGATATAGGTTGTTTGAAACCGCTGCGTGCATAGTGAAACCCTAGCTCCTGACAAAATAGGACAGGGAAACCCTACCCCAACATAGGGGTGTATTGGCTCTCATTTACTTGCTATGTGCTTTTAGAGTGTATCTCTATAGGGAGTGCATATACCAGATTGCAAGTCTGGTATCCGACTGAGCACCGATGTCGATATTTTGGGAATCAGTTATCTATGGGTATCAGGTTCAGACTTGGGGGCAACGATTCAGAAACAGTGTTCAGTGCTTGAGAAACAGTGTATCCAGTTCATTGGCAGTATATTATGATATCTAACCATGTGTTATATGTTTATTTTACGTCGTTCTGTTTGTCCGATTGTACATTTTATTTATACGCTTTATTTATCTTTTTACTAGGGGTAGTTGAGCACGATTGCTTCTGACCCAGTAGATATTCCCCAAGCACTCTGGACTAGAGGTCGTCGACTCCATCGATCTGAGGATCTGGTAGACGAACAACCAGTGTACTACTCTTTACCCCCGGTTACTAGACGAGAGACGAGATAGGCAAAGGGCATCGATGCGTGATCGATTGAAGGCCTTATCTACCCCACCTGTGTATAGTAGAGATTAGGACTTTGCTTCTCCTACAGAGAGGGAATATATACCGGTAATTCAACCAGAGCAGAACGGTATGGCCAGTTTAGAGGAGATGGTGCGCCAACTACAAGAGAGTATGAAAATGATCTGACAAGATCTTGTGTCTGACAGCGAGTTCGCCAAGCAACAGGCCACGGTTATAAATGAACAAGCAGAGTTAATTGTAAGGTTACAGCAGCAAACCGGAGCCTTTACTTCGCAACAAGTTCCTCCCCCACCAGGAGTTCCAACCCTCGGGGAGACTGCCAATGTTCAGAATGATACAGAACTTCCCACAGGACCACCTCCACCCCTGATCCTACCCCAAATCCAACCCAGTTATCAAAACACCCACCAACCTACTAGACTCTCCTTTGAGTTCGAGACGATCCTCTGACCGAAGTTGAGCAAGCTTGAAAAGTGTTCAAGAGATCCCAGTCAAGACCATCCCGATATTGAAGACGGATATACCGACGCCTTGTATTTTGACAGATTCAAAATGCCTCATATTGATCAATTTGATGGGTCAGGACCCCATGGTGCACTTGAGACTGTTTTCAGATGTCCTAAGGCCAATGGGCCTCAGTAGGCTTCAAAAGATGTCTTTGTTCGGCCGGACCCTGTCGGGTGTGGCGGCCATATGGTATGCCAAATTAGAAGATGATGTCAAGAGAAACTAGGACGAGATGGGTGAGGCCTTCATTGCGCAGTACTCATACAATACAATACACAAATCGAGATTACAACCCGTGATCTTGAGACAACAAGGCAAGAACCTAAAGAGAGTTTCTCAGAATTCGTAACCAGATGGAGGGCCAAGGCTTCGATGATGACCTTGAGGCCTACAAACAAAGACCAGATTCGGATGATTGTGCGCAATCTTCACGAGATTGATCACGAAGATGATTGTACTCCCCTTTTCTACTTTTTCTGACCTACATGAAATGGGGGTGCAGATTGAGGATGCCTTGAAGCAAGGCTTAATTGATAATGACTGGGAGTAACCCCGAAGAACTTTCAACCGCAACACTAATGCAGGCCCGAGCGGCACTATAACTACAAGAGCCTCCGAAGTGAGCATGGTCACCACCAACCCCCCTCCAAGAAATATGGCGGCCACACCATTCTCCGGTGCATCCGGAAGTAACCCACAAATAGCCCCTGTCCAAAGCTCTAGGGATTTTAAACAGAAAAGGGCATTTGAAGCCCCTAGAGCCACGACCCTTACCAGAAAGACTCCTCGCTACCCACAACCCAGCCAAATATTGCGCATTTCACCAACAGCACGGTCATGACACCGATCTGTGCTTCCGATTACGTCATGAGATTCAAGATCTCATCGATAACGGGGTGATTTTGCCACCCGAGAAACCCAACATTACTACAAACCCTCTCCCCACACATAACCAAGCTCCACCACCCAAAAGAGTCAACTTCATCTAAACTGGGGTTATGCCTTACGATCCTAGCATCTATATCACTCCTTCCCACCTGCCTAAGCCGGAGGTGTTCCTCCCCGATTGCACCGATTTGTGCATGATGGACATCTCCATAACCCAACCTAAGCCAGCGGTAGTGACTGTCGAGGACAGAAGAGAGAAGATTCTAAAGGAGAAGGGGGTTGTTGAGCCAGAGTCTGCGAAATCCGGGAGTGGTGTTGAGAAAGCTTATAGTCCAGGTGACTACATTTTGTCAATAGGCCAGGATAGGCCAGATATGGAACTACCAACAGAGGGGGAGCTGTGTGTGATCCAAGGGGCGATGCAGGACAAGGAAGATGATTTAACAGTGTGGGAGAGGACCTTGCCAATCTCGGTTTCTGATGACCAAGATCCGAGGGCGTGGCGATCAACTGGTATGATTATGAGGAATCAACAGAGGCTATGGGATGGTTGGACGATCAACCAGATGTGGTAGAAGAGTTTCAGCCAGAACAAGGCCCGGCAAGGGCAAGAATGTCAGTGACAACCGGAAGGGTCGAAGAACAGAGTGCATCGCCGGAAAGCGCCGGTGTCAAGAATTTCGCTCGGGATTGGAGCATTTCGAGTACGAGAATTATTGAACAGTCGGTTGTATTGACACACCCAGAACAGGAAAGATTCGAAGATTTCGAGAGAATCAGGAAGGCAAAGGCCCATGTGGGGACTGACACTGCTGTGTGCACAAGAACTGAAAATGCTGCGAACATATGGATGGAAGGTGCTGCGAGTACAAGAACAGTCATACCAGAGCCGGACAGATGTTTGTCAGCTGCTAATGAAATGTGGTGGGAAGATGAGGACTTGTGTCTTGCCCACACAGATGAAGATTGGGGAAACAACCAACCCGATGACACCTGGTACCTTGGAGAGGTCGACCATATGACGCGGAGCGGGCGGTACTTCAAACCCCCGTACCTAGATCAACCAGAGGCCTCGGGGAAGGATAGAGAGGCTGAGAAGAAAAAGGAGAAGCAACTTGAGGAGGAAGCTGTACTCAAACAGCTAGAAAAGATACAAGCAGACATCACCATTTGGGGACTACTCATGGCATCACGAGTGCATAGACAGGCTGTCTTATCAGCCATGGACAAAGCGAAGCTTTCGATAGAAACCACACTAGAACAGCTGGTGGGATTAGTCTTTCCGGGAGGAGCTACCCCGACGCTGACTTTTTCCGACAAGGAATTGCCACCCGAGGGGGCAGACCATAACAAGCCACTCTACATTTTCGTGGAATGTAGGAATAAATGGATACCAGTGGTTCTTGTTGATACCGGATCCGCCATCAACGTCTGCGGCAAGGCAATGTCTGTCGGTTTGAAAATCGCGGATTTTGTACCAACAGGAGGTCATCCGGCGTATGACAATACAAGTAGAGAAGTGATGGGAACCGTAAAAGTTCGGACTAAAGTTGGGCAGACGGCAAGATGAGATAGATTTCCATGTCTTAGAGGTGCTGCAACTTTCAACTTGCTTTTGGGCGTGGTGCATCAATTAAGCGGTATCATCCACTTTGCATCAAATGGTGAAATGCCCCTATGGGAAGGGAGTAGCCATTGTTTTCGAGAATTCATCAATCCATCCACCACCGGAGGTATCCATGCCTGTTCTAGAAATCGAGCATGGCATGGAGGATGTGTTCATATCAGGTTTTACCCTAGCTGAGGCTCAGGTTGTACAGAACATCTTGGCTGCTAACGAGGGGATATATGTCAGTGCCCAAGCAGTGTATCTCATGAACAAGCTCCAATACATCCCCGGGATGGGATTAGGAAAGAGCGGCCGCAAGGGCGTCGCAACATTGGCCGAAGTGCCACACAACCTCCATACCTTCGGCTCGGGTTATCTGTCCACCAAGGAGGATTGGGTAAGAAAAGGAAAAGAGATGGCTGGGAGAGCCAGAGCGAAACAGATGGGAAAACCCTTTGAGTTGATGCACCGGCCCATCCAGGGTACCCTAAACGGACGCTTCGTCCGAGAGGGGGAGGATTTTCCATTTTATGGTTTTTCGGAGCCATGGCTGAACGCGGAGAAGAAGCGTGTACCGAGGTTCGAGATTTTTTTCGACCTACAGTTACCTAGGGATGATGTTGCTGAAGAGCAGACAAACCCGACAGTTGAGGCAAAACAGAGCTATGAAATGGAGTCTGAGGACACCGCACTTGAGATGGGGTAGCACTGGCATGTCTACTTTCAGATTATCCAATCGACTAGCTGTGCTTGGGGGATAACTTCTCGGTGCCCATGATCAGGAATGAAACGGCTGCGGGCCTACCATCAACTATTTTGGATGCATCCATCGCACCCTCCCTCACCTGGCAGTAGGAGGAGGGATTTTTGTCCAGTAGCACCGAGTCAGGTAGTGAGCCGGAATCTGATTCCACCGAGTCCTGTGAGTTGGAATCAGGTTCAGCTTCGGCCAGTCTGAGTCCGATATTCCTAGGGGTGATAACCGGATGCCTGATCTGTCGGTCGTCTTTTTCTTTCTCTTTTGAGTCTGTTGTATGAAGAATCGAGCGGTTGGAAGCACTTAATGAGAATGAGGTGAATGTGGTTTTAGTACTTTTACATGCCTTTGATTTATTGCTTGAATCGGATTTTCAAAATTTTGATGAAAACAACGAGGAAGAAATTTCTCGGTTTTAACGTTTAATTGATCAAGAGCGAGAAAGGTTTGTCAAACCCTTAATTGATGAAATCATTCTTGTGAATGTTGGTACTAAGAATGACCCTTGGTGGTCGGATCGGGTCCACCTTGTCTTCGGAGAACGCGGCGCTTAGTTGCTTTATTAAAAGAGTTCAAAGATGTTTTCACGTGGTCCTACGAAGACATGCAGGAATCGATCCTGAGATTGTACAGCACCGGATCCCTCTCGACCCCGAGGCCCGACCTATCAAACAGAAACTCAGGAGGATCCGCCCTGATTGGGCCATTAAGATTAAGGAAGAGGTTACCAAGCAAATTGACGCAGGCTTCCTGCTGGTATCCGAATACTCGACTTGGTTGGCCAACATTGTTCCAGTACCGAAAATGGATGGCAGAATCCGGGTATGTGTGGACTTCAGGGATTTGAACAGAGCCAGTCTGAAGGACGACTTTCCCCTGCCACACATTGACGAGCTGGTGGATTTCACAGCGGGGCATGCTTTGCTTTCATTTATGGACGGTTTCTCAGGTTATAATCAGATAGTAATGGCACCCGAAGACCGGGAAAAGACTGCTTTTACCACCCCGTGGGGTACATACTGCTACAGAGTGATGCCATTTGGGTTGAAGAACGCTGGAGCTACTTATCAACGGGCTGCGACCACAATATTACACGACATGATCCACAAAGAGGTTGAGGTGTATGTGGACGACATGATTGTCAAGTCCAAAGAAAGAGAGGGCCACTACACCGCTTTGCAAAAGTTTTTCCAAAGGATCAGGGAATTTCGGTTGCGGCTAAATCCTCAAAAGTGTACATTTGGTGTTACCGCGGAAAAAATGCTAGGGTTTCTGATTACACAAAGGGGCATCGAAGTCGACCCTTCCAAAATCAAGGCCATCCTAGAAATGCCACCACCAAGGACTGAAAAGGAGGTGCGAGGCTTTCTGCGTAAAGTGCAATTCATAAGACGGTTTATCTCAAAATTAACCTTGACTTGTGAACCACTTTTTGGTCTCCTGAAGAAAGGAAAGAAATTCCAATGGGACGGCCGATGCCAAGCTGCTTTTGAACAGATCAAAGAATATTCTGAGAACCCGCTGTGTTGTCGCTAGAACCGAAAACCGTTGATATTGTACCTTCGATGGCGAGACTACTATGGGCTGCATGCTCGCACAAGAGTCAGAGGACAAGGTGGAGAAGGCCATCTACTATCTGAGCAAGAAGATGCTGGATTACGAAACCCACTACACTCCACTGGAGAAGGCTTGTTTGGCCTTGGTATGGGCTACCAGGAAGCTGCGGCACTACCTGTTAGCTCACTCTGTAATGTTGGTTTCACGACTCGATCCCATCAAATATCTTTTCGAGAAACCGGCACTTACGGGTAGGCTAGCTCGTTGGCTGCTGTTGCTTTCCGAGTTTGATCTGAAGTGTGTGACGCGTAAGTCAGTAAAGGGAAGAGCGGTGGCAGAGTTCCTTGCCGACCACCCGATTGAAGAGGATGAAGCAGTTGAGTACCGATTCCCAGATGAAGCCATTTTGTATGTCGAAGACGAAACTTCGACGATGTACTTTGACGGAGCGTCAAACCAATACGGGTATGGGATAGTAGTGTTACTGATAGCGCCCGACAATTCCCGTATCCCACTAGCTTTCAAACACTGGTTCAAAGTCTCAAACAACGAGGCAGAATATGAGGCATGCATTGCTTGAAGAACGACCCTAGAACTAGGGGCAAAACGGTTGGACGTCATTGGGGACTCAAACCTTGTTGTATCTCAAGTGAAAGGAGACTGGAAAGTTAAAGAGGAAAAGATGATAATTTACCACCGGACCTTGGATTTGTTAATTCCTCGGTTTGAGAAGCTGAATTTCACTCACCTAGTAAGAGAGAACAACGGGTTCGCAGATTCACTAGCAACTCTATCTTCCATGATAGACATCCCGTCCGGAGTCCGGATGCGTCCAGTCATCATTGACCAGAAGTTTGTACCAGCATATGAGTCAATTTTTGCCATAGACGAGGTTCAGGATGACAAACCCTAGTATTACGACATTTGGAACTTCTTGGAGAAGGAGGCGTATCCACCAGGGGCAAATGCCAAGGATAAAAGGGCAATCAGAAGAATGGCTGTCCAGTTCATCATCTGCGGGGGGAAGCTGTATAAGAGAGGTCATATGGGAATGCATAAGCTCTGTGTAGAAGCTGAAAAGTCAAAGCGCTTGATGGAGGCCATCCATGGAGGAGAAGGTGGGGCACATATGAATGGGGTAATGCTAGCACGGAAGATCCTCAGACAGGGCTACTACTGGTCTACCATGGAAGAAGATTGTATCGACTTTGTTCGGCGATGCCACAAATGCCAGATCCATGCAAACTGTATGAATATCCCGCCGTCAAAGCTGTACAACATGACTTCGCCATGGCCATTTTCAGTTTGGGAAATCGATGTGATTGGGGCTGTTACTCCGAAGGGGTCGAATGGGCACGAGTTTATCCTGGTAGCGATAGATTACTTTACGAAGTGGGTCGAGGCCCAATCTTATATGGTGTTGAAGGCTTTGCATGTCGCAAAGTTTATCAGAAACAACATCATCTGTCGTTATGGAGTCCCAAACGAGATTATTTCAGACAATGGTTCCCACTTCAAGAAGGAGGTAATTAATTTGTTGGAGAAATACAATGTGGCTTTTCATAAGTCGTCTACATACTGGCTGCAGACCAACGGAGCAGTTGAGGCCGCCAACAAGAACATCAAACACATATTGCAGAAGATGGTGGAAACCTATCGGGACTGGCCAGATAAGTTGCCGTTCACTCTGTGGGGCTACTGAACTTCAATCAGAACTTCTACTGGGGCGACTCTGTATTCATTGGTTTATGGGATGGAGGCCGTTCTACCTATTGAGATTGAGGTTCCGTCATTACGAGTATTGGCTGAGTGTCAAATAGTCGAGGCAGATTGGTAGCAGAGCAGATTTGAGGAACTCATGCTCTTTGATGAGAGAATGAAAGCATGTACCATGTTCGGGGTTATCAACATGAATTGCGGGGCTTTCAACAAGAAGGTTAAGTCCGGAATCTAAAGAAGGAGATTTGGTGCTCAAGGATAACCGAGCTCCATCCACGACCAAGGGCAAGTTCAACCCAATTGAATTTGGTCCATACATCATCAAGTCTATTTGGTCGGTGGGCGTGGTTACGATGGACCTAGATGGCCTAGAGTTCTCCCAACCGATTAACATGGACAAGTTGAAGAAATATTACCCTTGAGAGGCTCGCTAGGCCGAAAACCCGAAAGGGCGACCTAGGCAAAACTCAGAGCACAAAAAATTTTGAAATTTTAAAAACTGAGCTCGCAAGGTTGAAAACCCATAAAGGGCGGCATTGGCAAAAGTTAGAGCATAAAAGGAGAGTGCAAATACTCGAGTGAACCCTAGCCGAACTAGGTAAGGCTTGATTCCCATCTTTGGGATAGGTACGCAGCTTCATCCTGAAGTTCAGCCATAACCTTTTTCCCCGATCAACTTTGTCCGTTTGGTCGTCTTGAGCCATCTTTGTCGATTCAGCATCCAAGAGTTCGGCTAATGATTTCTGGTGCAGTGCTTTGCGGACTAGGGGCAACTTTCCGTTGTTGTACAGTGCCATGGTGCTATGCAAACTAGGGGCAACTTTCCAGTTGATGGGATCCGGGATTGTGCATCTCGTTGTGAGATCTCGCGTGTCGATTACGATCCATGCCGAAAATAGTTTTGAAAGATTTTAATAAAGTTGACTTTGTTCAAATAAATCTTTTTACAACTAAGACCATTTTCGAACCAAAAGTGAAAAATTTTCAGTACCACAACCTTCAATTTCATTGATTTCAAAACAGAGTTCTCCTGCTCTTGCATACAATCGAAGTTGCTTTTTATTACATTCATAACGAAAACTTGAAAGTACTAATAAAGCAATAAATCCGGGGCATAGTCAAGTCAGGTGTCCCTGCACCCCCTCCCAGAGCTGGTCGAAGCCTCTGATGCCAAGCTAGGCCCGATCTGTGCCTCTTCGTTAAGCCAATCTATGCACTCATCAGTCAAAGTGCAACTGAAAGTGGGAGCGAGGGCCAGGAGTCCTCTAGTCCTCCACGCTGCGGCCTGCCGAATAAGCTGCGCGCCTCGAACTGAGAATGTAGCTGGATACTCTATCCCCTCGGGTGGACAAGTCTGATCATGGCCAAACTGGCATCGGAACCGGAATGGGAAATAGAACACACAGTGAGTCAAGCCAATCAATCGAATCCCGGTCTGCCGAGACATACTGTAACTCATTGCCGAGAGGTTGAGCCAAGGGCACCGCCAAGCAATATGGTCTGTGGACAAGCTGTGCATCCAGCCGAACCACCAACCCTCATCAAGGGCGTCAACTAGGCATTGCCTGAAAAAGTAACCACGAGTTGAGTAAGCTGGGCAAGGGTCCACAACCTGCAACTTGTCCATCAACCATACCTGGGAAGGGATTAAAAAAAAAATGAAATGAGAGAATAAAGAATAGAGAGATGTACGATGAGAGGAAAAGTGAGGAAAGGGTTTCTGTGAGAAAAACCGAGCTTGAGGGCCGAATGACGTAAGCAATACATATGTGAGATCGGGTGGGAAACATTACCTGCAGCAGCAGTGGACTACCTGCAAACTTGGTTGTCTCTCGACGATAAAAGGCGTCTAAGCCCATCAACGTCTCAGTCAAGATCATGGCAATGCAGCTCTTGCCCTCCTTCAAGCCTTGAGCAACCTCGATCAATCGAACGCTAGATCCTCCGGAGCCTGAGGCAAACAGAAAATGAGATAGCATGCACAAGCAGAGGGCATGCCGTCAAAAGCCTTGCCAATGATGGTCGCTGCAGTCGCCGGCATCAGAAAACCAATAAATCAAGCTCGGAATATCCAGCATTCCGTCACAGATTAGGGACCGAGCATCGTACATAGTAAGTCCACACATCCGCCCTAAGGATTGGGCATGGTCAAAATTAAGTTAGGGCAAGATTTCCTCGTCGCGCTCAGACTCCATCAGAATTTGGAAATCTTCTAAGGTAGGACACACTTCTTGTCTGCTGAAGCTAAAGATGTGTGTTACCAGGTTCCAAAACCTTGCCGCGGCATGGAGAAATGGAAAATGCAGCGGGGTACGACGCAAAGTGAATAGGGCATTCATATCGAAGCCTCGAAAACCCAGCTTTTCCAAGCTATCCAAGTTGTTAATCCAAGCTGCAAGATTTTGAGCAAGAAATTCTTCCATTTGGAGCAAATCAGTGTTGAAATAAGAACTACGAAGCTGGGGCTTTTTGGAGGGGATAAGGTTGAGTGAAGGACAGGTGTCAGCGTTCTGCTGGTTTCTTCCACTTTTGGCCGGCCGGCCAAGTATATGCCGACCAGCCATCACTTTTGGCCGGTGGAGATTTCTCATAGCCGATGGCTTTTCCCTAGGGCCGGTGGTCTTCCCCCTGGTTCCCTGAGTTGTTTATGCTGAGAAGTTGGGGAAGCCCACCATTTCCAATACCCTCCAGTGATCAATTCTTGCGGGGCCGCGCCCATTTGCTTATCGAGTTGTACATTTGCTTATCGAGTTGTATTTCACTCTCTTTAAGTCTTTGATTTGCTTATCGAGTTGTACTCACACTTGGTTGGTTGTGTCGAGTTTCTCTTCTTTGTTTATCGAGTTGTAAGTGGGTCCACTACCTGATTATTACGATGCGAATGCTCTATTTTCAAATGAACTTCATCCACATTGTTATGTGATGCCATGCCATGCGATGCATAGAACGTGCAAATGTAACATCTTTTGAACCAAATAGCAGTTTCATTTCCGTCATGTGTTTTGTAAGAAAATACACAGTTTTGAAAAATGATGATAAATGTGCTTGAACTGCCAGTAAAAAGGAAAAGTAAAGCAAAAGGAGAGTAGGGCAGCAGAGTATCAGGATTGCTACTGATAACCCCCTCCTTTTTCTTGAGGTCGATACACCACCTGCGCCCTTGTTCAGGGTCAATTATATGGTTTGGCACCTTCATTATTCAAGATATCGCAAGAAAGCACTTTTAAAACATTAGTAGGCTTCGAGTTGACCTCGGGTATCTTTTGGCGGCGCTCTGTCATGCAGTGAGAACATCCCTTCCCGTATCCTTTTGCATCTTGTGAGCTCCACAACACGCTTCGATTGTACTACGTTGCAGTGCTTTGCATTACATGCCTCAAGTTTTTTTATATACACATTGCTTACGTAGACCGCATGCTTTACTTACATGTGTTCGAGTCTCTTTTTATACACACTACTTGCGTAGACCGCATGCTTATATTCAATTTCATTACTTGCGTAGACCGCATGTTTGTAATCGATTTCATTGCTTGCGTAGACCGCATGTTTGTAATCGATTTCATTGTTTGCGTAGACCGCATGTTTGTAATCAATTTCATTGCTTGCGCAGACCGCATGCTTATGTTCAATTTCATTACTTGCATAGACCGCATGTTTCGCTTGCGTAGACCGCATGTTTATAATTAATTACACTACTTGCGTAGACCGCATGTTTTGCTTGCGTAGACCGCATGTTTATAATTAATTACACTACTTGAGTAGACCGCATGTTTATGAACAATTTCATTGCTTGCGTAGACCGCATGTTTGCTTGCATAGACCGCATGTTTATAATTAATTACACTACTTGCCTAGACCGCATGTTTGTAATCAATTTCATTACTTGCGTAGACCGCATATTTTGTTTGCGTGGACCGCATTCTTATGTTCAATTTCATTGCTTGTGTAGACCACATGCTCGTGTTCAATTCCGTTGCCTGCGTAGACCGCATGCTCCACTTACATGTCTGTGCCTTCACAACATTGTTATGCTTCCCACTTGCTTTGCGTTGTCACGCATTTTCAAGTACATTAATATGCATGTTGCTAATCACATTGTACTTGTTAAGTTTGTTTTCTTTGCAGGCACGATATTGTATGTACGGTTCATTTCATTGGTGGAACCCGAGCGAACGACAGTATTATATCCTCCGCGTGAGACGTTTCGAGAATCGCATAATTCTCTTACATCCTTTCTGCAGTGTAGTGTAGTTTGATGTATGCTAGCTTAAAACTGTTGCATGTGTTAGCCGTTCTGACTTTCTTTGCATGATCATAAGTTATGCCTGGCTCTGTGCATTGTCTTGCATTTTGCCCCTGCCTTCGGGCGCATATCTTGTTTGTCTTGCATGTTTGTCTAAGTCTTCGGCCTTGTCAAAAATGGGTCGTCTCTGGGCTTTGACATTCACTCCCGTCATTGTTATGACTTTCGAGTTCTGTCAAAGAGGGGCAACTGTAGACACCCCATTTTTGACCGTCCTCAAGACTTGGACGTCACTGATTGAACACTCAGTGATCACCCTTGTTCGTGTTCGTTTTGAGTTCCCGGAGGCCTCGGCTGCGCGCCTTGCCTCAGGATCTCTTAACTCGTTCGTTTAGTGTTTGGTTTTGCACCAAACACTTGTGTTTTTGCCTTGGAAGGCAGGGAATGGCTTGTTGGTCATCCCCACACTCCACCGGCCCTCCCTTTACATCATCGGCCATTCCTTGTTGCTACCGGCCGTGGTTGCTTGGTATCAATGGCCGGTCGGCACTCTCTGTGGCCGGCCGGCACTTTATTTGGCCGGTGACCTATTTTTCGACTGTGACCCATACACCTTCGGGCTTGGTGCATGCCGGTGTGCAGTGGAATACACCACCACTCTCTCCATGCAGGGATGGTGTTTTGAGCCCTTGACCCTTAGTTCCTTCTAGAAGGATGAACCCTTGGCCAAGCTTCTTGGGAAGCTTGGCCATTTATCCAGCTTCTTCAAGAAGCCATGAACCATTTGCACCCTTTGCCCCTTTTCATTTAGCTTCCTTGAGAAGCTTAGAGCCTTTTCTTTGCTTATATAAGAGCCCTTCTTCCTCCTTTGTCTAGGGTTAGAAGTTTGAACAAAAAAACCAGAGAATATATACATACACATCTGTCATATACTCTCTCTCTCTCTCTCTCTCTACATCCCCCTCTCTCTCATCCTTTGTGTGTGTTTTATGGCCTAAAAGTATAGTTTTACCTTAGTTTTGCACTAACACACACACTACCACACCTTACTTCGACCTTGAGGGACTTAGAGGGTTTATTCTTGAGTTCTTGGACTTGTTTTGACCAGAAGAGAGTGGCTGGACCTGCTGTTCTTGAGGTGTTCTTCAAGGGTAACTACTTTGCTTTAGTTTCCCCAATTTTGCAACAGCTTTTTACTTGTCTTTCATGATGATTTGAGCTTTGTGTATAACTAGAAAAAGTCTTATATTTGCATGCTTTAAATACTTCATTAAGGTCATTTTGTGGTTTGGGGTCGAAATCACCCTCTTCGGCCTTATTTGGTCCTTTTGGTGCTTCCATTGCTAGACTTAATTTGCTTGAGTGTTTTGTTCTTTTCACCACTAAAATCCAGCGGATTTTTAGTGGTAAAGCAGAGGGTTTGAAGTCTTGTATAGGGAAGGGACACCTCTCTCCCCTTTGTCCTTCTTTTATCCTTGTTTTGGCTTAAAGGGCAACATGCATGCTTGATTTGTTCTTGGTCCCATATCAGATGTTTTTTGTGCTATTTAGGTCACATCTTATCTCTGTTTTTGGTCAGATTTGTGGCCCTTTGCATGCTTAACATACTTGCTTTGTATTCCCTTGTTTGTGCCTAGAAATGCATCATGACTTTTGACTACCATGCTCTCATATCTTGGCTTTACTTTGTGAAGTTCTTGGCCATATTTTATCATGCTTAAGGTGCATTTGATTTGGTCTTGTTTAGCATGTATGGTATAGTTGCTTCACATTTTGGCTTGTGAGCCTTGAATGTGTGAATCATAGACATGCATTGGTTAGGCTATTTCAATGATTTGGAATCATTTAACATGCTATTTCAGTCCCTATACCATGCTTACATGTCTCCATTTATCATCTCATTCATGCCTTGAAGAGTTGGCCTTTCATGACTAGGAATAGGTCATTGTGCATAGCCCTATGTGTTGAGGCTTTGGGGCTGCCATATCAGGGGTATTTGGGGCTTATTTTGCATGTTAAAATTCTGTTTTTGGTTGTATGGTTCATGCCATGTTTGCTTGGGGTAGTGGTAGTAGAATGCCCTTTTGTTATGCCTTAGCTTTGGGCCTCTTTGACTTGCATGTTTATTGTGCATCTTGTCCATTATTTGGGATGCATTTGGCCACTGTTTTGGGGTGAGCTGAGGTCTGCCCCTTCATGGTTTAAGTCCACCATTGCTTACTTGTTACAAGTTTGTTGCATGTTTGATTCATGATGTGTTGTCACATGCTAGTTCTTTTGCATACTTGCCATGACATGTTGCATTGCATTTGGCATGCCTTGCATCTTAATCTTATGTTGCATCTTTGAGCCATGTTTGCATAACATGCATTACATTGCTTGGTTTGGGATGTCAAGCCAAGTGTGAGGATTGAGAAGTGTTCATACTCCAAGTGATGTAACACGTCTCAACTCTCGATCCGAGGCCCATGACTTTGACATGATAGGGTCTTGGTATTTATTTGTGTGTTGCATGCATTTTCATTGAATTGCAACCTTGGCCTCTTAGGCCATCATGCATCAAAATGCACAATTGATGGCCCGAGGATCGAGGCCATGCTCCCTTGAGTCCTTTGCATGATAGGAGTGTGACCATGCTTACATTTGCTTGAAATTCCATGCCATACCTTTGTCTTTCCTTTGTTCTTTGTCAAAAACCGATTCTGCGAGAATTTTTGGCCGACCGGCCGTTTATAGTGCCGACCGCCATGGATGAATGGCCGATAACATGAAGTCCACCGATGGACATTTTCCATGGCGGTGGGTATTTCCTTTAGCGATGGTGCTCTACGATGTGCGAGAATATGTCCCAAGACTTTGGCGATTTCGAAAAGCGGGCGATGTATGAGAGGCGGTGGCATGGTGCAAGTTTTCGGTAAACGGACTCAAGCATGCATCATTCGCGCATTCCAAGGCGGAGCTGTAGCCTTTTCTCTTCTGCATTTATTTTATTAATTAATTAGGAGTTTTGTAACATTTAATTTGTAGTAATTAATTTAGTATTATTTATTTATTTGGACTGTAATATTTATTTGGACCCTCCGAGTGAGGGCAATTGTGTAATAAGTGTGCGTGAGTGCGTGTATGTCTTCCAATCCCACGTCTTTCTTCCCTTTTATTTACCTGCTTATGATGGTAGATTAGGGCATGTTTAAATTAGCATACAGTATGATAGCATGTTTGCATTCATTCATCTATTTTGCATGCATCGGGCTCGGCGCATCATTCTAATTGCATCTGTATTTCAATTCCAAATTGAATACGTGTTAGTTGCAGCATTTCACATGTCATTGTAGATTAGCCGAGCCTATCTAACTTGCATTCTGCATGTGTTGCATCAGCCATCTTAACATGAACTAGGATCATGCACTTGATTACTAACTAGTTTCTGTTTTGGCTTGGAGTATTAGGTGAGCTTTTATGCTTTAGCATACTGCATGCGTGTGAGTGTTGCCATAATAGCATGTTGACCATGAGGCTAGCTGCTTATGTGATATAACTGCCTGAATGCCTGTGGTTGAAGGTTAGATTGTTTGAGTTGGAATAACTCGTTGAAATCCGTGTTTTAGCCTACTTGCGAGTAGCAAATTTCAAAACGTTTCTAAACGAACGGATATGTGATGCTTTATTCCAAATTAGGCGATCTAGTCTATACTTGTTTTGCTGTGCGCATCACATAGTAATTCTACGCTAATAAATTGGAATAAGAAAAAATATTGCTTTCAAAATAAGATATCACGGTTAGTAGAGGCCGATCTTTAGATCGGGCGAGAGGCGGTGCTCATAGCTGACCTTCCCTAATCGTACCCAAGTTCCCGAGCCAAGGCAACTTTGGTGATGACGGACACGTGGCCTTTGGCACCGAGTCAGGGTTTCCTAAATTTCCCAAAATAAAACATTTAGGTGGCGACTCTGTATTTGGCAAAGCAGTCCATGTTTGGCACTTCTTTTTCTAAAAATCTATTTTTTTTCTCAAAACGATTTGCCGGATTGGGACTCTTTGGTTCAGATTAAGAACCGTAACAATTTGAGTCCGAACTGTAGTAGACCCACAAAACTAACGGAACGGGAGTCCATCCTCCCAGGGCGTTCGAGGACGTCTACAAACATGCTTGTGTTATGTATTTTGTGACTATAGGTCAAGACTGGAGGATCGATTGACCGCTTCGAACCCTTGTGAGTAACGTTATTGTAAAGATACGTTTATATGAATTATGTTCCAAATGAAATGTGATAAGCTATGTTTTACGAAATGATATCTTTTTTGTGAACAAATATTCCGTATTTGAAATTTATTATGGCATCCATAGATAGTCCCAAGTCATGGGGGACGGCATGAAAATGCGGGTCCATGACATTCATGTGTTTACGAGATCTCGTTAGCCATTTCATTGTGGTGATATGTGTTTAATCGGTATCCGGAACCGATTACTCTAGTCGAAAGACGTTCTGTGATGTGTTTTATGGGATGTACCATTATTATGTTCTGATACGACAATGATTATGCTATGATCTGTTTTGTACTTATGACATGTTCGGATTTCGTTCACTAACCCCTTTACCTTAATGTTATTCACTAGGCTTTAGCTCATTGTTTGTATATATATGTATACAAGTGAGCATTCTGAAGTTCGAGCCTGAAGGCTTTTGTCTGGAACTGTGTTCTGTTGTCAGCCAACCATTGCACCTCACGTGGAGGTTCCGGATGTGTCACTTGTCATGAGTTTCAGTTACTTGTGTATTTGACTAGTTATATTGTTGGTTGTACTTAAGATACTTTGATGTGTGTGGGTATAATGTATGATTGACTTCTGAATATGTATATAAAGTTTTAAATACTTTGTTTATATAAGTCAGCATAGCTCATTGGACAACTATATTTATGTATTTGCTTCCGCTAGCCCCTTCATTTTGTTAATCTATTCAGAGGCCTTCGGTAATCCAACGATTCTTGGCGATTCTGATGCTAAACCTCTGAGGCGGGTTTGGGTCGTACCAACCCAAGTCATGGACATGCCTTAGTCACACAGGCAGGACTAAGGAAGCCCCCTTGGGTTGGTACTAAGGCACAACATGGCTGATAGCAGGCTTAGTTGTGGCCTTCGCCCTGGGAAGCTGGGGAGTTTGTGGTTAGGTGGCTAAGAGTGGAGGCTTTGCCAAGGTGAACACGAACATAGCTGATAGTAGGTTAATGAAGTCCTAAGAATGCATGTACTGACTAAATAGAACAGAGAAGGCAAGTGCAGTAGCAAGGTTTACCACTGCAAGTGCATTCTTTGAGGTTCGACTAACAGGCAAGTCTGGCGGCAAACACTCCGCCCAAGAATGCACTTTCTTGAGGTTCAAAAGGGAGTTGCAGCGCCAAACACTCCCATCGCAACTACACTTGCTGAGGCTCAAAAATCTAGCTGTGGAGGCAAACAAATAGTACACGGTATATGCACAGGAACATGTGGCACCTTCAGCCTGGTAGCTCAAAGCAGAATATTCTATGTGATCCTTAGAGACACCTATCTTCTCTCTATTTGGCCACTTGGTGTCCTCTTGGTACCAAGGAAAAGACTATAAACAAAACTCATTTCCCAAGGTCCAAGAAGAAGAATTTTGGAAACTTGGGGGAGATTTTGCCCATTTGTGCACTGACATTCATTTCTGTTTGAGTTTCCTGCTTCACCCTCACCTAGCTACTCACTCTCTAATCATTCCACCATTGTTGGACTATTAACATAGTTTTGCCTCTTTAATCATCTTCCTAATCTTGAACCCCCCTACAATATTTTATCTCTTTATGTTATTCCACTACAAGAAAATCACCTTTGGCGACTAAATTTTTTGTCGCCAAAAGTCGCCTTTTTACCTTCCCCGACTAAATTTTTTAGTCGCCAGTTTTGTCGCGAATACATGGTCACCGAAGGTTTTGGTGACTAAAAAGGTTTTAGTCAGCAAAAAGACAGGCCTTTAGCGAACAAAGTTTTGGTCGCCAATACTCAATTCCACTGTTTAAAATTATACATTTGGCGACTAATCTTTTAGTCGCCAATAGTTGATGGAACGCCAACCAAACTGTTTAGTCGCCAAAACAAATACTTTTGGTGACCAATAGTTTAGTCGCCAAAGGTTGTTCGGTGGGAAAAAAAAAAAAGAAAAAAAAAAAAGCTAACTTTTCTACTTTTTTGAGATTCGAACCACCAACCTTCTACCTTCTAAACCTTTAGCAACACACTCCCTCCGCTATGTTACAATAACATCACATGAATATATATGCAAAATATATTAGTTATATAGTATATTGACCCGTATTAATATTAAACTATATATAAACATAATTATTTTTATTCAATATAATTTATGTAAAAAATAAATTATTTATTTAAAAAAAAAAAAAAAAAGCCACTTTTGGCGACTAAATTTTTTTTCAGTCACCAAAAACCTTAGTTTTGGCTACTACCAATAATTTAGTCACTAAAAAAATTAATTTCCACCTAAAAATAACCACTTTCGGCGACTAAACTGATTTTTAGTCGCCAAAGCTGCCACTTTTGCCGACTAAACTCAATTTTAGTCGCCAATTATCTACTTTTAGCTACTAAATTTTTTTTAGTAGCCAAAAACCTTTACTTTTGGCTACAAAAAATTTTTTTGTCGGTAAAACACCTACAATCGGCGACCAAACCATTTTTCAGTCGCCAAAACCTATGCTTTTGGCTACTAATTTCTTTTAGTCGCCAAAAACCTTCACTTTTGGCTACTAAATTGTTTTAGTCGCTAAAACCCACATAATCAGCGACTAAACTGATTTTTAGTCGCCAATAAGTATACATTTGGCTACTAAACTGTTTTAGTCGCCAATTGTCCTACTTTCAGCGACGAAATTTACATTTTTGGCTACAAATATTCCGTATTTGAAATTTATTATGGCATCCATAGATAGTCCCAAGTCATGGGGGACGGCATGAAAATGCGGGTCCATGACATTCATGTGTTTACGAGATCTCGTTAGCCATTTCATTGTGGTGATATGTGTTTAATCAGTATCCGGAACCGATTACTCTAGTCGAAAGACGTTCTGTGATGTGTTTTATGGGATGTATCATTATTATGTTCTGATACGACAATGATTATGCTATGATCTGTTTTGTACTTATGACATGTTCGGATTTCGTTCACTAACCCCTTTATCTTAATGTTATTCACTAGGCTTTAGCTCATTGTTTGTATATATATGTATACAAGTGAGCATTCTGAAGTTCGAGCCTGAAGGCTTTTGTCTGGAACTGTGTTCTATTGTCAGCCAACCATTGCACCTCACGTGGAGGTTCCGGATGTGTCACTTGTCATGAGTTTCAGTTACTTGTGTATTTGACTAGTTATATTGTTGGTTGTACTTAAGATACTTTGATGTGTGTGGGTATAATGTATGATTGACTTCTGAATATGTATATAAAGTTTTAAATACTTTGTTTATATAAGTCAGCATAGCTCATTGGACAACTATATTTATGTATTTGCTTCCGCTAGCCCCTTAATTTTGTTAATCTGTTTAGAGGCCTTCGGTAATCCAACGATTACTGGCCGGTTACGATGCTAAACCTACAGGGGCGGGTTTGGGTCGTAACAACCCAAGTCATGGACATGCCTTAGTCGCACAGGCAGGACTAAGGAAGCCCCCTTGGGCTGGTACTAAGGCACAACATGGCTGATAGCAGGCTTAGTTGTGGCCTTCGCCTTGGGAAGCTGGGGAGTTTGTGGTTAGGTGGCTAAGGGTGGAGGCTTTGCCAAGGTGAACACGAACATAGCTGATAGTAGGTTAATGAAGTCCTAAGAATGCATGTACTGACTAAATAGAACAGAGAAGGCAAGTGCAGCAGCAAGGTTTACCACTGCAAGTGCATTTGCTGAGGTTCGGGCTAACAGGGCAAGTGCTGGCAACAACACTCCGCAAGAACTTCACTTTCTTGAGGTTCAAGAGGGAGTTGCAGCGCCAAACACTCCTATCGCAACTACACTTGCTGAGGCTCAAAAAGCTAGCTGTGGAGGCAAACAAATAGTACACGGTATATGCACAGGAACATGTGGCACCTTCAGCCTGGTAGCTCAAAGCAGAATATTCTATGTGATCCTTAGGGACACCTGTCTTCTCTCTATTTGGCCACTTGGTGTCCTCTTGGTACCAAGGAAAAGACTATAAACAAAACTCATTTCCCAAGGTCCAAGAAGAAGAATTTTGGAAACTTGGGGGAGATTTTGCCCATTTGTGCACTGACATTCATTTCTGTTTGAGTTTCCTGCTTCACCCTCACCTAGCTACTCACTCTCCAATCATTCCACCATTGTTGGACTATTAACATAGTTTTGCCTCTTTAATCATCTTCCTAATCTTGAACCCCCCTACAATATTTTATCTCTTTATGTTATTCCACTACAAGAAAAATCACCTTTGGCGCCAAAAGTCGCCTTTTTACCTTCCCCGACTAAATTTTTTAGTCGCCGGTTTTGTCGCGAATACATGGTCACCGAAGGTTTTGGCGACTAAAAAGGTTTTGGTCAGCAAAAAGACAGGCCTTTACCGAACAAAGATTTGGTCGCGAATACTCAATTCCACTGTTTAAAATTATACATTTGGTGACTAATCTTTTAGTCGCCAATAGTTGATGGAACGCCAACCAAACTGTTTAGTCGCCAAAACAAATACTTTTGGTGACCAATAGTTTAGTCGCCAAAGGTTGTTCGGTGGGAAAAAAAAAAAGAAAAAAAAAGCTGCTAACTTTTCTACTTTTTTGAGATTCGAACCACCAACCTTCTACCTTCTAAACCTTTAGCAACACACTCCCTCCGCTATGTCACAATAACATCACATGAATATATATGCAAAATATATTATTTATATAGTATATTGACCCGTATTAATATTAAACTATATATATAAACATAATTATTGTTATTCAATATAATTTATGTAAAAAATAAATTATTTATTTAAAAAAAAAAAAGAAGCCACTTTTGGCGACTAAATTTTTTTTCAGTCACCAAAAACCTTAGTTTTGGCTACTACCAATAATTTAGTCGCTAAAAAAATTAATTTCCACCTAAAAATAACCACTTTCGGCGACTAAACTGATTTTTAGTCGCCAAAGCTGCCACTTTTGCCGACTAAACTCAATTTTAGTCACCAATTATCTACTTTTAGCTACTAAATTTTTTTTAGTAGCCAAAAACCTTTACTTTTGGCTACAAAAAAATTTTTTGTCGGTAAAACACCTACAATCGGCGACCAAACCATTTTTCAGTCGCCAAAACCTATGCTTTTGGCTACTAATTTCTTTTAGTCGCCAAAAACCTTCACTTTTGGCTACTAAAATTGTTTTAGTCGCTAAAACCCACATAATCAGCGACTAAACTGATTTTTAGTCGCCAATAAGTATACATTTGGCTACTAAACTGTTTTAGTCGCCAATTGTCCTACTTTCAGCGACGAAATTTACATTTTTGGTCGCTAAAACTGCTTTTTGTTGTAGTGTTTTAATATTTATGTTTTTAATTGGGTCAATTTTGACTCTTTATTTTAAATTTTATATCAATTTAATCCAATTAATAATATTATTTATGTTTTTTTAAAGAAAATTATCAATAAATTTGTTGAGATTAATTCACTAAATTGAATAAGTTTATAATTTTGTCCTTAAAAATATGACATGTAACATTTATATGCATATTTTCTATATAAAAACAAAATGTTAAGAGTTGGAATTAATTAGATTAAATTGAGACAAAGTGATAAATTCATAATCAAAATCGAGTTAATTGAAATTACAAAGATTAAAATGACACAAGAACCAAAATACAGGGACTACCATCATAATTTGCTTTACTTTTATTACATTGAATTTGAATTGAGTAATTATTTAGTCTGACTTGGTACAAAAATTGTGTTACAAGATTTATTTATAGCAGGGATCAAGGTTCTAAATATCGGCCGGTACGTACCGAAAAATGGGAGGGCCGCGTCGGATACTCACCGGTATACCGTTGAGATTGGATTTCACGTCCGTATCGGCCGATTCCTAACACGTATCGGCCCGAATCCGATACATACGACGATGCAGTCCGATACACGCTGGTACGGATGAAAATCAACACAGAAAACCTGCAAGATCTAAGCTTCTTTGGGCTATGGAGTTCACTTTGATCTTCAAGCTTCTTCAAAGACGGTTTGTGTCCCTGAGTTGCGTTTATGCTCTGTTTTTGGTGAGTTATTGTGCTATGCTCTGTTTTTTGGAACCGTTGCTATTGCTATGCTCTGTTTTAGTGTTGAATGCTTAGAGGTTTTTTTCCCTCATTTTTCTTTGTTTATACACCTACAGGCTACACTACACCACTGTTTATATTAATATATATATATATATATGGAGTTTTCTTAGGTGTGCAACCCACAAAAGGTGTAAGTGGGTTGCATACCATGTGCCACTCACACAAAAGGTGTAAGTGTAAGGTGTAAGTGTAAGTGGTAGGTATAAATGAAATGTATAAGTTGCACACCATGTGCCACTTACACAAAAGGTGTAAGTGCAAGGTAAAAAAAAGTGTAAGTGTAAGGTGTAAGTGAACACAAAAAGGTGTAAGGTGTAAGTTGCACACTATAGCATTACCCTATATATATATATATATATATTTCTACTGAGCAGAAGAAGGGAAAAAAAATAAGAAAAATACATGTTCAATCCAATCTGTCAAAAGCTTGGATTAGTGGAAAGGTTTGTCATTGATTTTTTATTTTTTATTAATTAATTTATTTATTTATTTTGGTGTTATGTTTTTGTACTATATTTTTTATCTTTGTGTCTTGCTTTGGTGTGAATGTTTAAGATTTAGAATTTTTTTTTTAAAGAGGTTTATTCTAATTAGATTTTTATTTTTATTTTAAATATATTATTATTACTAAGTAAATTAGAATTACAATATTTGTCAATTGAAAACTGTTATTGTAAATAATTGAAAGTTATAATTGAGACTAAAATAAATACATATCATTTAGTTGAAAATGAGTCAAAAGTGTTCCTACATATCAAAATTTTGATTAAAATGTGACAAATTAAGGCTAAAAGAGTTAAAAAGATGCATAAAATTGAGTTTTAGATGGATTGCTAATGATTTCTAAAATTTCCTTTGCCGACACCGATTCCCGATACGTACCGCCGATACTACCGATATCGATATTCGCGATCGATCCGTTCGTTACTCGATACCGCGATTTAGAACTATGGCAAGGATAGACACAACTTTAAATACATTAGAGTGGGCAATGACAGAGCTTTTACGCAATCCAGAGACTCTAAAGAATGCTTGAACAAATAGTTGGCAAAGGCAAACCAATATCAGAATCGAATATTGCACGCCTACCTTATTTGATAGCAATTGTTAAGGAAACCTTCAGGATGCACCCAGTAGTTTCCTTCTTAGTTCCTCATAAAGTTGACTCAGACGAGCAAGTCTGTGGCTACACAATCCCAAAAGGGTCACAAGTGCTAGTAAACGTCTGGGCTATTGGCCATGACCAAAGCATTTGGCCGAAACCCACCTCATTCATGCCGGAGAGGTTCTTGGACTCGGATATTGATGACCGAGGCTGCAATTTTGAGTTAATTCCATATGGTGTAGGTCGAAGAATATGTCCCGAGCTACCATTGGTGACAAGGATGATTTCAGTGATGTTGGGTTCACTCTTAAATTCGCTTGATTGGAAGCTTGATAGTGGGATTAAACCGGAGGACTTGGATATGGAGGAGAAGTTTGGCATGATCTTACAGAAGGCTCAACCTCTTTTTGCTGTTCCAGTCCAGGGTTGACAATGTGCATTTTTTTTTTTTCCCCTTCTTTTTTGGTTCTTCAATTCGTGTGCGGCAATAAGAATGGTTCTAGTGGTGTTGGGTTTGCTCATAAACTTATTTGATTGGAAGAGTGAAGGTAGGATTGAACTAGAGAACTTGCACATGGAGGAGAAGTTTAGCATTGCACCTTACAGAAGAAGGAACCAACCTCTTCTTGTTATCCCAACCTAGGGTTGACATTATGTTTTTTTCTCTGTTTCGATTCCTCAATTGGTGTGTGTGGCAATAGTCCTGGTGATGTTGGGTTTGTGTGGCAGTATGGTTTCCTTTTGTGCTTGAGTAAATGCCGGAAAAACTTTGTCGCAATTAGAATAATGGCAAGGTGGTTGATGGGTCGTTGAACACACCAAAATTAAATACTAAACTATACCAAATTCAATTAGAATAATGGCAAGTTCAGGTCTCAATCCACAGGGACTACTGTGAAATCAAACTAATTTAATTGTCAAATTCCTAAATTAATTTTGATGAAAAGATTGGTTGTTTATAACCTAATTTAATAACGAATAAATTAAACTAAGGAATTGAATTATCAAGAGTAATTGAAATTGGGTTTACTGAATTGAGGAAAAATCCTAGGGTAGAGAATTCACCACTAACCACATAATTAGGGTTTCCAATTGAAATCAATTATGCTATGGTTTGAACGGATTAATGTTTCGCAACTACAAGTTCGAAGCATTTGACAAGAAGATCATCACATTCAATGTACGAGCACGAACCATCTCAAGTAATACGAATCGTTCACTCTAAACTAAGGTAGTGATACGACTCGTTCCTCGTAGCATGGTTCGTCTCATACCTTGAATGTGAAGGAATAGAAAACACATGTATGGATAACATTCAACAATCACAGAAAGTCAAATATTCGAAGGAATAATGAAAATTATATAAAAGAAACTTCTAAAACACCATACAAATGTTCAAACCTTTACATAATTTAAAATCAAAAAGAAAACTAAATAATTACATGGCTAGGGTTTCATCAAAACCCTAGAAAATGAGACTAGCCACTCATGGAGGAGTGGGAGGAGGTAGATGGAGAAGGAACCACCATGGGAGACATCTTTGAAGCTTCTTGTTCCTTTCTCTTTCCCAAACCCTAGCCTCTCTCTTTTGGTCAAAACAATTTCAGAACCCTAAAAAAGCCTTTTCCTTTTCTTTTTATACTTCTACTCATTTCCAAACAGGTTTAAAACATCAGTTTGACTTTTCCAGAAAAAGTCAACCCTGTCCAAATTTTGTCTTTTTGCCCATTTTATGCTCCGACGATGTACAACCTGATTGACATTCAACACACATAAAGTATACGGTTTGACCAGCAAGTGAAGTTAAGAGATTCTAATTAACGGCCTCAATGATGTACATTTCGGCCTTAATCAGTGGTTATGTATATCATTGTAAACTACATTTAAAGTGCCTCCCACTCAACTTTTATTTCTACTTTATCTGTTTTATGAAGTTGGATTTATTCCTTTCTGTTCATTTCAACAAAAAAGAATATTTTTCATAAGAAATATTTTTTTGATCAATAATGTTAGGTATCATGAAAAATCTTTCATGAAAATAATCATGAAAGCTTTGTGATCCTTGAATTACACTTAGAATAAAGCACCACACACTAATCAAGATAATCCAAGAATTATAAATCTTTCATGATTATTTTCATAAAAAAAATTTCATGATTCTTAACTTTTCTCCTTTTTGATTTACAAATTTGAGATTAATATATTAATGATTGCATTAGTGTTGATGTTAGTGATGATGATGGTTACGGTGCATGGAGTGGTGAGGTGGTTGAGACTTTCAATTCCTTTCACATTTTTTGAACTAGTCAATTAAAAATAATTGATGGTATTTGGCAAGTTGGTTTGTGGCTAAAATAGCCATAAAAGACAAAATAGGTTATTTTAGCCACAACAAACAAAACATCACATCTAACCCATAATCATTAAACTCTTCTCTCCAAAAAAAAAAAAAACTAAAAAGTCAAAAAGTCCTTCACAAACTACAGACTAAAATAGCCAAAAAAGTTAAAAAGCTAAAAAATCAACCTACTCCCCAAACGGAGGCTTAAAAGCATCTCTAACAAATTGGCAAACTAGCAAGAACAAATGAGATGATCTTACTCATTGCGACGTTTTTGCACGCATCTTACTTTAATGATATTTGCTGTAATATACTTTGTATTTCCCTTTTCATCAATATAATCTTTTTTTTTACTGATAAAAAAAATTGAAAATAATTTTACAATCTCAGTGATGCACACAGCCTAATCATCATATAAACCAGCTACTGTTACTTCTTTCCTCAATTTTGGTGAACTTCAACAAATTTTTTTTTAAAGTAATTTTTTGATTTTCAATTTTTTCATAGTTTTAAAAAGCTGTTAAAAAAAGTTCTTTATGAATTTTTCCAAAGTTTTGCTTTTTGATAAAAAGAAAATTACGATATTACAATCATTAATACAGTATAAGTAAAGGGACACAGTGAAGTTTTTAAAAATATTAATAATGAAGTCATTTTTTAGCTGCTAACATTCTCAAATTTATTATTTTTTAATGAAAAAGTTGTTTTTAAATTATAACTAAACAAACCAATAGACTTTTTAACTTTTGACTATTTTAATTAAAAAAACTGTTTACTTAGAGATTACCAAATAGAGCTTAATCTATTAAAACACTCAAGTAAAATCAATGATATTTCTGAGAAATCTCCTGCAAACAGAGGCAAAGCTCCTTGGGTTTTGATAGGATGATCATGTGGTTAGCATTTGCAATGGACTTGACTTCATCAGGTGGGCTGTTCTAAATAATCCATCTCTGGAATTCGGGTTTCATAAGTTGGTCTTCTTCGCACACTATGTAAACCCGACTCACCGACCCGTATCTTGCTTCTGTTAGCAGCGATTCCTTGGCCACGTCATCGAAGAACATCCTGTTGGGCCTCACTAACGTCTTCACTAATTCCAGGTCCTGCATGAATCCCAACCCAATTAGGCCCAAATCTCATTATTATAAGAAAATTTTTCATTTCAGATGACCATTGTCTTCTTATCAAATTAAAAAAACAATAATAATAATTTTAAGAAATTTATTTATATTTATTGTTATTTAACTAAAAAAATTGAATAACCTAATTAGGAAAATAGTATAAATGCATTTGTTTTAACCAAAGGTTAGGTCTTTAATTCAATTTACCTTTTCCATTTTGCCATATAATCGAATAAGACCACTTACTCCCTTCTATTCTTTTTTTTTTTTTTTTTTTTTTTTTTTTAAGTTTATATACATTGCATTGATTCATGTGGTTGTTTATATCAGTAAAAGCAACTGTATGAACTAATAAAATTAAAAGGGACAAAGAACAGTGCATAGAAATAGGCATATAATTTAGATTCGGATAAATTATAAATGCACTCCTTGAGATTTGTTTAAAATACAAATTGCCCCCTGTAATTTAGAAAATTATAAATACCTCCTTGTTAGTATTTTTTATTTAACAGAATTAACTAAAAAAATGAAATTCATAATTGCTCTTCTATACAATAATAAAATTACCTAAATTACTAATTGAAACATATTTCTAACATCATTAAAAACTGTTAATTGATTTAATGATTTATTAATAAAAGGGGCGATTTGTTGTGAAATTAGAAATCTCTAGGGGTGAAATGTAATTTCTAAAACCACAGGGAGTGATTCATATTTTAATCAAATATCAAGGAGTGTATTTGTAATTTACACATTTGGATTCAATCTACATTAGATGCGGATTAAATTGGGCGTAATTTTTTTTTAAGCAAAAAGAAAATGATTCCCACATGTATTTATTAATTTGAGTTGTACATTCTGCATGTTTAATATAAAAATATATATATTTGAGAAAATGGTTTTTTATATAACCTTTTCACTTTGTTTCATATGAAAACTATGTGAAAGTCATTTTATTTTAACTTTTAAAGAAATTTCATCTAAAATTATATGATATGGTTTTTTTTTTTTTTTTTTTTTTTTTTTTTTTTTTTTTTTCACCTTCTTACAAAAATATCACTTAAACTCTTTTTGGATGCATTTTTATGCGAAATTTTTTTGATAATGTTATAAATTAAAATTTTAAACACAGAAAAATATCAAAAAAATAATATATTGTGTAGATTCACTTTAGGTGTAGGGTCCACTATAGGAGAGCAGAATTTGTGCAAAATAATCTAATTCAGTTACGTCTGCATTAAATTTTGTCATATCGCCGTATCCGTATCGTATCGTATTCGTATCTCGTATTTATATCCGTGTTTCCTAGCTACCTACCCACCCACCTTTGCAATCAATTATTTGATGATATTAGGGGTGTTAATTACCCAGACTTTGTAAACTTGGCCTCGTTTGGGAATAGGCTAATTTAGTAACTTTTTGACTATTTGGTTAAAATATGAGCTAAAAAAAACTAGTATGTTTGGGATGACTTTTTGGCTTTTTACAAAAAGATGTGCAAAAAGTAGAGAAAAAAGAGAATCTTTAACTTTTTGGTATGGGTTGTTGACTTTTTGGCTAATTTAGTAACTTTTTAGCTTTTTGACTAAAAGGGAGGATTCCCAAATGAGTTCTATTTTATTTGCCATCTTTTCTACCCAAAAAAAAAAAAAAAAAAAAACACCAAAGCTACCTACTTACCTTATTTATACTATCGTGAGCAAGTGAGCAATTCTCAATGGCCAAGAAAACATAGCAAAATAGAGAGCTACCCATGCACTTAAAATTTGTCATCCAGTTTCCATTTTGGTATATTTTTCATGACATATACAATCATTTATTTCTTTCTTTCTTTTTTGAGATTTAATACACAACTGTTTCAATTTCAATTTTTACCGATATAAATGAAACCAACATAAATATTATATAAATATACTTTTTATCACTGTCATTCCCTTTAATTTTTGAAATACCACTTATACAGATAACACAGGTTATTGAAACAATGAATTTACGACAATACCCTTGCCATTGTTCTTACTATGTGGCCCTTGTGTGACCTTCACCCCATCCTTAACATGAGCAACAAGGACGACTCCACAACGTATTGGGATTTTTTTGTCAATATGAAATGGAAAAATATTTTTATAAAATATTAAATGGTTAATTATTTCTGGTCTTGGTGCTACAAATTTAATATGGTAGATATATGATACTCGTACGAAACAAAGAAGGTTGAGATTTGGCAATTCCAGTCACCGGCGATGATAATAAATAAATGAATCATGAGAGATCCTATATCTCTCTAGAGTGCGTACTATATGTAATCATAAAAATATATAATTTTATTATCAAATTTTGTAACATTAATTAAAAAATATATAATTTTATCATAAATTGACGTAATAAAAATGTTTAAAATTTTGTATCTTAGTTATGACATTTTTTTATACTAATTTGTGATCAGATTATGCATTTTGTAATTAATATTATGAAATTTTATGATAAAATTATACATTTTTATAATAAATTGCATATGATGTAAACCCCTTAAATTAGCTACCTACTTCCTTTTATTATAGTGTTGTTTGAAATGATCTAAATAAAAATATTTTAAATTTTTTTTAAAAATATATAAAAAACAATAATATAACTCAAAAAAAAAAAAAAAAACACTTTTTATAGTGCACCCAATACACTCTCATACTCTCGTGAGCAAAGCAACACTTAATGGCCAAGAAAAAATAGCAAAATAGAGAGCTACCCATTGAATCACCCACCCACCCACTGTTTACAATCAATTATTTGATGATGTTAGGGGTGTTAATTACCCAGACTTTGTAAACTTTATTTCTAGTTTTATTTTATCTGCCACCTTTTCTACCCAAAAAAACAAAAAAGCTACCTACTGACCTTATTTATACTATTGTGAGCAGAGCAGCACTTAATGGCCAAGAAAAAATAGCAAAATGGAGAGCTACCCATGCCCCTAGAATTTGTCATCCAGATTTCTATTTTTGGTATATTTTTCATGACATATACAATCTGCTTCTTTCTTTCTTTCTTTTTCTTAGATTTAATATACAATCTATTTCAATTTCAATTTTTACCGATATAAATGAAGCCAACATAAAAGTATACTTTTTATCACTATCATTCCCTTTAATTTTTTTGAAAGAGTAATGATACATCCCACTAAAAGTGGTGATCTAAAGCATCACTAATGAGTTGGCAAGCATCACTAATGCTTTTAGAGCACCACTTTTAGTGGTCTCAAGCATAATTATTGAATTAAAGACCTAACCTTTGGTTAAAACAAATGCATTTATACTATTTTCCTAATTAGGCTATTCAATTTTTTTAATTGAATAACAATAAATATAAATAAATTTCTTAAAATTATTATTATTTTTTTTTTTTAATTTGATAAGAAGACAATGGTCATCTCAAATGCAAAATTTTCTTATAATAATGAGATTTGGGCCTAATTGGGTTGGGATTCATGCAGGACCTGGAATTAGCGAAGACGTTAGTGAGGCCCAACGAGATGTTCTTCGATGACGTGGCCAAGGAATCGCTTCTAACAGAAGCGAGATACGGGTCGGTGAGTCGGGTTTACATAGTGTGCGAAGAAGACCAACTTATGAAACCCGAATTCCAAAGATGGATTATTCAGAACAGCCCACCTGATGAAGTCAAGTCCATTGCAAATGCTAACCACATGATCATCCTATCAAAACCCAAGGAGCTTTGCCTCTGTTTGCAGGAGATTTCTCAGAAATATCATTGATTTTACTTGAGTGTTTTAATAGATTAAGCTCTATTTGGTAATCTCTAAGTAAACAGTTTTTTTAATTAAAATAGTCAAAAGTTAAAAAGTCTATTGGTTTGTTTAGTTATAATTAAAAAACAACTTTTTCATTAAAAAATAATAAATTTGAGAATGTTAGCAGCTAAAAAATGACTTCATTATTAATATTTTTAAAAACTTCACTGTGTCCCTTTAC
The DNA here is from genome assembly GCA_025200525.1 of Camellia lanceoleosa. Classification (NCBI taxonomy): domain Eukaryota; kingdom Viridiplantae; phylum Streptophyta; class Magnoliopsida; order Ericales; family Theaceae; genus Camellia; species Camellia lanceoleosa. Next base: position 42,317,313 of record CM045763.1, on the reverse strand, counting down.
TTATACTGTATTAATGATTGTAATATGGTAATTTTCTTTTTATCAAAAAGCAAAACTTTGGAAAAATTCATAAAGAACTTTTTTTCTTAACCAAAAAATAATTTTTGTAACAATTACCTAACAGCTTTTTAAAACTATGAAAAAATTGAAAATCAAAAAATTACTTTTAAATTTTTTTTTGTTGAAGTTCACCAAAATTGTGGAAAGAAGTAACAGTAGCTGGTTTATATGATGATTAGGCTGTGTTTATATCAGTAAAAGTAACTGTATGAATTAATAAAATTAAAAGGGACAAAGAACAGTGCATAGAAATAGGCATATAATTTAGATTCGGGTAAATTACAAATATACTCTTTGAAATTTACTTAAAATACAGATTGCCTCCTGTAATTTAGAAAATTATAAATACCTCATTGTTAGTATTTTTTATTTAACAGAATTAACTAAAGAATTGAAATTCATAATTGCTGTAATATACTTTGTTCCACATGAATCAATGAAATGTATATAAACTAAAAAAAAAAGTGAATGGAAGGGAGTAAAATGTATAATTTAATTAATTCTCTTCTCATATTTGTATAAAAATTGATGCTTATGATTACATCATTTTAAGTCAAATTATGAAAAAAAAAAATTTGAGGTCCATCGGTAAATATCCTACATATTAAAAAAATAAAATAAAAAAGAAAAAGAAAGAAAAATACGTAGCTTTTGGATATTGAGATCCAAAATAAAAATTTTAACTGAATAAGTAAAAATGAAATTTATTGACTTTATGTATTTGTATATTTGATCTTTAGTTTTTTTTTTTTATGTTAAATATATTTTCAATTTTTTTTTTATCAGTAAAAAAAAGATTATATTGATGAATGGGGTTAAAAACCCCATTTTACTTAATATATAGTATAACTTTGACTAGTTTAATATATTATTTCACCATAATTCCAATTAAGAGAATGTTCAACCCTTAATATTTTTTTTATCAAATTATAATTTGATAAAAATTTAAAAAGATGAAACGTTGAAATTTTTTTTTTCCCATCAAAATTGGTGGAAAGAAAAAAAAAATTGGAATAAGAATGAAAGTTCTTTTAAAAATTGATAAAAATTTAATGAAAAAGTTGGAGTAATTCATGTCAAATCAAAATTTTTATTCAAATTTAAAATCAAATTAGATTAAAAGAAATTAAAAGAAAATGATGAAAGTTTGAAAATATTTTTGAAACCTTCTTATTCTCAAAGACTAGAAATTCGTGTGTGTATTATATTCATACTGTATTTTTAGTTATGAAATTGAAATCAAAAGAAATGTAACTTAAATTATTGGATTAGTAATAGAAACATCATATTAATTATTATTAAATATCACTTTACTTCACATTTAATAATAAAATTGTATATTTATCTTAATTATAACTTTTAAATTTATACAGTTTCATAACAAGAAGAGATATGTCATAACTCATTTAATGTATATTAATCAGGTTTAACTTTTTTTAATACAAATTATCAAAAATTGCACTAAATAGATATATATATATATATTAATTGTTTTCAACTAATAATTTAAGAAGTTATAAACATAAAAGTTAACTTATAAATTTCATGTATACCACAAGGTAAAATATTAAATTACTTCAAAATAATTACAATGATTTTTTTTAAATTTATAAAGTCTCGTACATAGTACGAGTTGCCACTAATCTATACTTACTATATAATAAGCAAAAGAAGGTTTTTAACCCTAAATTTTGTGGGAGCTCCAATCCCTCAATGTAAATTTCTTGATTTTTTGATTTAAAAAAAAAAATCTTATCATTTATTAACTTCTCCCAACTCTCAAGTCTTACCATCATAATAACACTTTAAGGCATTAAGAACAAATATTAAAAAAATTCTTTGAAATCCAACACATATAAATTCCTTGAAAAGTCCCAACACATATGATTATTATCCCTCATAATAATACTTTAATGCATTAAGAACAAACATAAAAAAAATTTCTTGAAAAGTCCAACACATATGATTATTATCAAAATATTAAACTTTAATATAATATAATAAAAAAAAGACATTTAATTCCTTGAAAATTTCAACACATATGATTATTATCAAAATATTAAACTTTAATATAATATAAAAAAAGAAAAAAAAAGAAGACATTTAAAAAAAATATTTAAAAATCACAATTCACAAGCCGGGTGGAGGTTCCAATATGCTAATATATTTATACTATATATTAAGCAAAAGGGGGTTTTTAACCCCCAAGGTCTATGGGAGTTTCAATATTCCAATCTGAATTTTCTAAATTTTTTATTTTTAAAAAAAATTTAGTATTTATTGATTTGGTCAAAATCTCCTAATTAGTATTTATTAATTTTTTTCAATTCACATGTCTTTCCACATGCCTGCATTTATTGATTTGGTCAAAATCTCCTGATCAGCATTTAAAATCTCCTTATACAAATAATTATAGATATAATCTGTGTATAGTTACTACAGTACCTTTTTCAACTTCTCTCATACACTATGGTTAGTGATAAGATTGTTAAATCATTTTTATAAAAAATTTCAAAAAATATAATTTATATATTAAAAAAATCTAAAATAAATATAAATATCTATAATTATCCCGTACATAATACAGATGATAGGCTAATTTATATATAATACCAAAAGTAGTTGAGAAGATGCACAAAGTTGATACGCGTTTGGTCTTCCCCATGATGCCAACCAAAAGTTTCCATCATGCAATGCCTTTCCATTACTCCATGCAATCTGCCACAAATCTATTTACATCCTTCAAGTGCAGCCCACCATTTGCAGCTTCCAATAAATCATGTACATACCAAATTAATGCATCATCACTATAACATGTAAGAGTTTTAAAGATTAAATATTTTAATTTTTAAAAATAAAAATTTTGTTACAAAAGATATTTAGATCTCGTTTGGCAATAGGCCGGTTTAGCTAAAAAGTTACTAAAAAAATCAAAAAGTCAACAACACATACCAAAAAGTCAAAGATTCTATTTTTTCTCTACTTTTTGCACATTTTTTCGTAAAAAGTCAAAAAATCATTCCAAACATACTGATTTTTTTAGCTCATATTTTAGTCAAATAGTCAAAAAGTTACTAAATTAGCTTGTTCCCAAACGAGGCCTTAGGGACCAATTTCTATCGTCATGAGGATAGTCGCTAAAAGGTCATTCTGAAAAGTGTACAACAAGGCTTTTAGTAACAAAATTTTGAAAATGTCACTAATAAATAGACTTTTAGAGACAAAATAATTTGGTCTCAAAATGTTTTATTTTTTGAAACAAAAAATTTGATATAATTCATCACTAATGTCTAATTTTCGTTGCTAAAAATATAATAACGACAATTTTCGCAACAAAAATATTTTGTTCTTAAAAAATAATTTTGATCCTAAATTTTGGTTCCTAAAATCTTAATTTTTTGTAGTACATATATCTACCATATTAAATTTGTAGCACCAAGACCAGAAATAATTAACCATTTAATATTTTATGAAAATATTTTTCGATTTCATATTGACAAAAAAAACCCCAATACGTCGTGGAGTCCTCCTTGTTGCTCATGTTAAGGATGGGGTGAGGTCACACAAGGGCCACATAGTAAGAACAATGGCAAGGGTATTGTCGTAAATTCATTGTTTCAATAACCTGTGTGTAAGTGGTATTTCAAAAAATAATTATGCTTGAGACTACTAAAAGTGGTGCTCTAAAAGCACCACTAGTGATGTGGCAATGGATGGGGCCCTTTTTTTTTTCTTTTTTTTTTTTTTAATTGCTTGCCAACTCATTTGTGATACTTTGATCACCACTTTTAGTGGGATGTATCATTACTCTTAATTCAATTTACCTTTTCCATTTTGCCATATAATCGAATAAGACCACTTACTCCCTTCTATTCCTTTTTCTTTTTTTTTTTCTTTTTTTTTAAGTTTACATACATTTCATTGATTCATGTGGTTGTTTATATCAGTAAAAGCAACTGTATGAACTAATAAAATTAAAAGGGACAAAGAACGGTGCATAGAAATAGGCATATAATTTAGATTCGGATAAATTACAAATACATTTCTTGAGATTTGTTTAAAATACAGATTGCCCCTGTAATTTAGAAAATTATAAATACCTCCTTGTTAGTATTTTTTATTTAACAGAATTAACTAAAAAAATAAAATTCATAATTACTCTCTTATACAATAATAAAATTACCTAAATTACTAATTGAAACATATTTCTAACATCATTGAAAACTGTTAATTGATTTAATGATTTATTAATAAAAGAGGGGATTCGTTGTGAAATTAGAAATCTCAGGGGATAAAATGTAATTTCAAAAACCACAGGAGGTGATTCATATTTTAATCAAATCTCAAGGAGTGTATTTGTAATTTACACATTTGGATTCAATCTACATTAGATGCGGATTAAATTGGGCGTAATTTTTTTTAAAACAAAAAGAAAATGATTCTCACATGTATTTATTAATTTGAGTTTTATATTCTGCGTGTTTAGTATAAAAATATATATATATTTGAGAAAATGGTTTTTTATATAACCTTTTCACTTTGTTTCATATGAAAACTATGTGAAAGTCATTTTATTTTAACTTTTAAAGAAATTTCATCTAAAATGATATGATATGGTTTTTTTTTTTTTTTTTTTAAATACAAAATGCCCATTAAAATGGTTTAGTTACAAAAATATCACTTAAAACTCTTTTTGGGTGCAGTTTTATGTGAAATTTTTTTAATAATGTTATAAATTAAAAATTTAAACACACAAAAATATCAAAAAAATAATATATTGTGTAGATTCACTTTAGGTGTAGGGTCCACTATAGGAGAGCAGAATTTGTGCAAAATAATCTAATTCATTTACGTCTGCATTAATTTTTGGATTTTATAACTTTAATCTAATTTTTGGATTCATTGAAGGAATGGATGACAAAAAAGAGTTAAAGAGGGATTATTAATGTGGGGATGAGAAGTTTCACACTTTGTAGAGTATACAATTGACAGTAAAAGAACAACCACAGATCATAATCGTTGTCTTACATGACAATAGTCAGAAAAGGAAAAATGTTTATGACTCATTTATTGTCAATTAAATATTTTTTTAATAATGTTATATGTATTAATTGGTATATTAATTACTATACTAATAGATAACATATTATAATTTTAAAAGTTTTAAATTTTTATAATTTATATAATAGATAAGATTATAATTTTAAAGTAATTATGTCATAATAATAAATGTTATTATGACCATATTTTGATATGCAAACTAATTGGCTCGTGCAACAACACCGATTTTTTCTCTTATGCGGTTTTATATCATGACTAGCGAATTGTCTTTGTAATTTTATATATTTAAATTTGTAAATAATTTTATTAAACTTTAATCTCACATCATTAATCTAAGTTACTCAAATTTGACTAATATAATGTAAATTTCTCTGTATACATTGCAAATTAATTTTGAGTTAAATGTTTTGATATGGTCATTTGCACGTCAAAATATTTTATTTAAAACCAAGTAAAAACAACTGTTCTGTAAAATAGTGATTAAGACCAGGTGTCGATCCTCAGAGACTAATCAAATTGTTTTGATACAAAAATAATAATTAAACCAATTTAAGAAAATTGATTTTGAAATTAATAAAACTAAAATTAATCAAAAATAAAATAAATAAAATAAAATAAGAAATTTCTTATCGTTTTGAATCTACCACTAACCTTATAATCAAGGGTTATTGTATTAGTTTTCAGAAAAATCATTATTTTGGATAAAATTATATAAGTTGATCAAAATATATCATCAAGAGAATTTGTATATAAAACCGTAAAAGCCACTTAATCATCTTCGCTTAGCACAAACCGTTACTACTAAACTAAACTAATCTAAGGTTGATGCACGACTCATCTTACTAAATATGACTGATCTAACAATTTTAATACACTGTAGTGAAAATAATTGTATAACATAATTTGAATAAAACATTTATTGTACAAAAATATCTAAAAATTATACAATTTATCCAAATCAAATCAAATCAAAACTAAAAGGGTTTTGCTACATCCCCCTAAAAACACCCCCCCTAATCCCCCTAATTTCCATTTCAAGTAAGAAAAAACTTCAAAAAAAAAAAACAGTTTCCTAAAAAGGAAATTAGGGGGATTAGGGGAGGGTATTTTAGAGCTACCAAACATTTCCCTATATTTAATATAATAAATCACAATTATTTGATCAAGGTTTCATCTCCACCCTAAGATGAAAAATTATTTCCTAACACTCATGCCACACTAATAGATAAAAATTATACTCTCCCACCTTCCCTTTCTTTCTATTTTTCTCTCTCTTTCTCCCTACTTCCTTGGCCGAAACCTCTGCCCGCTTCCCTCTCCCCTCTGTTCTTTCTTTCTCTTAAACTTCTTTTATTACCTTGAACATACAAAAGAAAACAAATATATATATATATATATATAATATAATATTTTGTTATATATATATATATTAGTATATGCCCGTGCTCATATCCGTACCCGTGCCTAAAGACACGTTATAAATAAAAATAAATGAACAAAAAAGAGAAAATAAATAAATAAGGGAGGAAAATTAAAAAAAGAAAAAAAGAAAAGAAGAAGATGAAGGTGGAATCATGAGATCATTGAAGAGATTATTAATGAGATCATGGAAGGGTGGATAAGAAAAAAAAAAAAAATAAGAGAGAAACAAGAAAATAAGATACATCACAATCGTTATTTTGTAATTTAAACAAATTTAAACAATCTAAATATTTTAATAAGACAAATATATATAGGATATTTTCAAAAATTTTCTGGTCAATAGATATATATATATATATATATAATTTGAGTTGTTGACTGGTGTAAGAGGCATGCTGCCTCTTTTTCTCTTTCTTTCTTTTTCATGTTTTTTTTTTCTTTCTTTCTTTCCACTTTTGCTTCCATTGCTTTCAGCGGCCTCTCCTTTATTTTTTTGTTTTTTTTTGTTTTTTTCATTTTTTAATTTATTATTTATATAATATAATATAATATTATATATTATTTATACTAATTAATGTATAAATACTAATATATATATATAGACATAAAAATCACACAAAATTATAAAATTATACCAATTAATGGACTAATAAAATATATATTAATGGGTCAAATGTGTAACATTTAGAATCCAATCACACCTCCCAACTTACATTTTGCTAGTATTCGAGCAAAATAAAACTAAAAAGACAATAAAATAAAATTTATCTATGTCATTTTCGTAAAGAATACGATTACATTTAGCGTATGCAACTAGTCTTTGAACCCTTAAGTTATCCCTAAGGCCCCGCTTGTTTGGGATTATAGGGAGGGGATTAGGATTGATAGTAAGGTGAGACTACTATATGGGGTCACTACAGGAAAAAGTAGAATTGGCGACTAAAATTTGAATTTTCATCGCTGAAAGTAGCAGAATTGGCGACTAAAATGGAATTAGTAGCCAAAAGTGAAGGCTTTTTGGCAACTAAAAGCTTTAGTAGTCAAATGTATAGTTATTGGCCATCGAAAATCAGTTTAGTCGCCGATTATATGGGTTTTAGCGACTAAAAAAATTTTAGTAGCCAAAAGTCAATATTTTTGGCGACTAAAAACATTTAGTAGCCAAAAGTATAGGTTTTGGCGACTAAAAAATAGTTTGGTCGCCGATTATACGTGTTTTACTGACAAAAAAAAAAAATTTGTAGCTAAAAGTCAACAATTGGCGACTAAAATTCAGTTTAGTCGCCCAAAGTGGAGCGTTTTGGCGACTAAAATTCAGTTTAGTCGCCAAAAGTGGAGGTTTTAGACGGGAATTAATTCTTTTAGCGACTAAAAAATAATTAGTAGCCAAAAAGTACAGAATTGGCGACTAAAAAAACAGATTTAGTCGCCAAAAGTGGTCCCCTATTTTTTTTAGTAAATAATTTATTTTTTATATAAATTATATTAAATAAAAATAATTATTTATATATATAGTTTTATATTGATACCGGTCAATATACTATATAAATAATATATGTTGCATATATATTCATGTGATGTTATAGTGGCATAGTAGGGAGAGTGTGTTGCTAAAGGTTTAGAATGTAGGAGGTTGGTGGTTCGAAACTTGGTATAGCGGTCCCGGGTTTACCCCTTGTTGTATAGTGGTCCGGACATGTGTCCGTGGATGTTGGTAATTGAGTATTGTCTTATTTACGTCCTTTCTTGCTTTGTTTTTGAGTTACAGGATGTGTTGGGCAGGCTTGTCACAGGTTGGTTAAGCTTAAGAACCAAGTCTAGTTGCCCAGGTTTTGACTGGTCCGCTCGAGCGGACATGTTTACGCTCGAGCGGATGGGTTGTTGTTGCTTGTACGCTCGAGCGGAGGTTTTGGCGCTCGAGCGGAGAATGCACCCTTTCAGTATTTCGTGCACCTGCAAAACTTCTGCAAGTGTGGTTTATGCGCCGAAGCGGGTCTTTAGCGCCGAGCGCCTGATGTTTTTGGTGAGAGTTCTGGGAGAGGGAGACCTGTGCTCGAGCGGGCTGGGATCTACGCTCGAGCGGACGAACTTTGTGTCTGTGTCTTGGAGCTCGAGCGGACAATGTTGCGCCGAGCGGAACTGTTTATGTGTCTTTACGCCGAACGGAGAGTCTTACGCCGAGCGGACTGTCAGATAACCGAGTGGGGGCATTTTAAATCACTTTTTGACTTATCTTCTTTCTCCTACTTTACCAAAACGCCATTTTCAGAGCTTCTCACTCAAAAACCATAACTTCTCTCTAAGTATTGATCTAGCTAGAGTGTGTTGTTCACCTTTTGTCTTCACAAAAAGGGTGTTGATCGTCGAGGGCGTCATTTTGATCCGAATAGTTTGGTGTTTGGAGCATTTTGGTTTTGGGTCCTTCTCCTTTGGAGCTCATCTTTTGAGGTAGGGATATCCTACTCCTCTTTATGAGTCTTGTCTTTAAATTTTAGCATTTTGATATGTTGGTAGTTGTTGTGTAAATGTATGGGAAACTTTGGGCCATTGTGTAATTTTATAAAAGTTTGGGGTTTTGTCTATAATAAACCTAGAAGCATGTTTGGTATAGAAACATGGAATTAATGTTGAAACATTAGTGGAATTGGAACCTAAGGGTTGTTATGTTATGAATTATAACGATGGATAGAATACATTGATTTTATGTATTGTTATGTGATGTGTATAATTGTTGTTTATATACATTGTGTTGTGTTGGAGGAGATAGGGGATGTACTCCATGGTTTAGGGAAGATAGGGATGGACCTCTAAACCGGATGTTATTGGGAGGAGATAGGATGAACTCAGAGATAGAGCATGTATGCTTATCTAGAAATGTATTGACAGAGCGTATATGCTTGTCTTTGGAAGTATGGATATGACTGTTATGTTTATATTTGTTGAAGTGAAATGTGTTGGCATGAGTGCTTGTCTCATGTGAGATGTTTGAGCCAAGGTTATGATATGGCAAGTGAAAAGGAAATATAGACTTAAACGTCTTGGAATTGTATTATGTTATGAAAGAACATAAAAGTGTTGACCATCTATCAACTGTTAATCTTTTAGTCATTGTTCATAATTGGTTTAGTATATTTCTACTGGGCTGTGGCTCACCCTATATGGGAATATTATTTTCAGGTACAGGTAGTATGCCACCTCCAAGGACTTAGCTTGGAAGGCTAGTGGCGGACGGACTTTTTGGTTGTCTTTCCTTTTGTAACATTACATGTAAATTCAAGCCAAGGGCTTAATGTGTAAATGAGTTAGCACTCTACTTTCTTGTAACCAAGTGTTAACTTGGAAGTCAGAAGCCCTTAGGGCATTTGCTTTTGTTGTTAACATGTAATACTATTTGTAATAGAACTCGTTGAATGGGAAGACGTGGATCTTTTATATATCTTGGCATGTCAATATTGTTGGGTTTAATGTCATTATTTTGAGGCGTTATAACTTGGTATCGAGCGCATCGGTTCAATACTGGTACGTGGGAAGTGATTAGGATCACAATGGGTTTGTCTCGCTTGATAGAGACTTAGGTGTACTGTTATATATTTGTGTGATAACATGCTTATGTGATTATTTGGGTATGGGATTTAGTTTCTAGGATGTTGATTGGGTCTTTGGGTTTCTGGGAGTCTTGTTGGAAAGGCACTTGATCAATGCTGTTTCTAACCGTACTCTAGTAACGCCTTTGGGACTATCATCATCCTGGAAATGAAATTGTAAGTGCTATATGTGTTTATGTGCTTACGTGGAATGAATTACGCTTATCCATGCATTAGGACGTGAGTGTTTAGTTTTGGCACGCTTATAAATGTGCTAACGCTCGTTACCTTTATTAGGATGTCGACGAGCAAGAGGTGGTAGGCGTGGTAGGCCTAGGAGGCAGAAGTGCCATTACGGATGAGGTTCCGCAGCTCAGAGGGGTTGGTCAGCCAATGTGGCCGAGCTGGGTCAAGAAGCTATAGGTGCCTTGGCCCGGAGATAGCAGGGCTTTGGGTATTCTCAGAGCAGAAATCGTGCAACCGAGGCAGACCTTCTTTCTTGAAGAGGGAGTTCTTCCTGCCTAACCCGAGAGAGTTTGTTGGGGATCCTAAGGAGCCATTGAAGGCGCAGCAGTGGCTAGAACAAATGAGTAAACGCTCAAATGCTAGGCATTGAGGACGAGCATTGAAAGTGACCTTGGCATCCTTCCACCAAGGGAGATGCGGTCAATGGTGGAAGTATGAGAAAGTTCGTGTGGGTGGTACTTGGGAGGCGTTAGAATGCTTTCCATGAGAGGTTTTTATCCGATGGCTAGAGAGAGACCGAGGGATCGGTTACCAAGCTTAAGGTGAGGGTTTGTCTGTGGCCGAGTTTGAGGCTACATTTACTAGCTTGTCCAGGTTTGCACCTGAACTGGTGGCGACAGAGGAGCGCCGTTGCTACGAGTTTGAGCGGAAGTTGAGGTGGGACCTCAAGTTGAAAGTTGGTGGACCTTACATTCGAGAGTACAGGCATTTGGTGGATGCTGCAGCTCATATGGAGCTGATGATGCAGGAGGGAGAAGAGGAGAAACATGGGGGCTCCAAGAGGGGCCAAGAGGGACAGGGTGATGGCAGGAGGCAGAGGGGTTATAACCCTCAGCCGTCCCAGGGTGGTTTGGCCAGGTCGACTTTCCCAGTACCGAGTGCAGGCTCCGGGAGGGGCAGTCAGGGAGAGTTCACCTGCTACAAGTGTGGCCAGCCGGGTCACAAGGCAGCTTGTCCCAAGGGCGGGGTCGAGAGTCGCTTTCGTCACCTAGGCCACAGAGCGAGTTCGGGGGGCACTTTGTCGTGTTACTGCAGGGACACGGGCCCATGAAGAGGTATTGCCCACGGTCGAGTGCCACCAGAGCGCCTCGTTCTAGACAGACGCAGGATTTCAAACCCTCAGGCAGTGCAGCCTCGAGGGCCAATCCGGGGCTTGCTGTCCCGGCCAAGGCAGAAATTCTATGCTCGAGAGGCGAAAGGTGTGGATCAGGCCTACAGGCGCTGTGGTATGCCGTTATCACACAGACCTAGTACCGCTCCATCAAGAGTGAGAGGTACCTTTTTGTTTTGCAATACGGTTTAGTGTGTTGATTGATACTGGTGCGTCTCATTCTTTTGTATCTCACGATTTGCATCTGTGGTTGGAATTGGAGTTAGCAGTGTTGGCATCTCCTATCTGTGTAGCGCCACCTACTGGGGGTGAGTCGATTTTGAACCACGGGTGTAGAGGTTGTGACATAGAAGGACGATCATAGGCTTCCGCTTCCTTTTGTAGTTATGCCCATGAAGGGCTTTGATGTTATTTTGGGTATGGACCGTTATCGCCATACCGAGTCATTATTGATTGCTACCGCCAGAGGGTTACTTGTTGTACCGTGAGCGGGAGTGTTTTCATTTCTTGGGAGACCGGGTTGGTAGTATTGTGCCACCGGTATGGTCTGCGAGGCGAAATGAGCTTAGTGGTCTACTTGCTAGCTTTGAGAGTGGTGAGTGTGATGAGACTCGATTGTGTTGCCAAGAGTAGTTTGTGAGTACTGGATGTCTTTCCCGAGGACCTTGTCGATTTGCCACCTCACCGAGAGATTGAGTTCTCTATCGATTTAGTGCAAGACGGCGCCGATTTCTATGGCACCTTACCATTTTGCTCCAAAGAGAGTTGGTTGAGTTGAAAGTTCAACCTGGATTGCTAGATAAGGGTTTTGTTCGCCTCTAGTGTTTCATCGGGGAGCACCGCACTCTTTGCTAAAAAGAAAGGTGGTGCCTTGAGATTGTGTATTGACTACCGAAAGTTGAATCGGCTACGCCAAGAATAAGTACCCTATGCCCCAGATAGATGATTTGTTTGACCAGTTGAAGGGTTCCGTTGTTTCTCTAAGATAGATTTGAGATCGGGTTACCACCGCTAAGGGTCAGGAGGAGGATATTCAAGACGGCATTCCGTGACGGTATGGCCATTATGAATTCCTAGTAATGCCATTTGGGCTTACCAACGCACCGGCAGTCTTTATGGACTTGATGAACCGGATCTTCCGGGAATTCTTGGATAGTTTTGGAGTCGTTTTCGTAGACGTCATCCTTATCTATTCACCTTCGTGAGGAGGAGCACGAGGAGCACTTGAGAGTGGTGCTTGAGTTACTTAGAGCCCATAAGCTGTATGCTAAGTTCGGGAAGTGTGAGTTTTGGCTAGAAGAGGTGAAGTTCTTAGGCCATGTGGTTTCTGGGGAAGGGGTGTCTGTTGATACATCCAAGATTGAGGCAGTGCAAGATTGGGCACAGCCTAAGAGTGTGTTTGAGATTCGCAGTTTTCTGGGATTAGCTGGGTATTACCGTCGGTTTGTGAAAGATTTCTCCAGGTTAGCTTCACCGTTGACTAGATTGACTCGGAGGGGAGTCAGCTTTGTATGGGGTGAGACTTGTGAAAAGTCGTTTCAGGAATTGAAGGTTAGATTGACCACCGCTCCAGTCTTGATTATTCCGGAGAGAGGGTTGGGTTATGCAGTCTATTGTGATGCCTCACGAGAGGGTATGGGTTGTGTGTTAATGCAAGGGGGAAAGTAGTAGCCTATGGCTCACGTTAGTTGAAAATTCACGAGAAGAATTACCCTACGCATGATCTAGAATTAGCGGCTGTGATCTTTGCCTTAAAAATCTGGAGGCACTACCTTTACGGTGAGAGATTCGAGGTGTTCTCGGATCATAAGAGTCTGAAGTATCTGTTTTCACAGAAAGACTTGAACTTGAGGCAGAGGAGGTGGATGGAGTTTATTGAGGATTACGACTTCGAGTTGCATTATCATCCGGGAAAGGCCAATGTTGTGGCCGATGCCCTTAGCAGAAAATCCGTTAGTAATGTAGCTTGTATAGCTATCCGGGAGTGGGGGATGTTGGGGGCAATTGGAGAATTTGATTTGCTTCGCGAATCCACCAAGTCATGGGCCTTGTTTTTTGTTGTTGCGCAACCTACACTAGTGACTAGGGTGTTAGAGGCACAGAGAGGTGACCTTGAGGTAGAATCACTCCGAGAGAAGATCTCCAATGGGAAGGTTGAGAAGGGTTTGACGGTGTATCCCGACCTGAGTGTGAGATACCGAGACCGTTTGCTTGTACCGGGGGCTTGCCGAGAGGAGGTCCTCCGAGAGTTTCATCATTCCCGCCTTGCGGTGCATCCGGGAGGTACTAAGATGTATCGATTTGGGTCGCCATTTTGGTGGCGGGTATGAAGAGAGATGTGGCGCAGGTTCTAAGTGCCTTACTTGTCAGCAAGAGAAGGCCGAGCATCAGAGGCCGGCGGGTTTGTTACAACCCTTGCCTATTGCCGAGTGGAAGTGGGAGCATGTCACTATGGACTTCGTTGTAGGTCTTCCGAGGACTCGCCGGGTAATGACGCTATTTGGGTGGTTGTAGACCGTTGACCAAGTCGGCGATTTCATTCCGGCGCGCGTGAGAGATTCAAGAGATCATCTTGCCGACTTATATATTCGGGACATAGTAAGGTTGCACGGGGTCCCAAAGTGACGATTGTCTCGTGATAGAGATCCTCGCTTTCTTGCTAGGTTGTGGCGAGTTTGCAGAGTGCTTTAGGTACTAAGTTAACCTTTAGTACAATTTTATCATCCTCGGTGATGGGCGCCTGAAAGGCACTATTCGGATCCTTGAGGATATGCTTCGAGGTTGTGTCCTTGATTTGATGGGACGTGGAGAGGCACTCATGCTGGTAGAGTTTGCCTACACAACAATGCTTTTCAGCCTAGTATCGGTATGGCACCGCTTGAGGCCTTGTATGCCCGACCTTGTAGGTCTCCGCTTTGTTGGGCCGAGGTGGGTGACACACCTTGTTGGGTCCGGAGTTGGTTAGGGAGACGACAGAGAAAGTTGAGCTTATCCGTAGGAGGCTTGTTACAGCCCAGAGTCGTCACAAGTCCTATGCTGACCGTAGGAGGAGAGGGTTGGAGTTTGAGGTGGGTGATCACCTTCTTCAAGATATCACCTAGGCGGGGTTTGTTGAGATTTGGGAAGAGGGAAGTTATCCTCGGTTTATTGGTCCTTTGAGATCCTTGAGCGGATTGGCGAGGTTGCTTATCGTTAGCTTTGCCGCCACAGCTTGGCCGGAGTTCATGACGTGTTTCATGTGAGTATGCTTCGGAAGTATGAGCCGGATCCATCACACGTGTTGGATTGGACCGACTTAGAGGTAGATGAGGATGCCTCCTATGAGGAGAGACCGGTTCAGGTCTTGGATAGGCGGGATCAAATCCGCGTCAAGGCAAGACCATCCCTTTGGTTAAGGTTTTGTGGAAACATCACGGAGTGGAGGAGGCCACTTGGGAACGTGAGTTGGGAGTCCGCGAGAAATATCCGGACTTATTTGTTGATGTGTAATCAAGTGTTGCAATTGTGTAATTGTAATGAACTTTAAGAACATTTGAAATGCCTTAAGTTGTAAAACATGGAGCATGTTTTGGTTAATGAAATGTTGTAGAACTTGCCTTGTTATGGGAGTTGATTATAATATTGCATATGTTGGCCATATTATAGAAATGGAATTGTATCATGATTATTGCTTATGATATGAATTGTAAACCATCTATGTGGGAAATGGTTGAAATGGAAAGAAAATGCATGTTGAAATGTATATATTGTTAAAATGCCTCTTGATGAGAGATGGAATGACCGGTAATGGGTCGAATTGTGTAATGTTGTGGTATAACATTGTTTAAAGGAGAGGAAAACTTGCCTTTCAAAACTTGTTTTTAATTTCGGGACCTAAATTCTTAAGGAGGGAAGTTATAGCGGTCCCGGTTTACCCCTTGTTGTATAGTAGTGGTCCTGACATGTGTCCGTGGATGTTGGTAATTGAGTATTGTCTTATTTACGCCCTTTCTTGCTTTGTTTTTGAGTTACAGGATGTGTTGGGCGTGCTTGTCACAAAGTTGGTTGCTTAAGAACCAAGTCTAGTTGCCTGTGTTTGACCGTCCGCCGAGCGACATGTTTACGCCGAGCGGATGGGTTGTTGTTGCTTGTACGCCGAGGAGGTTTTGGCGCCGGCGAGAATGCACCCTTTCAAGATTTCGCACCGCAAAACTTCGCAAGTGTGGTTTATGCGCCGAAGGGTCTTTAGCGCCGAGCGACAAAGATGTTTTTGGTGAGAGTTCTGGGAGGGGGAGACCTGCGCTCGAGCGGGCTGGGATCTACGCTCGAGCGGACGAACTTTGTGTTTGTGTCTTGGAGCTCGAGCGACAATGTTGCGCCGAGCGAACTCGCTTTTATGTCTTTACGCCGAACGGAGAGTCTTACGCCGAGCGGACTGTCAGATAACCGAGTGGACGGGCATTTTAAATCACTTTTGACTTATCTTCTTTCTCCTACTTTACCAAAACGCCATTTTCAGAGCTTCTCACCAAAAACCATAACTTCTCTAAGTATTGATCTAGCTAGAGTGTGTTGTTCACCTTTTGTCTTCACAAAAAGGGTGTTGATCGTCGAGGGCGTCATTTTGATCCGAATAGTTTGGTGTTTGGAGCATTTTGGTTTTGGGTCCTTCTCCTTTGGAGCTCATCTTTTGAGGTAGGGATATCCTACTCCTCTTTATGAGTCTTGTCTTTAAATTTTAGCATTTTGATATGTTGGTAGTTGTTGTGTAAATGTATGGGAAACTTTGGGCCATTGTGTAATTTTATAAAAGTTTGGAGTTTTGTCTATAATAAACCTAGAAGCATGTTTGGTATAGAAACATGGAATTAATGTTGAAACATTAGTGGAATTGGAACCTAAGGGTTGTTATGTTATGAATTATAACGATGGATAGAATACATTGATTTTATGTATTGTTATGTGATGTGTATAATTGTTGTTTATATACATTGTGTTGTGTTGGAGGAGATAGGGGATGTACTCCGCGGTTTAGGGGAAGATAGGGGATGGACCTCTAAACCGGATGTTATTGGGAGGAGATAGGGGATGAACTCCGTAGATAGAGCATGTATGCTTATCTAGAAATGTATTGACAGAGCGTATATGCTTGTCTTTGGAAGTATGGATATGACTGTTATGTTTATATTTGTTGAAGTGAAATGTGTTGGCATGAGTGCTTGTCTCATGTGAGATGTTTGAGCCAAGGTTATGATATGGCAAGTGAAAAGGAAATATAGACTTAAACGTCTTGGAATTGTATTATGTTATGAAAGAACATAAAAGTGTTGACCATCTATCAACTGTTAATCTTTTAGTCATTGTTCATAATTGGTTTAGTATATTTCTACTGGGCTGTGGCTCACCCTATATGGGAATATTATTTTCAGGTACAGGTAGTATGCCACCTCCAAGGACTTAGCTTGGAAGGCTAGTGGCGGACGGACTTTTTGGTTGTCTTTCCTTTTGTAACATTACATGTAAATTCAAGCCAAGGGCTTAATGTGTAAATGAGTTAGCACTCTACTTTCTTGTATCCAAGTGTTAACTTGAAAGTCAGAAGCCCTTAGGGCATTTGCTTTTGTTGTTAACATGTAATACTATTTGTAATAGAACTCTGTTGAATGGGAAGACGTGGATCTTTTATATATCTTGGCATGTCAATATTGTTGGGTTTAATGTCATTATTTTGAGGGCGTTACACTTGGGAACAGCAAAGGGTAATTTTTTTTTTTTTTTTCTGAAATATGCTTTTGGCGACTAAAATGTGTGGTCGCTAAAAGCTTGAGTATTGGCGACGAAAAAAATAGTCGGCAAATGTATAAATTAAAAAATAATAATTCACTATTGGTGACTAAAAGATTAGTCGCTAAATGTATAATTTTCAAAAATGTAATTGACTATTGGCGACTAAAAGATTAGTCGCTAAAGACTTGTTTTTTGCCGACTAAAACTTTTTCAGTCGCCAATACCTCCGGCGACCATGTATTCGCGACAAAACCGGCGAGTAAAATATTTAGTCGGGGAAAGTAAAAAGTCGACTTTTGGCAACTAAAAATGGACTTTTGGTGACTAAAAATTTAGTTGCCAAATGTGCTTTTTCTTGTAGTGGGTGTTTTTTTTGAGAGATGGGAAGAGGACTATTAATCCCTTGGTATTAGTAAAGGCCTTGGAAGGAGAATTGATAAGGAGGAGGTAGAGATGGTATTAGAAAAATAATGAGGGGATTAGAAATTTTTTTTATTTTTTTATTTTTTATATATTGGGAATTTTTTTTAAATATTAATGTTTAATTTTTTATATTTTTTTATTTGTTTTATTATTTTATATAAAAATAATTTAACAATTCCTCACTATTAATCCCCTCACTAACAATCCCTTCACGATTAATCCATCCCCTCACTATGAATCTTCTCCATTCTATCTCTGAAAACAAACGGAGCCTAGTGGACAAATTGTAGTCTCATGAGGGTTTGTAGAGAATTTACCCACAAAATTAAAAAAAAAATTTCTTGTTTTACAGAGATAATTGTTAATTTTAATATATTAGTAAAAGAATTATCAGAATTAGAATACTAGCAATCAATAAAAATAATTTTATATATCTCAAATCTCAGTGTGTGTGTAAATTATAGCCAACAAAAATATTATTTAATCTCAAAATGAAATAAGACTCTAGTTTTATCATAAGCATGCTTCAACTCAATTCTCTCTCATTTACTCTCAACAAATGAAACATTCTAAAATGGTTCAACTCACCAAAGGTATGTATGTAAGAGAATACTTATGTTTAACAAAACGAAAATTTCTCACAATTAGCAATGAAAAATGTTGTATAAAATGTTGTTTAAATTGGGTAATTGAAACAAAATAAATAAATTCATGCTTTATTAAATTAATCGAAAGAATATCAAACAAAATCATACTTGATAAATTACATTATAGAGCATAAATATGAAACAAGACTAATATAAGAACATATTTAATCAATATGATAACAAGAAATCAAATCAAATTCTATGTGATACCATAGTGTCCTTAAAATAGATTAGCCGCCTCACCGTGGGTCTGGAAGAACGCCGACTTGCCTCCCAAGATAAGATGGTTTAAACCGTTAACTTCGGAAAAACCTTCGTTAGCTTTGGCAAACCGAAATGGCAAGACACTCTCAAGAAGAAAATTCTAGCAAATCGATCAAGAATGGAAGAAACAATTTACGTGTTTGAAACTTGACATGAGGGTCTCAATTTATACATGTATAGGGGAGAGAGGAAAAGCCTACAGCCTTTATGGCTAGTCACTAATGCACCATTAACCTCTACAATAAAGGCAGGAGTCACAAACCCCATTAATGCACTATTAACCTCTGCAATATAGCGAAGTTACAAATCCCATTAACTCTTTCATGAAGCTAATTTCATGGAGCACTTTCTCATTCAATTCTCTGTGGCTTTTGGCAGTATCTACACCCACTTAGACCCAACAAAATAGATAGTTGGGATCCATTTTAATATTTAATTAAAGTCGCCAAAAATTCATTTTTTCCAACATAAAATATATATATATATAGTCTCATGATACGAAAGCCGAAAATAATAAAATTATGTCAATTTGTCATTTGAAAAATCATACTAATCCCGAGATCAAATAGAACTTTATTTTTTGGTTGTAATGTTGGGTCAAAGGGAATTATTTACAGAATTGGGTATAGGGTGAAAATAGGTGTCCAAGAAATAAATCAAATTAATGCAGCATATGTAGAACATTGCTTCACTAACCCGTCCTTTAAACTCCCTTTTTTTATTAAAAAAAAAATATGATTCACAACCATACTCTCTATTCTCTTGTTTTTTTTTTCTCTTGTTTTTTTTTATTCTTTTTTTTTTAACATAGAAGTAAAAATATGTTTTTTTACAATTTCCTTGTTTTCATTCACATGTGCATATAATTGAGAAAGGCGAGATGAGAGAAATAAATCCAGACAGATACTTGGCTCACAAAAAATAATCGAAAACTAAGCAATGATATTTTATTTTTGAAGACATTCAATTTAAAATCAGTTGATTAATAAAAGAAGCCTCTAAAATATATAAATAAAGTTTGAGCAATTTAAAAAAATCGATGTGAGACTAGTGTTTGTGTAACGCCCCAAAATATTACAATAAAGATAACTCATGTGCGGAATAAATATGATAAACAACAATTAAATGCCATATAGGCTATCATCTTTCCAAGACATTGCTTGGTTACACAAATTGAGTTTCACTCATTACATCTTAAGCCCTTGGCTTTACAAATAACAAACATTAACACATAAGGCATAAATAGGAAACTCTTGTTTCCCGAGAGTCCATCCATGCTATTGGCTTGGAGGTAATATCTCACCTGCACCTGAAAATGATATTCCCGTATAGGGTGAGCTAACAGCCCAGTAGAGATATGCTAAACATAATATGGGCAATAACTAAAACGTAAGCATTCGATAAATGTTTGACTCATATATATCCATTTATAATCCATTTCAATTACATGATAAATGTATCCATGTTTCATAATAATTACTATTTCTTAATTCATAATCCTGGCTCAGAACCTGGCCACCCTTTTAGTGAGATTATATCTTATATCAACAGTACTTCCATTTCAATTGAGATAAAGACTCAAATTAACATTTCCAGTTTCATGACATTAGGTCCATGTTACATTTCATTTCCCATTTCTTTTTCAACTTTGAGTTTGAAAACAAGGCTCAACACCTAGCCAAATAGAATCACTTCTATACTTCACGATATACATTTTAGTGCTATATCAAATCAATTTAAACACTTCCATAATCAACACTTGATACACATTGTAGTGCTGTATCAATGTCACACAAAATCCGGTTTAGAGGTCCATCCCCTATCTTCCCCTAAACCGTGGAGTACATCCCCTATCTCCTCCCACACAACACATGTATATAAACGTAGATCATATACAATCAATTAATACATAAAGTTAATGCATTAATTCAGTCGCTATATTTGATGTCATATACAACAGATATACATAATCTCAACATTTTCAAAGTGGGTGATTAAAGAATCCAACTCCATCATTCTATCTTATACTGAGTCGATTTTATTATTCCCAACTCATTTTTATATTCTGTATTAATTACAGTAATGACCCAAATATACCCAAACATGGCATTTTTCCCTTTTTCACAATATTGACCCAAAGGCTCAACTATTATCAAAAATATCAATAATCTCCATTTTAAAAACTAAAACACACAGGTATTAGTTAATTAAAGAAAAACCCTGTTTTCAACATTATACAACTCCAACCTTAAATTCCCAAATCAAACCATCTATACAAATAACTCAACATTTATGTTAAAACACATAAGAATGAGTAGGAATCCCTACCTCAAATTCGGAGCTCAATTGGAGAAGATGAAAAGAGATGAAACTCGATCTCCACCACACGCCACAAAGCCCTCGAGAAATTTTACAACTTTGACGAAGGAACTATGGCCAAAATCCCAATGGAACTATGGCCAAAATCCAACTCGGCACAACTAAAATTTATAACTTGAGCTCGGCTCGTAATGGTTCACTGAACCAAGAAAGAACCATAGAAGCTGATAAGCTAACCCTCTACACTTGCACTTATATAGAAGTTTGTCTACCTTAAATTGTATCTTGTAACCGATGTGGGACTTCCAACAAACACACCAAACGACGTCGTTTGACACAACACTTGCGTCCACTCTTTGAGTCCCACATCGCTGAGAGAGGAAATATTTTGCGTCCAAATGCTTATAAAATGGGAACCTTTGAACCCAAAATGTGAAATCTGTTAAGTAACTTTGAATGCATTATGAAATTTTGTTTTGAGGGGCGCTGCCCCTCTGCCTGCCAGGCCGCTTGAACTCGCGAACCCCAGTGCCCTTATGGGCTTGACCGCCAAAGGCGCCCCCTGGACCCATGAAGGGCGCCCTCGACCTCACCAAGGGCGCCCTCGACCCCCGACCGTCCCAGTCGAAGTGGCTAAACATAAAAGAGGAATTGAAACCGGGATTGCTACAGTTTGACAGTTTGTAAACCTAGACATGTGAGTTAAGCTTAATTTGTTTGGGGATGAGTTGGTGATTGGAGTCTCGTGATCCATGTACTCTCTCTATCTCTCTGTGAGTATGAAAGTGGAGTAAAGTAGGATTTGATGATAGCATAACTAAACACACACTACAAGAAAATATACCTTCGGCGATTAAATTTTTAGTTGCCAAAAGTCCATTTCCACTTTCTCCGACTAAATATTTTAGTCGCCGGTTTTGTCGCGAATACATGGTCGCCGGAGGTATTGGCGACTAAAAAGTTTTAGTCAGCAAAAAAGTGTCTTTAGCGACCAAAGCTTTTGTCGCCAATAGTCAATTACATTTTTGAAAATAATACATTTAGCGACAAATCTTTTAGTCGCCAATAGTGAATTATTATTTTTTATTTATGCATTTGCCGACTATTTTTTTCCTCGCCAATAGTCAAGCTTTTAGCGACCACACATTTTAGTCGCTAAAAGCATATTTCAGAAAAAAAAAAATTACCCTCTGTTGTTCCCAAGTTTCGAACCACCGACCTCCCACATTCTAATCTTTTAGTCACATTTTAGTCTCCAAAAGCATATTTCAAAAAAACCAAAATTACCCTCTGTTGTTCCCAAGTTTTGAACCACCAACCTCCCACATTCTAAACCTTTAGCAACACAATCTCCCCACTATGCCACTACAATATCACATGAATATAAAGGCAACATATATTATTTATATAGTATATTGACCGGTATTAATACAAAACTATATATATATAATTATTTTTATTTAATATAATTTATGTAAAAAATAAATTATTTACAAAAAAAAATAAAAAAATAGGAGACCACTTTTGGCGACTAAATCTGTTTTTTAGTCGCCAATTCTATACTTTTTTGCTACTAATTACTTTTTTGTTGCTAAAAGAATTAATTCCCACCTAAAACCTCCAGTTTTGGCAACTAAACTGAATTTTAGTTGTCAAAACCCTCCACTTTGGGCGACTAAACTAAATTTTAGTCGCCAATTGTTGACTTTTAGCTACTAAATATTTTTTAATAGCCAAAAAGCTTCACTTTTGGCTACGAAATTTTTTTTTGTCGGTAAAACATGTATAATCGGCGACCAAACTATGTTTTAGTCGTCAAAACCTATACTTTTGGCTACTAAATGTTTTTAGTCGCCAAAAACCTTGACTTTTGGTTACTAAAATTTTTTTAGTTGCTAAAACCCATATAATCGGCAACTAAACTAATCTTTAGTCACCAATAACTATACATTTGGCTACTAAACTGTTTTAGTTGCCAAAAGTCTTCACTTTTGGCTACTAATTCCATTTTAGTCGCCGAAAGTGCTACTTTCAGCGATGAAATTTTTTTTTTAGTCGCCATTTGTGCTTTTTGTTGTAGTGACAGGAAAAAAAATACCAAAATTCATTATATCTTTTGAATTAGAAATAATTTCTTGAATTTATTTTTTTAGGGTAAATATTTTATATTTTAAATATTTATTTATTTATTTTAATGTGCATTATATTTCATACATCTATGTGTTCTATTTTTTTAATATTTTAAATATATTTTTTAAATATTAAAAAATTATTATTTTTATTTTAAATATATAGTTTTATTTTAAATATTTTCTTTTATTTTATAAATATATTTTTAAATATTTTAATTTTTTTCTTATGCGTTTGGTTACGATTTGAATGTAGAGTTTTGAAAGTAGTGTGGAGTGTCGAGTTATGTGTTTGGTTATGATATTTGAAAATAATTTTTTAATTGAGTTTTGAGTTATGTGTTTGGTTACGATTTGAGTGTAAAATTGTGTTTTGAGTTTAAAATATTAAAATTAAAAAATTAAAATATTTACAAAATAAAATAAAATATTTAAATAAAAATTATATATTTAAAATAAAAAATAATTTTTTTAAAACATTTTTTAATATTTTAAAAAAATAAATTCAACAATACTGTTCTAAACCCTCCAAACCTATCCTCCAACCCAAAAATATTTTTTAATATTTTCAAAGGAAGGGCAATAAGGTAATTTCTTAAGGAAAAAGTAACACCGTATAGTGATTTTTGACAGCAGGGGGGAATCTTGATATTGTGGTACAGCAGGGGAGGTTATTGTAATTATTCAAATCACATGGGAGATCCCTGTATTTGTTAGAAGCCTCAGGGGAGGTAAATGTAATTTACCCATTTTTTTAACTAAAAAAACTAAAAGCTACGTTTTTAACAACTTCCTAAAATGGCACTCAGTTCATTTTCACACTCCTACCGATAAATATCCTGGGATAGCAATAAGTACAGACCAATAATGCCAATGTTTAGCACTATGTGATGGCATTAATTGCATATCTAATACACATTTTTATTTCAGAGGAGGACGATCCCCACCGCTCACATGTTGAGTCGAAAGATGTTGGGATCTCAGAGAGCTAGTTATAGATTTTGGCCTATTTTGGGAAGTTGGTAATAATATGCTTTTCATCTCTCTCACAAAAGTCGCTTATAAGTTGCTTATAAGCAGCTTTTCATCAAAAAACTGATTATAACCACCTTCCTAAAATAGGCCTTTATTTTGATAATTTAAATAATTTATTTTGTTTGATATTTTATGTATTTTATTTATATAAAAAATTAAATTAATTTAATAATTTTAACTTATTTAATTTATCACGTTTTTAATTAAAAAAAATTATTTTTTTAAAAATTTATTTATTTTTGGTTAAAAACTCGATAAATTAAACAAATTATAATTATTTAATCAAGTTAATTTCTTATTTAAATAAAATACATAAAATATTTAATAAAATAAATAATTTAAATCATTGAAATAAAATTAAATCTAATCTCAATCGCACAAACGATGCCTTTTAACTCAAAATTTAGACTAAAGAGGACACTCCTTTATTTCATGCCTAATCAGATTTACATGTGCATAGTTATCTAAAATTACACAAGGAAAAACTCATACAACCTGTAGCAACACATACCCATTAGAGCCATCAGATCATAAATGTTACTACTATTCATTTTCATTCTTCAAACTAAACCGTGGATTTGTGCATGCATTAGGAGACTCTTCAACTTTAAACACACGCATATAACGCCACTAGGTCAAGAACACAATGGTGGTCTCTCCCAAATTAGTCTCTCCTCTCACTAATCACCACTGGAAGATCGCCTCTCACAATGGCGGTCAGACCTGGCACGAACGTCGGTGCCTGGCTTGGGGTCACCACTTGGATATCGAACTGCCGGATTAATGAAATAGTGACACTTTTCGTCACCACAAGTGCCATTTCCTTGCCCAAACAAACCCTAACTCCGGCCTGAAAAACCGGGTACTTGAAAGGACTGACTGGAGTGAAAACACCGCTTTGCAACCACCTCTCGGGCTTGAATTTAAGGTGGTTTGGGCCCCAAACCCGCTCCATCCGACCCATTGCATAGGGATGGTAGGTAACCCTGGTGCCTTTTCTCACAAAAGTACCATCTGGGAGAGTATCATCTTCTTCACAAAACTTTGAATCAAATTGAACTGGTGGATAGAGTCTCATACTCTCATAAATTGCAGCTTGTAAGTAATACATCTGTCTCATTTGATCAAAGCTTGAAAGTTCTTGAGCTGGACCTGTTGGCGTAACAAAAATTAAAAAATTAAATATAGGGCAAAAAAAAGTATACATTTGAAAGAAGCTAGTTCAAACACAAAGCCAAAATAGATTATTGAATTGAAGCATGAATAAGACCATTTGTTACATGCTTTTGGGAACATATGAGAGGGAAGGAAAAAAATTGATTACATTACTTCGAAAGTGTTTTTTTTTTTTTCCTTTTATATGAATAAATAAGAAAAAAAAAAGTAAGAAAAATATAATGTTTTGTTATCTATATTAGAAAAAAAAAATTACTTTATGTTATATCATAAAAAATAATTTTTTGTTATAATAAATTAAAACTCAGAGACAAAATTTTAAAAATAAAATTATTTTTTATGTACAAATATTTAAGTATCATTATTATATTTTTAGCAATAAAATTGAATATTTAGTAATAAATTATTATATGAAGACTTACGTATTGATCTTAATAAATAAATTTATTGTCCACTAGATCTTATAATAATTAATAGTGTTTCTTATTAAACACTATTAAAAACGTTATTAATTGTTAATTTTTAGCGACAACTTAAAAATTGTCAAAAAAAATATCATTAATTATAAATTTTAACAACTATTTAAAAAAATGTCACAAAAAATTATTAATTTTTAATTTTCAACGACAGTTTAAAAAATTTGTCACATAAAAAACACTAATCGTAAGATCTAGAGACAATCTATAAAAATCGTGACCAACCAAAATTACTAATTATCAATTTTTAACAATATATGCAAAAAATCGTAACCAAAAAAAAAATTTAGTGAGGATTTCCTTAGAATTTATTTTCAATTAGACTTTATGGGAATTAAGTCCAACTATTATGATATTTTGATAATTTACCTTTATTATATTTTTTGAATCAAAATTGTCTCAAAAAATAAATCTTTTTGAAAAATTATTTTGTACCGTGCATTTATTATGATATTTTCAAAATTTTGTTGTCATTATTTTTTATTTTATTTATTTATTTATTTATTTGGAGGAAGACCCTTTTTAATCTAAAATTTGGACTATATAGCATTGTTTGTGCCTATGAGGCCACCACGAGCTCCGTTTTAATGATCTGAAACGTTTATTTGTTAAATATTTCCTATATTTCATCCCAAAAAAATTAAGTCAATCCAATAACTGTAATTTGTTTAATTTTTTTAAGTTTGTCATTAAAAAAATGTATAATTTTTTTTTTAACCAGTTAAAGTGCATTTTTGGATCAAATTTAGCCAAAATAATTGTAAAAATGAAATCTACACCTGGAAAAACCGATGAACGGTACTTTCTGGGATCAAAAACTCACCCGACTGCCCAACCGGACCCATGACCCGGTCCGACTCATCGCGAATCGCCTTCTCAACCTCGGGGTGCTGAGCCAGCAGCCAGAAGAAGCTAGTCAACCCCGAAGCCACCGTGTCGCGGCCAGCCACGAGGAAGCTAATGACAATGTCTCTGAGGTACTGATCATCATCTATAGTCCCCATAAACCTCGAAAGAAGATCTTTCCGTGTCGAAAAACCCATCTTTCTCCTGCTCTTGATCATCTCCTCAGCGAGGAGGTCAACAATTTTCATAGCTTGTTTCAGCTTCTTCTCAGTACCCAAATTTAATGCCCTTTTTAGCTTCCATATCAACGGCGAAGCCGCCATGGCTCGCTCTGCAGACAATTTCGACGCCAAATCAAATGCTTTGTCGAAATCAGAGATCGATAAAATTAATTGAAGACAACCAGGGTCTAACCCGAATGAAAATCGACATATATTATCAAACGAGAATCTTCGAAACACGTCTTGTAAATCCAAAATGTTGCCTTTTTGGGCTGCATGCGATGATAAGAGAGGAATGAGCCTGGTTTGAATCTCCGAGCAGACTATCTCGAAAGCGTAGGACCGTATCGAGACACTTCCTAGCTCGAGACTCGCCATTTTTCTCTGAAACTTCCACGAATCGCCATCGACGTTGAAGATACCTTTACCCAGAAGATCACCCAAGATTGCAGAGAAGGATTTTCCTTTTGGGTAATCGAATCGAGTTTTGAGAATGTGTTCGACGCTTTCGTGGTTTGCAATGATGGTGTTGCCGAGAACATGAATGTGAATTGTACCGGTTGGGGATTTTCGGAGAAGATGAGTATACCATCGCAGAGGTTGTCGAACTCGATGACCACTGGGTGACGAGCTTCGCAGATTTCAAGCTTACACCATGGCTTGATTAGTCTTAGTATGAAGAGCAAGAGAGAGAAGAGAGTGAAAGAGACTGTGAAAGAGAAGAACAAGATACAAAAAGGGGTGGGTAGAGATTTGTACCAGAAGGAAGCTCCAAATTCCATTGTTAATAGAAAAAGAAAAAAAACAAATTGAGAGAGAGAGAGAGAGAGGAGCGGAGAAGGTGGGGAAGAGAGAAAGAAGGGGATATGGTATACGTGATTAGCAATGGTGGGTCATTTTATATTGGTTTTTAGATTGAAGTTGAATATTTTTCAACTGTGTGGTGTGGGAGCAAGTAAAGAGTGTTCGGGTTGTGGTTATTTTTACTGGTTATTTTTAATTTTTTTTATCAAAATATATATATATATATATATATAAGTAGTTTGATTTTTTTGCTATTTTACATAAATTATGTTATATTTTTTTAATTTATCACTTTTAAATGACTCTTAATAATGTAGTATTAGAATTAAACTTTAAAATGTATAATAAATTAAAATTTGACATTTAAATATATCATTAAAAGTAATTTTTATGAGTTTAAGAGATATTTTAGGAAGATGGTTAAAAGTCATCTTCTAACTTTTAACCTATTTTAAGTCACATCATCTCTTATATTTTTTACACATTTAAAAAAAAATTACAAAATTAACTTTTAACCATCTTTCTAAAACAAATATTTTTCTTACCCAAAAAGTTCCACTCCAAAGTTTGGAACCCAAACGGTCACTGGGTGGTTTGGTAGTAACTAAGGTTTCGTTTGATAATATTTAGTTTTAGTCAAAATGTAAACAAAATATTTAGTTTTAGTCAAAATGTAAACAAAAGAATAATTTTTTACACTCTGTAAAAAAAGATGTTTCATATATTACGTCACAAAGTACCTAAAATTAAAATATTTTCGAGGAATCATTACAAACGAGAGCGGCCCCCATATATTAACCCATTTAATTCATTTTCTTTTTTTAAATGAAGAAGTAAAAAATGGCCAAAAAAAAAAGGGTTTGGTTATGGTGTGCAACTTACACCTTACACCTTATGCCTTACACTTACGCCTTACACTTACACCTTTTGTGAAAAATTAAACCTTACATTTACACCTTTTTTGAAGTTACACACCATATGCAACCCACTTACACCTTACACTTATATTTACACCTTACACTTACACTTTTTGTGTAAGTGGCACATGGTGTGCACTTGCACACTTAAGAAAACTCCAAAAAAATATATCGTTTGGAAGTCAGAATTTTGTAAAATACGAACTATATCAAAGTTGTTTTTCTATTTACAGTAAAGATGACAACATTACATTAGGGATACACAATAATAATATACACGATTTATATAATCGATTTAATAACTCTCCTCCTACTCTAATAACAACATCCTGAACAGCGACCCATCCGCCCAATATCCCTCTAAAGTTATCACATTACTCTCTCGATTTTTCTACATATATTTTCACAAAAAGTTAAAAAATTACTAAAATAACTTATTCTCAAACGAAGCCTAAATATACGATGTGCAGTTATATTTTAGACTCCTAGTGAAAAAATATTATAAATGTTAATAATTAAAATTATAAATTTTTATTTTTTTTATAATAATTTTTCATTGTCCCACTAATAGGGTATTCCCCCTATATTTTTTTAATTTAATAATGTGAAAGTTTATTAAAATATTTAAGGTAATTATCTTTCTTATATTCTTTTTAATTATTAGTCAATTATCTCTATTACACATTATTTGATTTGAAAAGTAGATTTATGAAGTGACTTTATATACTATTTTTTCTATATGGTAATATTATTATTATTTTATTTTTTCTATATGGTAACATTATTATTATTTTATTTTTTCTATATGGTAATATTATTATTTTTTTTTTCAGGACTATAATATTGCTACATTAAGGAGAGGTAAAAATTTTCAATGTAATTCATTTATAATTTTTTATTAATGGGTGATATTATATAAGTAGCAATGATAAAGACCACTAAAAATGGTGCTCTAAACTAGTACTAATGAATTGGCATCCATTAAAAAAAAAAAAAAACAAAATAACACTGTGGCAATGGGTGAGATCCACTGCCACATCATTAGTGATAGCACTAATTAGAGGTTGTTTGGGATGACCTAAATAAGTGCACTTTTTGTCTTTTTACGAAAAGATGTGCAAAAAAGTAGAGAGGTGATGTGATGGAAAAAAAATAAAAAGGTAGCACTGCAACAAAAAACACTATTGGCGACTAAAATAGTAATTTTCGTCGCTGAAAGTAGTACATTTGACGACTAAAATGGATTTAGTCGCCAAAATTGGTCACTTTTGCCGACTAAATAATTTTGGTCGCCGAATGCAATAGTTTTAGCGACTAAAAGGCAGTTTAGTCGCCAAATATAGGGTTTTGGCGACAAAAAAATTTTTAGTAGCCAAAGGTTATGCTTTTTGGCGACTAAAACCGTTTAGTAGCCAAACGTTAAGGTTTAGGCGACTAAAAACCACTTTGGTCGCTGATTGTACCTATTTTGGCAACTAAAAAGCACTTTGGTCGCTGAAGGTCAAGATTTTTCGCTACTAAAAAAAATTAGTAGCTGAAAACGGTCAATTGGCGACCAAAATTCACTTTAGTAGCCAAAAGGGCACGTTTTTAGTCGCCAAAAGGTGAGGTTTTTATGCGGAACATATGTTTTTAGCGACTAAAAATTTTTTAGTAGCCCAAAATCGTAGAATTGGCGACTAAATCTATTATTTAGTCGCCAAAAGTGAGCTAAAATTTTTTTTTTAGGAAATAATTATATTGAATATATATAATTATATTTATATATATAGTTTTGCATTAATACCGGTCAAAGTAATATATAAATAATATAAGTTGCAACTATTTTTATGTGATTGTTCAGTGGCATAGTGGAGGGCACTGTGCGGGGAAGGTTTGGAACATGGCCGTCTTAGGTTCGAAACATGAGAGGGGTCCTCAGGTAGAAAGGGAATTTTTTTTTTTTTTTTTCAAAAATGCTTTTGGCGACTAAAAAGTTTAGTCGCCGAAAGGTATAGGTTTTGGCGACAACAAGTTTAGTCGGCAAATGATTAAATAAAAAAAAAATAGTATTGGCGACTAAACGTTTAATCGCGAAATGTGTAATTTCCTAAAATGGAATTGCATTTGGCGACTAATTATTTCGTCGCTGAAGACATTTAATATTGCCGACTAACAGGTTTTTAGTCGCCAAAGGTATCCGCGACGATTTATTGGCGACAACACCGACGACTAAAAGTTTTTGTCAGGGAAAGTGGAAATTCGACCTTTGGCGATTGAAACAGATTTTTGGCGACTAAAAATTTGGTCGCCAAAAGTGTTTTTTTTTTTTGTAGTGTAGATTATTTTTGGGTTGCCAAACTTGGCCTTAGTACTCTCACTCATTTTCCTTATGTAAGATAGTGTAATCATTATATTAAGTACTCTTCTACTATATAAGTACACTTTTTGACTTTTTAGTTGAAAAAGTAGAGAAAAAATATATGTTTGGGATAACTTTTTGACTTTTTATGAAAAGATGTGTAATAAAATACCAAACCAAACCAAAACTTAAGTCTCATCAAATAGGATCGGCTACATGAATCTTTTTTCTCCACGTGACCCTATCAAAGGCCATTTCGTTAGTCAAATTAAGTAAGTTCATATCTTTATGTGCAATACTAGCCAACATTAATCTAGGCATACTCTGTCCCCTAACACTCCCATCTACTGTTACAACATTGCATCTCTTCACTACTACTTTTATTAGTCTCCGTTGAATGTAACCAAACCATCTCGATCGATTCTCTCTCATCTTATCTTCTATCGGTGCTTTTCCTACCAATTCTCGAATACACTCATTCATAATTATGTCTTGTCTAGTCTTGCCACACATCCACCTTAGCATTCTCATCTTAGCCACACTCATCTTATCTACGTGTTGTTTCTTGGTTGCCCAACGCTCCTTTTTATACAATATCGCTGGTCTAATAGCCATTCTATAAAACTTACTTTTTAGTCTAGTGAGTATTCGTTTATTGCACAGTACCCCATACGCACTTCTTCACTTACATCATCCCGCATTAATCCTATGGGTCACATCCGCATCAATTTCCCCTGTTGTTGTGATAATCAATTCTAAATAACGAAAATGTTCACTCTTAGGTAGTTCTTGGTTCTTAATTTTCATTTCTCATCTGCTTTTATTGTTACTGTTATTAAATTTTCACTCTATGTCTTTGTCTTAGTTCTGCTTATTCGAAATCCTTTAGATTCAAGAGATTTTCTCCAAATCTCTAACTTTGTGTTAACTCATTCTCTAGTCTCATCCACTAGTATAATATCATTTGCAAAAAGCATACACCATAGCACTTCATCCTGAATATTTCTCGTCAACTCATCCATAACTAAAGTAAAAAGATAAAGACTTAAGGTAGATCCTTGGTGTAACTATACAGTGATAGAAAATTCATTTGTCTTTCTAGCAGGCAATCTAATAGTGGTCACCACCCCTTCATACATGTCCCTAATTACATCAATGTAACCTTTTGTCACTCTTTTTTTCTGTAATACCCACCATATTATATTTTGGGGCACTATATTATATGATTTCTCAAGGTCGATAAATATCATATAAATGTCTCTTCTCTTTTCTTTTCTTTATATTTTTCTATTACTCTCCTCAAAAGATAAATCCCTTCCATTGTTAACCTATTAGGTGTAAACCCAAATTGATTCTCTAACACCTCGGTTATATCTTGCAATCGGTGTTCCATTACCCTCTCTCACACTTTCATTATATGACACATTAGCTTGATTCCTCGATAGTTTTTGCAATTCTGGACATCTCCTTTATTCTTATAGATTAGCACTAAAATAGTTTTCCCTCCACTTATCTGGCATGTTCCTAGTTAACAAAATTTTGCTAAACAACCTAGTCAACCAAGTAACTCTCTTTTTACCCAAACACTTCCAAGTTTCAATAGGGATATCACCGAGTCCTAAAACCTTATTTGATTTCATCTTCTTAATTGCAATCTCCACTTCAAGGTTCCTAATCCTGTGACAGAACTTGACGTGTACAAGCCCATAAAAGCCATCAATCACTATAAACAACCCAAACCCATCACTTGGAGCCCAATACATGACCCAGCTGGTGAGGTCCAGAACAACTGGAATCCAACATGGCATAAAGAGCCAATGACATTCAGACACATGGCAGGTGAAGGACGAGCCACATTAGCAGACAAAGATCTGCAAAGTTATTGCCATCGACATCACCATTAATGCAGCCCATCACAAGATTTATTACGACAACACCTCCTTGTCGGAACAGACCCCTTACTCAACAAGGTAAGCTACAAAGATAGACTTTCAAGAGGAGGGCAGTCGGAAGGACAAATAAATGATTACCAAAGGATATAAGCAAATGTTGAAGACAAAAAGAAGGTTAACCTTTCTATTTCTAATCTCTCTTTACACCCTACTTCTCTTTCTAACTTGCTTGTCGGAGGGTTCACTGGGGACTATCTCGATCCCCATTGGACTTGTTTGCAGGTAATCCGGTGGGCTTGATCATCTGGACGTGGGCATTGAGGAGCTTGGACCTGTCCAACCCATTCACTAGGACAAACTGTATCATCAGTTGGCGCCGTCTATGGGAAAGACTTTGCTCCATGCGCCAGTTGTGCTCATTGTCGCCGGAGACCCTATCCCAACAACCTTTTCCTTCTACCCGTCAAAGTATATGATCACGACTAGATCCATGGCTTCACAAGAATATTGTCGCCGTCAGCCGACCCCCAATCCAAACAACCCACCGCAAGATTTTATAGAGCTTACCAACAACATTAACCGCATGGCCGAGCAAAACCAGCCTCGATAAATGCTTTACTCCAAAGAAACCTCCCAATGTCTCTTCCACCACCTCTGGATATTCCACCCCACCAAGAAAGAACCCCGAGCCATACTGTTCCTCAACCCTATCCACCCAACTTGGAAGGTTTGCAACCTCCTCCTCTACACATAAATCTACCACCTCCATCCTCACGCCTGCCGATTGTGGCACCAAATTTCAAGAGGAAGCCAATAGCCCCCATTGATCGACCATGGTGACAACATTCCTCCGGGATGTCAACTCCGAGCAATGAAGCTCCAACTCCAAGGGGTCATGTAGAACATTCAACATAAACCCTCTACCACGGCAAACTCATCATTTGTTGCCTCCATCCCGACAAACCTCGCCGCCGCCAAGTTCAATATGCCCACCATTGACTCTTTTGACGGCACGATTTAACCCAACGACCATTTGGAGACCCACCGAACCCTCATGATCCTCCATGCCTTCCTCGACGAGATCATGTGTCGGGCTTTCCCGTGACATCAAGGAGTTAGCTCGACCGTGGTTCACCTGGCCAAGCAGACTCTATCTCTACTTTCCAAAGACTCGACTCTTTCCTTAGCCATTTCATTAGAGCCCAATGCCAACGCCGCCCGGCAACCCAACTCCTCAACATCCGTCAGACCGAGGGGGAGTCGCTGCACAGTTTTGTTACCCGCTTCAACACCGAAGCCCTACAAGTAGGGAAAAACGATGACAAGGTCATCCTCACGGCTTATGGTCGGGTACAATCGTCCGATTTCTTCTCCTCTCCAAAAACCCCCTACCACTATGGCAGCCTTACTCTTCAAAGCTCAGAAATACATGAATGCTGAAGATTCACTAGCCACCCGGCAGGATCCCATAGCTAAAATCTCGACCCCTAGGGAAAAGAGAAAAGACTCAAAACCCAGAAACACCCAGTATAATAGTCAAACACCCCACTATACGCATCGACTCATACGACCGTCGGCAAGACCTCAACCGCCCGGTTGGTTCAAGCGGTACACCTCCCTTAATTCTCCCATGGAACAAGTTCTCAACCAGATCCAACGGGACTATCCCCTCAAATGGCCCCTACCTTCACGGACCCTTTCCAATCAGAAATACCAGTCCAAATATTGTCGTTTCCACTAGGACCATGGCCATAACACTGATGACTGCATCAACCTCAAGGATCAGGTCGAGGCCCTAATACGTCAGGGACGTCTCAGCCGCTTCACGGACACCCGCCCACAGCAGAGGCAAAGAACCGAGCCCCTTAGAAACAATCGCCAGCGCACCCCACCTCGGCAGCCAACTCAACCTAACTAAGGCCATGATCGCCCTCCACAACAGCCTCGGCCGCCAGGTAATCCCCCTCCGCCAGTCGGTGAAATCCGAGTCATTTCAGGTGGCCTTGCTTGTGGGGGACCATCCCGCTCGGCTCAGAGGGCGAAACTTAGAAAGATAAGGCAAGGCTCAGACAAAGCAGTTGCCACGGTAGACCGACCCTCCAAACAGCCCAAGCAGTGGACAGAGCCCATCACCTTCACGGACGCCGACTGTACAGGCATCCGTTATCCTCATGATGACCCCCTCGTCATTTCTGCCCTCCTCTCCAACTATAAGGTCAGACGGGTTCTCATCGACAACGGCAGTTCTTCAGACATCATATTCATCAACTGTTTCCGCCAGCTCAAGATTGGGGAGGAAAGTCTGTCACCCTTCCAAACCCCTTTGGTCGGTTTCACTAGCGACCAGGTGACCTCCATCGGCTCCATCGATCTCCCCATTACCATCGGCGAATACCCACAGCAGACTACGAAGTTGCTCACTTTCCTTGTGGTCGACTGTCCTCCGCTTACAACATCATCCTTGGTCGACCGCCTTAACGCTTCCAAGCTATCACTTCAACCTACCACCTCACCATAAAGTTCCTTACCGACACAGGCGCCGGACAAGAAGGGGAGCACAGTAGCTGTGGAATGTTATGTCGCCTCACTCAAGGAAGTCAAGTCAAGGAGGCCATGATCATTGAAGGACTTGACGACGAGATGAGGATGAGTTGGTCGAGGGGAACCGTGGAGGAGCTCGCCGAGATTCCCATCGATCCCACCAACCCAATGAAAACGCCAAGATCGGCACCAACTATCCCCAAGCTAAGGTCGACTTTATTGCCCTTCCGACCGAAAGTACAATGATGTATTTGCTCGACTCACTTAGACATGCTGCATTGACCCTCTTTCATAACTCACCGCCTCAGTATTGAACCTCATTTCCGACCTTACCGCCAGAAGCAGCGTATTTTTCATCCGGAGCACAATACTCTTATAGCCGCAGAAGTTGACAAACTCCTTGAGGCCCAATTCATCAAAAACATGGACTACCCTAAATGGTTGTCAAACGTGGTCCTAGTCCGTAAGAACAATGGCAAATGGCAACTCTGTGTCGATTACTCGACCAACCGAAGCTTGCCCTAAAGACGCCTATCCTCTTCCCGATAGATCTACTGGTCGACGCCACGGCCGGTCATCAAATGCTCAGCTTCATGGATGCTTTCTCTGGTTATAACCAAATCTTGATGCACTCGTCCGATCGGGAACATACATCATTTATTACTGACCGAGGTACCTACCACTACCGTGTGATGCCATTCAAATTGAAAAATGCTGGGGCCACCTACCAACGGTTGGTCAATGCCGTTTTCCATCACCAGATAGGCCGAATATGGAAGTATATGTCGACATGCTAGTCAAGAGCAAACTCTCCCATCGATCATCCGACCGACCATGCGAGAAACCTTCGCCACCCTACGCAAGTACTAAATGAAGCTCAACCGAGAGAAGTAGCCGAGGATCCGGGAAGTTTTGGGTTTTATGGTTAGTCGGCATTGAAGCTAACCCTGAAAAGATCAAGGCCTTGATCGAGATGCATTCACCCAGAACGGTTAAGGAGGTCCAAAGACTCACTGGCCAAGTTGAAGCCCTCAATCGCTTCATTTCTTGTGCAACGGATAAGTGCCTACCATTCTTCAAAGTTCTTCGGCAAACTTTTGAATGGACGGCTGAATCCGAAGAGGCTTTTCAACAGTTGAAGCAGTGCATGGCCAATCTCCTCCTCCTTTCACAGGCAATCATGGGCGAGCCCCTCTTCCTTTATCTAGTCGTATCAAGCACCGCTGTCAGTGCAGCTCTTATCAGGGAAGACGGCTCCGTCCAATGACCAGTCTACTACATCAATCGGGTCCTCAGGGGAGCAGAGCAGAACTACCCACTGTATTATCCTTGGCCTTGGTCACCGCCTCCAAACGACTCCGTCCTTACTTCTAAGCCCACTCCATAGTGGTCCTCACCGACCAACCCTTGAAGAAGGTCATGCAGCAACCAAAACTTTCCGGCAGATTCATGCAATGGTCAAGAGAACTCACCTTTGACATCTTATAAGGGCAAGTATCGCCGATTTCATCCTCGAATTCACTAATCCTATCCCAACCATCGCCTCTCTACTCCCACTAGCTCTCATCGAGCCAAGACCCTCATTCTTGGACTCTTAACGCCGACGGATCATCCCGCAGAAAGGTAGTGGTCCGCCTCATCCTCACCGCCTCGAGGGTGGTTATTTCAAATGCGCCTCCGCTTCTCGCTTGAGGCCAAGAATAATGAGGTCAATATGAGGCATTGATTGTAGGTTTTCGCCAGCCAGGATATTGGTATCACCACATCCAAGTGTTCAAGGACTCCCATTTCATCGTCGGATAGATCACGGAGAATTCGATGCCAAGGAGGACACAATGCGGGCTTATAGGATATTGCACTTCCCTTGTTCGCCTCTTCAATACCTTCCACATCAAGCACATTCCTCATGAAAACTCTAAGGCAGATGAAATGGCTCATTGGCTTCCCAGTCCGACCTCGGCCGTGGTGTCCGCCTCAATACCTATCCCACCCCGCCATTTGCCTCGACCAAAGACGTAAATACAATTCCTCCAAAATAAGCCTATCCCTTGGGCCGACATCTTTCTATTTCGACAACAGGGAACTTCCAAACGACCAACAACAAGCCGCCAAAGTCAGGCCCGCCGTCTAATTACATCCTCGCCGGCATTTTGTACAAACGTGGTTTCTCACGCCTTATCTCGAGTGCCTCAATCCGACTCAAGCAACTTATGTGATGCAAGAAATTCATGAGGGTATTCAACAATCACTTAGGCGGTAGGTCCCTGGCCCACAAGATACTTCGCACAGGATATTTCTGGCCTACTCTCAACTAAGATGCAGTTGACTTCGTGCTCAAATGTGATAAGTGTTAGCGTTTTGCCAATATCCCCCATGCTCCTCCTACTGAATTGATCACACTTTACAGCCCCTACTCGTTCGCCAAATGGGGGATTGACTTAGTTGGCCCTTTACCCACCGGCCGAGGCCAGACCAAATTTTCCATTGTCGCCATTGATTATTTTACTAAGTGGGTAGAGGCGTAACCCTTGCCACCATTACCGAGGAACACGCCCAAGTTCATCCGGCAAATAATCGCTTGCAGATTTGGCATTCTGTGCCATCGTCTCCGATAATGCCAAGTACAGAAGTTCTCAGACAGACCTCCAAATTCAACCATGTTTTTCTTCCCGGCCATCCCCAAGCCAATGGCTGTTGAGGTCACCAACCGCTCTTCTCAAGATCATCAAAACCAAGCTAGAAGTCGCTATGAACTTTAATGAGGAACTACCAAATGTACTTGCCATCAACTACGCCTTTGACTCCCATCGGGAAACTCCTTTCCGCTTAATATACAAATGACGCTGTTATTCCGATAGAAGTCGGTCCGCTTACACCCTAGAGTTTTACATCCGGATCTAGCACTAACAGAAGAGCTCTATCGTGCACTGACCTAATTGAAGAACTCAAAGAAACCACTATCATTAGATCGCCTCATACCAATGTAAAATGAGAACACACTACAACCGCAAAGTCCCACCAAGGAGTTCGCTATAAAGGACCTTGTCTTGAGAGAAGCAATTTTGCCACCAAAAATCCAACCGAGGGTAAACCGCACCAAATGGGAGGGACCTTACGCTAGAAAGCCCGACCATATCCGCACTTATCGACTCCAGACATGGAAGGTCGAGACCTCCCCACCCTCGAACATCGAACACCAAGCGCTACTTTTAATAAATTCCTCATGTTGTATTGCTCATTGTTGTATTTTCTTTTTGACTACACCGCCCATGACAACAATTTTATATCTCAGCCTATCTATGTGTTGTCTCAATAACGCTTTCATTTGCAACACTTATTAAAAGCCTCACCTGAACACAACAAGCCTCACCAGATCGAGTACAACAAGCCTCACCAGATCGAAAGCATAACAAGTCTCCACCAAGACCGAGTACCACAATTTCAATGTCGTTGAATCATAGCTTCTAACCGAGCATGCATGCAGGGCTTCAAGGCCAACCATGCAAACTTCATGCTTGTGGAATTAGTAGACATACTTAGTCACAATTTAGCTCCAAGTCTTTACACCACTCTTTGCTCACCAAATTCCAAAGACGTTTACACGCTTTTACAAGTCGTCATTTTCTTCTCAATAAAACTCTTACAAGTTAGCCTCTTTCCTTACAAGCCAAGCCTCACTCCATAAACCACTAACCTACTTAAGCAAGGTGCCAAACACAAACTTATAATTTTGTTACATTTTAAATTTCACTATGCATTGAGGAGTTCCTAACTTTACTCAGACTGCTTTTTATTACAAGTTCAATTTCACTGCATTGAGGAGTTCCTAACTTTACTCAAGACCGAAGTTTTTATTACATGTTCAATTTCACTGCATTGAGGAGTCCCTAACTTTAATCAGACTCGCTTTTATTAACTGCCTTGATGAATTCCTAAATTCGATTTTTTATCACAAGTTTCACTCTACTTTGCACTTCACAATGACTCATATACAAGCTCCATACACAAGCCACCACTCTCATCCATTTCAGATGCACAAGCAACAACAATCAAATGCAAAACACAACTGAAATTTTATTTATTTACAACTTTGTACATAAGTTCATTACAGCAATTCAAAAAAAAAAAAAAAAAAAAACAAACAAAACAAAACAAAACAAAAACAATATCTGTGCAAGGTCATCTTCTTCTTCTTCTTCTTCAGTTACTCCTCTTCGCTGGACACAAGGTCTTTTTCTTTAATATCAGAGACGCTACCGTGAGGGCCTTCGTGCTACAGTTCAGACTCAATTTGTCATGGTTCTTAATCTAAACCAAAGAGTCCAAATTCAGCAAATCGTTTTGAGAAAAACAGATTTTTAGAAAAGAAGTGCCAAACATAGACTGCTTTGCTAGATATAGAGTCGCCACCTAAATATTTTTTTAATGGGGGAATTTAGGAAATCCTGACTCGTTTGCCTAAGGCCACGTGTCCATTATCACTAAGTTGTCTCGGCTCGGGAACTTGGGTACGATTAGGGAAGGTCAGCTATGAGCACCCCCTCTCGCCCGATCCGAAGATCGGCCTTTACTAACCATGATATCTCGTTTTTGAAAACACATGCGTTCTTATTCCGATTAATTAGCTAGAATTACTATGTGATGCGCGCAGCAAAACAAGTATAGACTAGATCGCCTAATTTGGAACAAAGCATTACATATCCATTTTTTTAGGAAATGGTTTGAAATTTGCTACTCGCAAGTAGGCTAAAATACAGATTCCAATGAGTTGTCCCAACTCAAACAATCCAACCTTCACCCATAGGTATTCAAGCAGTTATATCACATAAGCATCTAGTTAGATAGTAAGCATGTTGTCATGTTAACATTCACACTCATGCGAGATGCTAAAACATAAGACACTTACAGTGTACTCCAAGCCAAAACAATAAACATGTTAGCAATCATGCATGATCCAAGTCCATGTCAAGTGGCTAATGCAACGCATACAGAATGTTACTAGAATAGGCTCGGCTAATCCTAGGATGACATGTGGGATGCAACAAGTAGCACGTGTTCAAGTTAGATTTGAAATACAATGCTGATAGCATGATGCGCCGAGCTCGGTGCATGCAATACTGATGAATGATGCATGCATGTATAGCATAAGGATGCTAAATTAAACATGTCCTAATACTAACCATCAAAAGTAGGTAAGTAAAAGGGAGAAAGAAGTGGGGTTGGAAGACACGCACATGCACCCACACTTATTACAAATTTGCCCTTACTCGGAGGGACTGAAAGAATAATATAGATTTAACTAGTCTACAAACTAATTAAATATTACAGACCAATTAAACTAGTTAAGCAAATTAACTAATCTAATTAAACAGTAAACAGCCTTGGGAAGAGGGCCCAATGCAATGTGTGCTCAGCTCCGCTCGGAAGTCCACTGCTATGCGCAAGTTGCCTCTGTCCACACTGTTTTCCTTCTCTGATCATTGTAAAATTCCCAAGGTGCACTCTATGAACCCTGTGGGATACCACCGGCCAAGGGAAATGGTCACCGGCCAAAGGAAATGATCACCGGCCACCAATTGTTGGTTAGTCGGCACTAAGGATGGCCGGCCGGCCAGATCTTCCTGCAGAATCCTGTTTTGACAGCAGCAGGGGGCAAAACAAGGCATAGCAATGCCTTTCAAGCAAATGTGTGCACTAACACATCCCTTATCATGTTTATGACTCAAAGGGACATGGTTCTCGGTTCTCGGACCACCAATTGTGCATTTCTATGCATGATGGCCCAAGAAACCAAGTTATGCACTTTGATTTCAAATAAAATGCACATAAACAGACATGAAGTTCAACCTCTATCATACTCAATTCAAGAGGCTAAGCATGCATGTCAATGCAATGCAACCCAAGCATATGAACTAAGTATGCAACATGGCAATGCAAACAAGCAAGCAATCAACAAGTATGTAAGCTAGTGGACATGCAAGACATGATGCAATTAAAGCATGCAAGGTGTAAGCAAGTCCAAAACAGTGGCTAAGTGCTATGGAAATGAAGGCAAAATGACATACAAACATGCATGTACACATAGTCCAACACTTAGGCATATAGAAGCAACTTTTAAGCACACTTAAAAGAGACCAAACATGGGACTAAAGGCATGCATTGTAAGCTTTGAAAATCATGTTATAAAGGTGCCAAACCAAGTAAACAAGACAAACTAAGCATGCAAGCAAGCCCAAAACTCAAGGTAAGCCAAGGGGCTTAAACCATAGCCATGCCAACCAAGCCTCACAAGGCTAAGAGGACTTAGAATAGTCCCAAGGCAGACCTAAACAAAGCTAAGGACATACCTAGATAGCATCTAAGTGGCCTACACATGCAAGCATACAAAAGGGTCCAAACATGGAGCACAAGACAACAACCTTTTAAAGCATTAAAGGAGCATCAAATGCAAGCATACGAGCATACCATGGGGACTGAAATGACATGACAAGTGGTTCCAAATCACTGAAATGATGCAAGGATGGCATGCTAGAGGGGTCAATGTTTAAGGCATACAAGAGAGGTTACATGGTAGCTATACAAAGCAAAGCATGGACAACCCAAATGACCAAAAACAGTCCTCAAGCACATCAAAACATGCATATAAGCTTCACAAAGCTAGGCCGAAATCATGCTAGAACAAGGGTTAAAGCCTAAAGCATGTTAAGGCTAAAACATGGCATTACAAGAAAAGTATGCAAGGCATGCAAGGTGTGTCTAAACCAAGTAAAAACAGAGCTATATTATGACATAATAAGCACAAATAACAGCTAAGGCATGGCCATCATACACTTAAACAAGATGCTCATACATGAGGCAAAAATGGCCCTTTTAAAGGACAATAAGAAGAGGGGGTGGCCCTCTCCTTCTTAGGACCTTAAGGCACCATCCTCACCACTGAAAGCTTTAGATATTTGAGTGGTGAGGAGGCCCAAACAAGGTGGTCCCGGAGCTCACCAAAATAGCACAAAAATAGGGCCAAACAAGGCCTATGAGGGGTCAAACAACCCCAAACAACAAAACACTCTAAAAAACTATTTAAAGAACTCAAAAAAAAAAAAAAAAGACTTTTATTAGTTATATACAAAGTCTAAAAACAGTTGCAAGATTGGTTAAAAAACTATGCAAAAACGGGGAATAAAGGATGAAGTTCTTGCCCTTGATGACCCTCTTCAAGAATAGCACTCCAACTGCTTCCTTAGGCTTAAATCCACTCAAGAACACCAAGAACAGCCCCTCGGCACCTTAGTAGCCAAGAGAAGGTGTCACACTATGTATTTGTGTGCAATAGTAAGACTAAAACACACTTAGAGCAAAAGAGAGAGAGATATAGAGATAGAATAGCTACAACTATGTAAACCCTAATTCAGAGCTCCCTCTGTATTTTTTGTCTAACCCTAATGAAGGGAGAAGAGGCTCCCTCTTATAGAGCTCCCTCTTGCAAAGCTTCTCAAGTAAGCTAGTCAAGAGGGAAATCCTTCCATACATGTGTATAGAGGGGAGCAAAGGTGTATGCCAGCTAGCACAGCTGGCATAAAAATATCTGCAAAAGCAGATGCACAGTGGTCGGCCGGCCAAAAATGCAATTTGACTAAAATATATGGCCGGTCGACTACAAAGAGTGCCTGGCGAAAACATTTGGTCGGTGGCAACAAACCGATGGTCGGTGGCTCAAGCCATGGCCGGTGATGTGTGGGAATGGCTAACAAGCCATTCCCTACCCCTCAAAGGCAAAACACAGGTGCTTGGTGCAAAACCAGATACAAAATCGTCGAGTCGAGAGATCCTGAGGCAAGGCGCGAGTCGAGACCTTCAGAACTCAGATCTAACACAAACATGGATGATCACCGAGTGTTCAAACGGTGACGCCCAAGTCTTGAGGACGGTCAAAATGGGGTGTCTACAAATACCCTCATCCAAGGAGGTCTGGGTCACATCGTCGTCGTCGATTTTCACACTACTCAGGTCCAAGTCTGGGAACAGCTCCTTAGCTTTACGCTTGAACATCTTCCAACCACAGGACTCAGCCATTTTGTGTTTAGAAAAGTCTGAGCGCCGAAGCTCTTAATCACTTCAGACTCGCTTCGCCTCCAACGGCCGTTCCGATGGGCTCGCGCCTCAGACTCCTACCTAGCTAAGTCGCTAGCGATCGCGACATCAATTGCCATCCGAAATTCAGCAGACTTTGAATCGCTTCCATCATAACGCACAGATCGGTAAGCCACCCTTTCAGAGGTCGCCGCCTCTTCGTCCAGCTCCTTCTACAGGGTCGCCCTTTCAGAGGCTGCCCTAGCCCTCTCTTCCTCTATCTCCCTCTTCAGGGTCGCCCTTTCAGCAGTCACCCTGGCTCTCTCTGCCTCCAACTCTTTTTGAAGGCTCTCCTCTCTCCATCGCTTTTGCACGCCGCCTCCAGCTCCTTTTTGCAGACCATCAATCTTCACATCCGCCTCATCCTTCGTTCGACCAGGCTCTTCATTATCGACATCGCCTTCATGCCGCTCGAGCGTGATCACTGAGCTTTTTGGGCCTCCTCAAACTTTCTCGCTCGCTAGCCACCGAACTCGAGCGACACAATCCGGCGGCATTCGTTCTCCAGCCCAACTTGACCGCTGCAGATCGGATGGGCCCTCTCCCGCTTTACGCCTCCTTCTTCAACTTTGCAAGTTGAGCCTTGGCCTCATCTCGC
The DNA here is from genome assembly GCA_025200525.1 of Camellia lanceoleosa. NCBI lineage: Eukaryota > Viridiplantae > Streptophyta > Magnoliopsida > Ericales > Theaceae > Camellia > Camellia lanceoleosa. The sequence continues at coordinate 42,273,307 of CM045763.1, read as the reverse complement.
CTTGAGTTTTGGTTTCGCCTTCCTCAAGAGTCTCTACTAAGGTGGTTACCTCCATTTGAACGGAGCATAACCCCTTCAAATTCACCTCATTGAACTGGATCTCGAGCGCAAGGTCGCCTCCTTACAATCCCCACAAGGCGGTTCCGCCTTCACTGGCCGGGCCTCATTCTCCTCCAACCGCCCACCATCGCACAAGCATGGTAGATCGCAATAGTCGATTGACTCTCTCCTTGGGGTGCAGGACCCCATGGGGTCGTTTCTTCCTCCTTGGCCCAGGGTCGGTTGCCCCATCTTTTACTTGCACTTCAGGCGGCTCGCGACCCCGCGGGCGATCGCCGCCACCATCGAACCACTTCCATGCCCTTTGAGGCAATGTCCACCACTTCTGGGGCAATTACTCTTCCTGGGATCTCCTCCACTTCCCCCCCTCTGCCTCCTTGGCTTTACTGGTCTCCTCTACCCTCCCCTCCCTCCTCCTCTTTAGGCAGCTTTTTCTTCACTCGCCTCACTTTCTTCTTCTTCTTCCTCACGCCTAACACCTCCATCTCCTTCAAAGACCTTTCCTTCAAAGGGTCTATTCGGGGCGGTCGTGGCACAAATTCACCTAAGTCTTTCTCCCCCAAGGGTTTGGGGCAAGGTCGAATCCTCTCCCTTGTAACCGGTTTTGGCGGTCGATCTGCCTGAGACTCTTTGAATTTTTAGGCTTTTGCAAGAATGGTCTGATCCTCCGCCTCTTGAGCCTTCCTCCATGCCTCCAACTCCGCTCGGTCAAGGTCCCCACCGCCGGTCAGGACCCAACCCCGCTTCAAACAGTAGATGGTCGAACAAGGCTCGTCCCATCCGCCCCTTCCTTCTCCTCAATTCCTTTACCCTCTTCATCCTCTCCTCTCATGCCGCCACTTTTTGCTCCATCGACTTGGTGGGCACTTTCCAAATGGTACACACTCCAACCCTCCACCGGGCAGACATAGAACCACCGTGGTCTCACCCTTGATCGACGACGGCCCGTCACCGGCACTTCTTTCTCGCTGCGGCCGCAGAATGACCCAAGTCTCTTCGCCTCAAGTCTTGTAACATGCGAAGAATTGCCCTTTGTCATGGCCGCTTCTCCATTCGCCGCCACACACTTGCACAGACAAGAAGATCTTCCACGATTGGGCATTAGTTGGCCCAAGCCACCTCCAAACGATTTAGGACATCTACTACCACTTGCGGCAAGGGCGCCTTACCCTCCTTTCAATGCCTCCTCATAAAGGCAACCGCTCGGCCGGCGTCGGATGGCCTCTCCGTCGACATCGGCAACGATAACTCTATTTCGGCAGGCACCTGGTATTTTTCGCGAATAGCCTCCAAATCCGCTACAGTAACCGTTGGTTTATCTGCCTTTGTATGCCAGTGATTAGGTTCTACCTGGTTGATTGGCTTTGGAGCTGCTATCATGGTGGAACCATGGGATCGTACGACCAACTCCCCCACCCTCTCCATCCTATATTGATGCGCTAACTCCACCGCATCATCATCACCAAATGGATCCACCCTGACATTCGCAGTTTCTTCTTGGGCCATTTCTATGGTATATCTGCGAATCGCTTTGGATGCAGGTACAAGGAAATTGAAAAAGTGTTGCAGAGGTGTATCGTGAGCAACAAAGGAATTCACACTTGGAATATGTTGATTTTTCGTAAACAAGTAGGTGAATCGAATAATGCCAAAAGCCCACGGTTTGCCCGTATTCTAAGGATCCCAATTAATTTTCGCTAGTTTGAAAACTTTTCAAATCATCCGCCAAAACTGTCTTTTCAACACCCATAATGACCTATCGTTTCATTTCTGATCCAATGCCTAATCTTTCCCCCCTACGGGATGTTGCCACGTGTACAACCACGACCCACTGTCTCCTCCCCTTACCTTGTTTTTTCCACTTCAAATCACCACGTGACACGCCGCCTCTTGAGCCCCATGCCCCTCTACCTCACCCTTCGCAGTCGGCCCTCCTCATGGTTGGCTCTCCCGCTCGGCCAACCTTCGTCGGCCCTCTTCGGGTCGCCTCCTCATGGTCGGCCCTCCCGCCGACCAACCCTCATGGTCGCCTCCTCGTGGTCGACCTTCCCATTCGCCAACATTCGCGGCCGACCTCCTCGTGGTCGGCTCTTCCACTCGGCCACCCTACAGTCGGACCAACTTCCGGTCGGTTCACCCGCCGGTCACCCCGCCGTCAACCTCCATACTACCAATCCCTAACACCTCGCTTTCTCCATTACTATTACCTTCTCTGGACTAAAGCTACACTCGGGAATGGGGCACTGACGTGTACAAGCCCATAAAGGCCATGAATCACTATAAACAACCCAAACCCATCACTTGGAGCCCAATACATGACCCACCGGTGAGGTCCGTAAATACCGAATCCAACATGGCATAAAGAGCCAATGACATTCGGACACATGGCGGTGAAGCACGAGCCACATTAGCGCACAAAAATCAGAAGTTATTGCCATCAAGACGTCACAATTAATGCAGCCCATCACAAAGATTTATTACGACAACACCTCCCCGTCGAACAGACCCCTTATCTCGAACAATGTAAGCTACAAAGATAGACTTTTCGGATGAGGGCAAGTCGGAAGGACAAATAAATGATTACCAAAGGATATAAGCAAACGTTGAAGACAAGAAGAAGGTTGCTTTCTATCTCTAATCTCTACTTACACCCTACTTCTCCTTCTAACTTGCTCGTCGGAGGGTTCACCGGGGACTATCCTGCTCCCGCTGGACTTGTTTGCGTGTAATCCGTGGGCTTGATCATCCGGACGGGTATTGAGGAGCTTGGACTGCTCGACCCATTCATCTGGGACAAACAGTATCATCGTAACCTATAGTCTTAGTTTATCATATTATCGACTATTTCTTCCTCTATTGCCGCATTCCATGTTCCTCATTTAATAATTTCTCAAAATAATTCTTTCATCTTTCCTTAATCTCTTCATCCTTCACCAATACTTTAGAATCCTTACTCTTGATGCACTTAACTTGATTAAAAATTCTTATTTTCCTCTCTCGTATCTTAGCAAGTTCGTATATCCTTTTCTCTCCCTCCTTACTATCTAGTCTAGTGTATAGATCATCATAAACTTTCAACTTAGCCTCTTTCACTACTTTTTTTACCTCCTTATTAGCCAATCTATGACTCTTAAGTTTTTCCTCAGTTCTATCTTTCTGTCACTTTTTAAAGCACTCTTTTTTTACCTTAACTGCCGCTTGAACCTCTTCTCTCCACCACCAAATTTCCCTAGAGCTGGGTTCCGTCCCTTTCGACTCTCCAAACACTTCCCTTGAGATTCTCCTCATACAATTGGCTATCGAGTTTCATAAAGTGCTAGTATCATCTTTCAAATTCCAAGTACCTTCCTTATCCATTCTAGTCTTAAATATTTCTAATTTATTCCCTTTTAGGTCCCACTTTTAACTTTTTGACTTTTTAGATAGTTGAATTCAAAAGATAAAATAATAATTTTGTCCTAGTGGCTTTCCCCACAAATTATCTTTGAATAATATAGATTTTTTAATTTTTATAATAACTTTTTGACTTTTTAAGTTAAGTTTTTTTAATTTTTACCCTTGAATGGTTTAATCACGTTTTAACTTATCTCCAAGTCCTTCATTTTTAGTGGATCGAAGGATCATATTGGAATCATCGGAGGGCCATATTAGAATGATTTATGGGCCAAAGTTGATTTATTTTAGTGATTCATATTGTTTTAACTTGAATGTCATTATTTATGTAAAGAATTTAGGTTTATTATAAATCTATAGTTATGTGATTGCTTCATTTTTGTATAGAAAAAGTATAGTTTGTTTTTGAAATTATACTTGTTCTTTTAAAAATAATACAATAAAATAATAATCAAGTAACTATCTATGTCTAATCAATTTATTTTTTATTAAGTTTATGTAGTTGGCTGACCTTATACATTAAAGGGAAAAATTTAATTCAATGTATATTTAAAAATAAATTACAAAAAATGATGAAGTTTATATAAATTAATAATTAAAGTTATAAATTTTTCTATAAATTAATAATAATTTCTGATAGTACTATTGGAAAGTAATTTTTCCTAAATTAAATGGTTCAAACCACTAAAATATGTCTAAGAGAACCTTCATATGTTCAAATTGAATTTTATAATCTAAAAATAAAAATAAATAAATAAGCTGCTCAGAATTTATAAACAAAGACTAATGTGGTCCATAATAACAACTTTAAATTTAAGTGGTAAATTTAAAATTTTAAACAATTTATAATTTTGTTTGCTGGGTTATTTTCTTCATTTTTGACACGTAGTAGTAATGAGAAATTATTTAATATTTTCAGAATATCATATATTTGTATTTTTTAACCAATCAATATTTAATATATTTATTATATTTTTTAATCACTTAACATAATATTTTATTTATTTATTATTTTTATTAATTATAACATTATAAAATATTACCTATTGGTGGTCCGAAATTAATAATTATCCGTAGTAATGGAGGACGAGTGCGGCGCAGAAAAACGGCAACAAAAAACCATGAAAACCACATGCTCTTAAATAAAGAAACAAAAGTCTACTTCCCTTATTCAACTGACAGGTCCTGCTAACAAATTCACCCACGTGTTCCCCCATATCAAACTAGAGACGTTCTAGGAAGCTCGAATCCGGAGCCCTGAATCCCCCGAGTCAAGAGAAGAAGAAGGAAGAAGAAGAAGAAGAAGAAGAAGAAGAAGGACTGGAGGGAGCACATTCAACCGGGCAGAGGCAGAGGCGGAGGCAGAGGCGGAGGCGATCGGCCGACGAGCTGCAATCGGCTGACGAGCTGCCACGAGTGACGAGCTATGATCTGCGATCGACATCCACCATCGCACTCTCCTCCTCTCATCCTCTCTCTTTCTCCCTTCTCCTACGATCAACGAGCTACGATCTATTTCCCTTCTCTCCTCTCCTCCTCTCTCTTTCTCCCTCTCTCCTCTCTTTTGTTTCTCCCTCTCTCTCACTCAGTTTCACAAAAAAAAAAAAAAAAAAATCGAAACTGAAACGACATCGTTTCAGTGATTCGGGGGATTCGGGGGAAAGTTTTTCGAGCTACCAAACATTTTTTATCAAACTAACATGGAATATTATACTCTACACTCAGCAACATTTTGAAATGTTAGAAATAAGCTAGTTTTTTACTTATAAAAAGTAAAAAATCAGTTTTTTTTAAGCAAAATTACATTTGGCAAGATAGAAATAAGGCCTTGTTTGAGAACCAGCCTATTTAGTCAAAAAGTTAAAAAATTACTAAAAAAATCAAAAAGTCAACAACTCATACAAAAAAGTTAAACATTCTCTTTTCTCTCTATTTTTGCACATCTTTTCGTAAAAAGTCAAAAAGTCATTCCAAACATACTAAGGGTTGGTTTGGGAAGTGGGTTGGCTTTTTGACTTTTTTGGCTATTTTAGCCTGGGCTAAAATGCTTGGTTTGGGAAGAACTTTTTGACTTTTTTTGGTGAGAGAAAAGTGTAATGATTATGGGTTGAATGTGATGTTTTGTTTGTTATGGCTAAAATAGCCTATTTTGTCTTTTGTGGCTATTTTAGTCACAAATCTTCTTTCCAAATTTTTTTTAACTCATATTTTAGTCAAATAACCACAAAGTTACCAAATTAGCCTGTTCCCAAACGAGGTCTAAGTCAATTAGTAAAATTATCGAAATATCCTCACTTCTTTGCATTTAGAAAATGTTAGTGAATGGTTAAAATGATAATTTCAAAAATATGATGAGGGTAATATATGGAAATTTTATAATTTTTGCAAATAATGTGATATCATATTATAATAATTTTAAAAAAAGCAAAAAAACTGCTTATTGAGCATTTTTCCAAATGTATTTGTGAAAAAACCAAACCGTCAAAAAAAAAAAAATGTTTATTTCCATCTTCCCAAAACACCCCTGAGACTACATTTGGTTGAAGGATTTGATAATAAAAAAACAAAAAAATAAAATAGAGAGGGTAAGAAACAGGAAATGCCATATTATTATTTATTTGGTTATAATAAAAAACACAGGAAAAAAAAGTGAGAGAGAAATACAATTCCATTTTTTATCTTTTGGATTCACTTAGTCTATTTTTCTTTCTCCACTTCTCAACTCAACTAAACATAACTTAGAATTCGAATAATATTAATTATTTCTCTTTTTCTTTCTATTTCCCTTTCACTTTCTATTTCTCTCATCAAATTCTTTAACTAAATGTAGCTTAAAGATACAATAAATCTAGAAACCCAGACTTATTATCCACTTAGATTTTTTTGAATTAGTGATTGTGTGGTGAAAATTAAATTTGTGTAATGCAGATTCCATATATAGAATAAATTTGAACCATAACATGATAATTATAAATAATTTCTAAGTAATCAAGTCTGAGTTCATATTATTGCTAAAGATAGATACCACAAGAAAATATCGTTGCCAACTAATGATAAATTTTAGAAAATTTACACAAAAACAGGATTTAATTCTAGTAATAAATTAAATTTTAATTTTTTAAAATATTATTAATTCTAACTATTTGTTAATTAAAAGAATAAGAGTAATTTAAATAATTTAATCATTTTTGTCGGTGGAGTTGGATGGCGATGGTGACTATATATTGGGCAAAAATCAAAAGAAATGAACTAAAAAGAGGAGGTGTAACGATGAATTAAAAGTGATGAAGGGATGACAAGGAATTGAGGAAGAGGAGGGGTGGTGACGGATGACGTTAAGAATGAGAAGTAATTGTCATCAGTCATAAAGAAAAATAAATAATTAAATTGTGTAAATTACACACGATCCATTGGTTATAATTAATAGATACAAATGGATAGCTAAAATAGATGTCATTTTAGAAGTTCATAATTTAAATTGAAACAATTAAAAAGGTCAGAGTTTAATTTGTTATAAATTGTCAAACTTTGGAATTGTTTTTGTATTTTTTTTAAAAACGTTTATGTTGTGTTGTTGTTATAATCAATATTTATTCTAATTAAGGGTGGACAAACAATTCAAATGCTACTAAATTGAATTAATTCAACTTTCGTAGATTGGGTTGATTCAATTTTTGAAAAGATCACGATTCAATTCTAGATTATTAAAAGATACAAATTCAACTAGATAACAATTTAATTAGTATTTTATTGATTGGAAAAAAAAAAAAAAATTAGATCATGGAACTACTCTCCTGCTAACTCCAATTATATAGAGTTGGTTTGGGATGTGAGTTAGTTTTTTGATTTTTTTTACTTTTTTAAATTTTTTTTAGAGAAAAAATTTCTCTCAAACAATTCAAATGTTTATGTTGTGTCGTTATTGTAATCAATATTTATTCTAATTAAGGGTGGACAAACAATCCAAATGTTCCTAAATTGAATTAATTCAACTTTCGTAGATTGGGTTGATTCAATTTTTGAAAAAATTACGATTCAATTCTAGATTATTAAAAGATACAAATTCAACTAGATCACAATTTAATTAATATTTTATTAATTGAAAAAAGAAGAAGAAGAAGAAGAAGAAGAAGAAGAAGGAACTACTCTCCTACTAACTCCAACTATATATGAGTTTGTTTAAGATGTGAGTTAGTTTTTTGTTTTTTTACTTTTTTTAATTTTTTTGAGAGAAAAAATGTCTCGTTTGACTTTTTTGCTTTTTTTTAACTTTTTGTCTTTTTTGACTTTTGGCTAAAAAGCTTAATTGATTTTTTTTTACTTTTGTGAGAGAAAAAATAAAATGATTATGATTTAGATGTGACAATTTTTTGTCTATTTTATTTTTTTATGACTATTTTAATGCCAACTCACCCCAACCCAACTTTCCAAACAAGTGCATAGACAAATAATTACATATTGTATATAATTTCGATCTATCTTTTTGTTCTTATTATTATGCTAACCTTATAGGTATTTTAGAATTTAGACTATAACAATTTCACTACAACAAAAATTTTTTTTTCCCTAAAACTTTGTTTTATAATGAATATTAATATAATTTTAAAATTATTGTGGAACTTTGTGTTTAATAATTATATTATATATATATATAGATATTATATTTTTAATTAATAAAATCTAGGAAACTAAGGTGAACTACAAACTATTCATTAAAGTGGTCTTATGGGAGATTATAACTTTCCTCATGATGGGAAGATATTCACTATGTTTGATTTTAATTTTTTAAATTTAATTTTTTAGAAATTGTATTTTTTTTATTATTTTTTTAAGTGAAATTTTTAAAATTTTAATCAATTTTTTTACTTTAATAGATATACCTTACTTAGATGTAGTAATGTATTTGTAAAAAAATATTTTAAAAAATCAATAAATATACAAGAATACAAAAAATGTATTATTATAGGATTTTTTAGAAAAATATCTTTGGTATTTAGTGAATTTCTTAAATATTGTTTTTACAAATATTATACTTTTTAAGTGTATTTATATTAGTTGTATCTAAAAATTTTAAAAATTGTTTTAAATATTAAAAAAATCAATGAAAATAAAAAATACGAAAAATAAAAAATATAAATTTTTTGAAAAGTAAATTTTAAAAACTCAAATGAAACAAGCTGATTAGAATTTACAATAAGGATCATAGATTGAAACCTATCTATGTATAAAAAATCATGTAATTATTATCAAAACACATGTGTTAATTAAGAGATAGGGTAGATTTGAAATTCCGTTCCTTTTATGTATCTATATGATTTTGTGAGAGTGTGTATGGTATATTTGTGAGAGTTTAGACACACATTTAAGACTTAATCAATTAACATGACATTCAAAGATTTGAATAACATAAAGATATTCCACTTTTCTCTTTAAATTATTTTAATTTTTTCATATTTAAGTTGTGTTGGTTCGATTATTTCGATTATTTCATTATGAATTTTACTATACATATCTATTTGTTGTGATGATGGAAATCATTTATCCAATTTTACATATCTATTTGTATTATCATTTTTTTAATATTTATTTTCTTTATTGTTTGCATATGACATCGCCAAAATTGTCAGATCCTACATAGAAACCATTAATATCCAACAATTATATTATTTTTTAATAAAAAAATTTAATATACATCTTTTTTAAAAATAGTATATTATATGTATTTCTAATTATGTCATTTTATCTATTAGTTACGATTATTTTCTATTTTAATTATGATATTATTTTAGTAATGACTTATAAATTATTTAGTTATATCTTATATTGTACTTAATTATGATTTTTTTTTTTTATATTTATGACTCAAAAAATTATATATATATATATATATTACTTATATGATGCATATGATGTGTTTTCCTTTTCAATATATTAATATCCACCAACTTTAGTTGTGCCACTAACAAAATAAAATTAAAGAATGGTTTGAAATGATCTAAATAAGTATATTTTTTGACTTTTTATGAAATTTGAATTGTGTATAGGTTGAGTGTAAAGTGATATGGTAGAGAGATGATGTGACTTAAATAAAATGATGTGATGTAAACAAAATGATGACTTTTTAACATTTTAACTTTCTTAAATAATGATAAATAAGGCCTTAAATATATATATATATATATATAATTAATAA